>OZ010647.1:26592693-27127125 GCA_963932195.1 Empis livida | reverse complement strand
GTTATTTAGGTGGCAAAATAAGGACACAAACAGAAAACTAAAATATTTCAGAGAACTTTTTTTCCTTTTTCCCGTTATTTAAGTGAAAAATAAAGACAAAAACAGAAAACCAAAATATTTCAGATAACTTTTTTTTATCTTTTTTCCCGTTATTTAGGTGTAAAATAAGGGCAAAAACAGAAAACCAATATATTTCAAATAAGTTTTTTTTCTTTTTTCCTGTTATTTATGTGCAAAATAAAGACAAAAACAGAAAACCAAAATATTTCAGACAACTTTTTTTTTCTTTTTTCCCGTTATTTAGGTGTAAAATAAGGACAAAAACAGAAAACCTAAATATTTCAGATCATTTTTTTTTTCTTTTTTCCTGTTATTTAAGTGCAAAATAAATACAGAAAAAGAAAACCATAATATTTCAGATCTCTTTTTTTTCTTTTTACCCGTTTTTTAGGTGCAAAATAAGGACAAAAACAGAAAACCAAAATATTTCAGACAACTTTTTTTTTCTTTTTTCCCATTATTTAGGTGTTAAATAAGGACAAAAACAGAAAACCTAAATATTTCAGATCATTTTTTTTTTCTTTTTTCCTGTTATTTAAGTACAAAATAAATACAGAAACAGAAAACCATAATATTTCAGATAACTTTTTTTTTCTTTTTTCCCATTATGTAGGTGCAAAATAAGGACAAAAAGAAAAAACCAAAATGTTTCAGAAAACTTTTATTCTCTTTTTAAATAAAGACAAAAACAGAAAACCAAAATATTTCAGATAACATTTTTTTTCCTTTTTCCCGTTATTTAGGTGTAAAATAAGGACAAAAACACAAAACCAAAATATTTCAGATAACTTTTTTTTCTTTTTTCCTGTTTTCTTTTTTCCTGGTGCAAAATAAGGACAAAAACAGATAACCAAAATATTTCAAATAACTTTTTTTCTTTTTTCCCGTTTTTTAGGTGCAAAATAAGGACAAAAAGAGAAAACCAAAATATTTCAGATAACTTTTTTTTTCTTTTACGCGTTATTTAGGTGGCAAAATAAGGACACAAACAGAAAACTAAAATATTTCAGAGAACTTTTTTTCCTTTTTCCCGTTATTTAAGTGAAAAATAAAGACAAAAACAGAAAACCAAAATATTTCAGATAACTTTTTTTTCTTTTTCCCGTTATTTAAGTGAACAATAAACTGAAAAATAAAGACAAAACAGAAAACCAAAATATTTCAGATAACTTCTTTTTTCCCGTTACTTAAGTGAAAAATAAAGACAAAAAGAGAGAACCAAAATATTTCAGATAACATTTTTCTTCTTGTTTCCCGTTATTTAAGTGTAAAATAAAGACAAAAACAGAAAACCATAATATTTCAGATAACTTTTTTTTGTCTTTTGTCCCGTTATTTAAGTGAAAAATAAAGACAAAAACAGAAAACCATAATATCCCAGATAACTTTTTTTTTCTTTTTTCCCGTTATTTACGTGTAAAATAAGGACAAAAACAGAAAACCATAATATCCCAGATAACCTTTTTTTTCTTTTTTCCCGTTATTTAGGTGCAAAATAAGGACAAAAACAGTGAACCAAAATATTTCAGATAACTTTTTTTTTCTTTTTTCCGTTATTTAGGTGTAAAATAAGGACAAAAACAGAAAACCATAATATTTCAGATAACTTTTTTTTTCTTTTTTCCTGTTATTTAGCTGTAAAATAAGGACAAAACCAGAAAACCAAAATATTTCAGATAACTTTTTTTTTCTTTTTCCCGATATTTAAGTGCAACATAAGGACAGAAACAGAAAACTAAAATATTTCAGATAACTTTTTTTTTCTTTTTTCTCGTTATTTAGGTCCAACAGTAGCACAAAAACAGAAAACCAAAATATTTGAGATAACTTTTCATTTTTCTCGTTATTTAGGTGTAAAATAATGTCAAAAACTGAAAACCAAAATATTTCAGATAACTTTTTTTTTCTTTTTTCCTGTTATTTAGGTGCAAAATAAGGACAAAACCAGAAAACCAAAATATTTCAGATAACTTTTTTTTTCTTTTTCCCGATATTTAAGTGCAAAATAAAGACAAAAACAGAAAACCATAATATTTCAGATAACTTTTTTTTATCTTTTTTCCCGTTATTTAGGTGTAAAATAAGGACAAAAACTGAAAACCAATATATTTCAAATAAGTTTTTTTTTCTTTTTTCCTGTTATTTATGCCCAAAATAAGGACAAAAACAGAAAACCAAAATATTTCAATAACTTTTTTTTTCCTTTTTCCTGTTATTTAGGTGCAAAATAAGGACAAAAACAGAAAACTAAAATATTTCAGAGAACTTTTTTTCCTTTTTCCCGTTATTTAAGTGAAAAATAAAGACAAAAACAGAAAACCAAAATATTTCAGATAACTTTTTTATCTTTTTTCCCGTTATTTAGGTGTAAAATAAGGGCAAAAATAGAAAACCAATATATTTCAAATAAGTTTTTTTTCTTTTTTCCTGTTATTTATGTGCAAAATAAGGACAAAAACAGAAAACCAAAATATTTCAGATAACTTTTTTTTCTTTTTTCCTATTATTTAAGTGCAAAATAAAGACAGAAACAGAAAACCATAATATTTCAGATAACTTTTTATTTCTTTTTTCCAATTATGTAGGTGCAAAATAAGGACAAAAAGAAAAAACCAAAATGTTTCAGAAAACTTTTTTCCTCTTTTTTCCCGCTATTTAAGTGAAAAATAAAGACAAAAACAGAAAACCAAAATATTTCAGATAACTTTTTTTTTCCTTTTTCCCGTTATTTAGGTGTAAAATAAGGACAAAAACACAAAACCAAAATATTTCAGATAACTTTTTTTTCTTTTTTCCGGTTTTCTTTTTTCCTGGTGCAAAATAAGGACAAAAACAGACAACCAAAATATTTCAAATAACTTTTTTTCTTTTTTCCCGTTTTTTATGTGCAAAATAAGGACAAAAAGAGAAAACCAAAATATTTCAGATAACTTTTTTTTTCTTTTACGCGTTATTTAGTTGGCAAAATAAGGACACAAACAGAAAACTAAAATATTTCAGAGAACTTTTTTTCCTTTTTCCCGTTATTTAAGTGAAAAATAAAGACAAAAACAGAAAACCAAAATATTTAAGATAACTTTTTTTTTCTTTTTTCCCGTTATTTAAGTGAAAAATAAAGACAAAACAGAAAACCAAAATATTTCAGATAACTTCTTTTTTCCCGTTACTTAAGTGAAAAATAAAGACATAAAGAGAAAACCAAAATATTTCAGATAACTTTTTTCTTCTTGTTTCCCGTTATTTAAGTGTAAAATAAAGACAAAAACAGAAAACCATAATATTTCAGATAACTTTTTTTTTCTTTTTTCCCGTTATTTAGGTGCAAAATAAGGACAAAAACAGAAAACCAAAATATTTCAGATAACTTTTTTTTTCTTTTTTCCCGTTATTTACGTGTAAAATAAGGACAAAAACAGAAAACCATAATATCCCAGATAACTTTTTTTTTCTTTTTTCCCGTTATTTAGGTGCAAAATAAGGACAAAAACAGAAAACCAAAATATTTCAGATAACTTTTTTTTTCTTTTTTCCGTTATTTAGGTGTAAAATAAGGACAAAAACAGAAAACCATAATATTTCAGATAACTTTTTTTTCATTTTTCCTGTTATTTAGCTGCAAAATAAGGACAAAACCAGAAAACCAAAATATTTCAGATAACTTTTTTTTTCTTTTTCCCGATATTTAAGTGCAACATAAGGACAGAAACAGAAAACTAAAATATTTCAGATAACTTTTTTTTTCTTTTTCCCGATATTTAAGTGCAAAATAAGGACAGAAACAGAAAACTAAAATATTTCATATAACTTTTTTTTTCTTTTTTCCCGTTATTGGATCCAAAAGTAGCGCAAAAACAGAAAACGAAAATATTTCAGATAACTTTTTTTTTCTTTTTTCCCGTTATTTGGTTCAAAATAAGGACAAAAACAGAAAACCAAAATATTTCAGATAACTTTTTTTTTCTTTTTCCCGATATTTAAGTGCAAAATAAGGACAGAAACAGAAAACTAAAATATTTCAGATAACTTTTTTCTTCTTTTTTCCCATTATTTAGGTGTAAAATAAGCACAAAAACAGAAAACCAAAATATTTCAGATAACTTTTTTTTTCTTTTTTCCTGGTGCAAAATAAGGACAAAGACAGAAAACCAAAATATTTCAAATAACTTTTTTTTCTTTTTACCCGTTTTTTAGGTGCAAAATAAGGACAAAAACAGAAAACCAAAATATTTCAGACAACTTTTTTTTTCTTTTTTTCCCGTTATTTAGGTGTAAAATAAGGACAAAAACAGAAAACCTAAATATTTCAGATCATTTTTTTTTTCTTTTTTCTTGTTATTTAATTGCAAAATAAATACAGAAACAGAAAACCATAATATTTCAGATAACTTTTTTCTTCTTTTTTCCCATTATTTAGTTGTAAAATAAGC
Source organism: Empis livida (assembly GCA_963932195.1). Classification (NCBI taxonomy): domain Eukaryota; kingdom Metazoa; phylum Arthropoda; class Insecta; order Diptera; family Empididae; genus Empis; species Empis livida. The sequence goes on along the minus strand of OZ010647.1, from coordinate 27,122,638 downwards.
ACAAAAACAGAAAACCAAAATATTTCAGATAACTTTTTTTTTCTTTTTTCCTGGTGCAAAATAAGGACAAAGACAGAAAACCAAAATATTTCAAATAACTTTTTTTTCTTTTTACCCGTTTTTTAGGTGCAAAATAAGGACAAAAACAGTGAACCAAAATATTTCAGATAACTTTTTTTTTCTTTTTTCCGTTATTTAGGTGTAAAATAAGGACAAAAACAGAAAACCATAATATTTCAGATAACTTTTTTTTTTCTTTTTGCCTGTTATTTAGCTGCAAAATAAGGACAAAACCAGAAAACTAAAATATTTCAGATAACTTTTTTTTTCTTTTTCCCGATATTTAAGTGCAACATAAGGACAGAAACAGAAAACTAAAATATTTCAGATAACTTTTTTTTTCTTTTTTCTCGTTATTTAGGTCCAACAGTAGCACAAAAACAGAAAACCAAAATATTTGAGATAACTTTTCATTTTTCTCGTTATTTAGGTGTAAAATAATGTCAAAAACTGAAAACCAAAATATTTCAGATAACTTTTTTTTTCTTTTTTGCTGTTATTTAGGTGCAAAATAAGGACAAAACCAGAAAACCAAAATATTTCAGATAACTTTTTTTGCTTTTTCCCGATATTAGATGGCAAAATAAGGACAAAAACAGAAAACCAAAATAGTTCAAATAACTTTTTTTTTCTTTTTTCCCGTTATTGGATCCAACAGTAGCGCAAAAACAGAAAACGAAAATATTTCAGAAAACTTTTTTTTTCTTTTTTCCCGTTATTTGGTTCAAAATAAGGACAAAAACAGAAAACCCAAATATTTCAGATAACTTTTTTTTTCTATTTTCCCGTTATTTAAGTGAAAAATAAAGACAAAAACAGAAAACCATAATATTTCAGATAACTTTTTTTTATCTTTTTTCCCGTTATTTAGGTGTAAAATAAGGACAAAAACTGAAAACCAATATATTTCAAATAAGTTTTTTTTTCTTTTTTCCTGTTATTTATGCCCAAAATAAGGACAAAAACAGAAAACCAAAATATTTCAAATAACTTTTTTTTTCCTTTTTCCTGTTATTTAGGTGCAAAATAAGGACAAAAACAGAAAACTAAAATATTTCAGAGAACTTTTTTTCCTTTTTCCCGTTATTTAAGTGAAAAATAAAGACAAAAACAGAAAACCAAAATATTTCAGATAACTTTTTTTATCTTTTTTCCCGTTATTTAGGTGTAAAATAAGGGCAAAAAAGAAAACCAATATATTTCAAATAAGTTTTTTTTCTTTTTTCCTGTTATGTAGGTGCAAAATAAGGACAAAAAGAAAAAACCAAAATGTTTCAGAAAACTTTTTTTCTCTTTTTTCCCGCTATTTAAGTGAAAAATAAAGACAAAAACAGAAAACCAAAATATTTCAGATAACTTTTTTTCTTTTTTCCCGTTTTTTATGTGCAAAATAAGGACAAAAAGAGAAAACCAAAATATTTCAGATAACTTTTTTTTTCTTTTACGCGTTATTTAGGTGGCAAAATAAGGACACAAACAGAAAAATAAAATATTTCAGAGAACTTTTTTTCCTATTTCCCGTTATTTAAGTGAACAATAAAGACAAAAACAGAAAACCAAAATATTTCAGAAAACTTTTTTTTTCTTTTTTCTTGTTATTTAAGTGAAAAATAAAGACAAAACAGAAAACCAAAATATTTCAGATAACTGCTTTTTTCCCGTTACTTAAGTGAAAAATAAAGACAAAAAGGGAAAACCAAAATATTTCAGATAACTTTTTTCTTCTTGTTTCCCGTTATTTAAGTGTAAAATAAAGACAAAAACAGAAAACCATAATATTTCAGATAACTTTTTTTTTCTTTTTTCCCGTTATTTAGGTGCAAAATAAGGACAAAAACAGAAAACCAAAATAGTTCAGATAACTTTTTTTTTCTTTTTTCCCGTTATTTACGTGTAAAATAAGGACAAAAACAGAAAACCATAATATCCCAGATAACTTTTTTTTTCTTTTTTCCCGTTATTTAGGTGCAAAATAAGGACAAAAACAGAAAACCAAAATATTTCAGATAACTTTTTTTTTCTTTTTTCCGTTATTTAGGTGTAAAATAAGGACAAAAACAGAAAACCATAATATTTCAGATAACTTTTTTTTCATTTTTCCTATTATTTAGCTGCAAAATAAGGACAAAACCAGAAAACCAAAATATTTCAGATAACTTTTTTTTTTTTTTCCCGATATTTAAGTGCAACATAAGGACAGAAACAGAAAACTAAAATATTTCAGATAACTTTTTTTTTCTTTTTTCTCGTTATTTAGGTCCAACAGTAGCACAAAAACAGAAAACCAAAATATTTGAGATAACTTTTCATTTTTCTCGTTATTTAGGTGTAAAATAATGTCAAAAACAGAAAACCAAAATATTTCATATAACTTTCTTTTTCTTTTTTCCTGTTATTTAGGTGCAAAATAAGGACAAAACCAGAAAACCAAAATATTTCAGATAACTTTTTTTTTCTTTTTCCCGATATTTAAGTGCAAAATAAGGACAGAAACAGAAAACTAAAATATTTCAGATAACTTTTTTTTTCTTTTTTCCCGTTATTGGATCCAACAGTAGCGCAAAAACAGAAAACGAAAATATATCAGATAACTTTTTTTTTCTTTTTTCCCGTTATTTGGTTCAAAATAAGGACAAAAACAGAAAACCAAAATATTTCAAATAACTTTTTTTCTTTTTTCCCGTTTTTTAGGTGCAAACTAAGGACAAAAAAAGAAAACCAAAATATTTCAGATAACTTTTTTTTTCTTTTACGCGTTATTTAGGTAGCAAAATAAGGATAAAAACAGAAAACCAATATATTTCGGATAACTTTTTTTTTCTTTCTTCCTGTTTTCTTTTTTCCTGGTGCAAAATAAGGACAAAAACAGAAAACCAAAATATTTCATATAACTTTTTTTTTCTTTTTTCCGTTATTTAGGTTGAAAAATAAGGACGAAAACAGAAAATCAAAATATTTCAGATAACTTTTTTTTTCTCTTTTCCCGTTATTTAGGTGCAAAATAAGGACAAAATTAGAAAACTAAAATATTTCAGATAACTTTTTTTTCTTTTTTCCCAGTATTTAGGTGTGAAATAAGGACAAAAACAGAAAACCAAAATATTTCAGACAACTTTTTTTTTCTTTTTTCCTGGTGCAAAATAAGGACAAAAACAGAAAACCAAAATATTTCAGATAACTTTTTTCTTCTTTTTTCCCATTATTTAGTTGTAAAATAAGGACAAAAACAGAAAACCTAAATATTTCAGATAACTTTTGTTTTCTTTTTTCCCGTTATTTAAGTGAAATATAAAGACAAAAACAGAAAACCAAAGTATTTCAGATAACTTTTTTCTTCTTTTTTCCCATTATTTAGTTGTAAAATAAGCACAAAAACAGAAAACCAAATTATTTCAGATAACTTTTTTTTTCTTTTTTCCTGGTGCAAAATAACGACAAAGACAGAAAACCAAAATATTTCAAATAACTTTTTTTTCTTTTTACCCGTTTTTTAGGTGCAAAATAAGGACAAAAACAGAAAACCAAAATATTTCAGACAACTTTTTTTTTCTTTTTTCCCGTTATTTAGGTATAAAATAAGGACAAAAACAGAAAACCTAAATATTTCAGATCATTTTTTTTTTCTTTTTTCCTGTTATTTAATTGCAAAATAAATACAGAAACAGAAAACCATAATATTTCAGATAACTTTTTTTTTCTTTTTTCCCATTATGTAGGTGCAAAATAAGGACAAAAAGAAAAAACCAAAATGTTTCAGAAAACTTTTATTCTCTTTTTAAATAAAGACAAAAACAGAAAACCAAAATATTTCAGATAACTTTTTTTTTCCTTTTTCCCTTTATTTAGGTGTAAAATAAGGACAAAAACACAAAACCAAAATATTTCAGATAACTTTTTTTTCTTTTTTCCTGTTTTCTTTTTTCCTGGTGCAAAATAAGGACAAAAACAGATAACCAAAATATTTCAAATAACTTTTTTTCTTTTTTCCCGTTTTTTAGGTGCAAAATAAGGACAAAAAGAGAAAACCAAAATATTTTAGATAACTTTTTTTTTCTTTTACGCGTTATTTAGGTTGCAAAATAAGGACACAAACAGAAAACTAAAATATTTCAGAGAACTTTTTTTCCTTTTTCCCGTTATTTAAGTGAAAAATAAAGACAAAAACAGAAAACCAAAATATTTCAGATAACTTTTTTTTATCTTTTTTCCCGTTATTTAGGTGTAAAATAAGGGCAAAAACAGAAAACCAATATATTTCAAATAAGTTTTTTTTCTTTTTTCCTGTTATTTATGTGCAAAATAAAGACAAAAACAGAAAACCAAAATATTTCAGATAACTTTTTTTTCTTTTTCCCGTTATTTAAGTGAACAATAAAGTGAAAAATAAAGACAAAACAGAAAACCAAAATATTTCAGATAACTTCTTTTTTCCCGTTACTTAAGTGAAAAATAAAGACAAAAAGAGAGAACCAAAATATTTCAGATAACATTTTTCTTCTTGTTTCCCGTCATTTAAGTGTAAAATAAAGACAAAAACAGAAAACCATAATATTTCAGATTGCTTTTTTTTTCTTTTGTCCCGTTATTTAAGTGAAAAATAAAGACAAAAACAGAAAACCATAATATCCCAGATAACTTTTTTTTTCTTTTTTCCCGTTATTTACGTGTAAAATAAGGACAAAAACAGAAAACCATAATATCCCAGATAACCTTTTTTTTCTTTTCTCCCGTTATTTAGGTGCAAAATAAGGACAAAAACAGTGAACCAAAATATTTCAGATAACTTTTTTTTTCTTTTTTCCGTTATTTAGGTGTAAAATAAGGACAAAAACAGAAAACCATAATATTTCAGATAACTTTTTTTTTTCTTTTTTCCTGTTATTTAGCTGCAAAATAAGGACAAAACCAGAAAACCAAAATATTTCAGATAACTTTTTTTTTCTTTTTCCCGATATTTAAGTGCAACATAAGGACAGAAACAGAAAACTAAAATATTTCAGATAACTTTTTTTTTCTTTTTTCTCGTTATTTAGGTCCAACAGTAGCACAAAAACAGAAAACCAAAATATTTGAGATAACTTTTCATTTTTCTCGTTATTTAGGTGTAAAATAATGTCAAAAACCGAAAACCAAAATATTTCAGATAACTTTTTTTTTCTTTTTTCCTGTTATTTAGGTGCAAAATAAGGACAAAACCAGAAAACCAAAATATTTCAGATAACTTTTTTTTCTTTTTCCCGATATTTAAGTGCAAAATAAGGACAGAAACAGAAAACTAAAATATTTCAGATAACTTTTTTTTTCTTTTTTCCCGTTATTGGATCCAACAGTAGCGCAAAAACAGAAAACGAAAATATTTCAGAAAACTTTTTTTTTCTTTTTTCCCGTTATTTGGTTCAAAATAAGGACAAAAACAGAAAACCCAAATATTTCAGATAACTTTTTTTTTCTATTTTCCCGTTATTTAAGTGAAAAATAAAGACAAAAACAGAAAACCATAATATTTCAGATAACTTTTTTTTATCTTTTTTCCCGTCATTTAGGTGTAAAATAAGGACAAAAACTGAAAACCAATATATTTCAAATAAGTTTTTTTTTCTTTTTTCCTGTTATTTATGCCCAAAATAAGGACAAAAACAGAAAACCAAAATATTTCAAATAACTTTTTTTTTCTTTTTCCTGTTATTTAGGTGCAAAATAAGGACAAAAACAGAAAACCAAAATATTTCAGATAATTTTTTTTTTCTTTTTTCCCGTTATTTAGGTGCAAAATAAGGACAAAAAGAGAAAACCAATATATTTCAGATAACTTTTTTTCTCTTTTTTCCCGCTATTTAAGTGAAAAATAAAGACAAAAACAGAAAACCAAAATATTTCAGTAAACGTTTTTCTTCTTTTTTCCCATTATTTAGCTGTAAAATAAGGACAAAAACAGAAAACCTAAATATTACAGATAACTTTTTTTTTCTTTTTTCCCGTTATTTAAGTGAAAAATAAAGACAAAAACAAAAAACCAAAATATTTCAGATAAGTTTTTTTTCTTTTTTCCTGTTATTTAGGTGCAAAATAAGGACAAAACCAGAAAATCAAAATATTTCAGATAACTTTTTTTTTCTTTTTCCCGATATTTAAGTGCAAAATAAGGACAGAAACAGAAAACTAAAATATTTCAGATAACTTTTTTTTTCTTTTTTCCCGTTATTGGATCCAACAGTAGCGCAAAAACAGAAAACGAAAATATTTCAGAAAACTTTTTTTTTCTTTTTTCCCGTTATTTGGTTCAAAATAAGGACAAAAACAGAAAACCCAAATATTTCAGATAACTTTTTTTTTCTATTTTCCCGTTATTTAAGTGAAAAATAAAGACAAAAACAGAAAACCATAATATTTCAGATAACTTTTTTTATCTTTTTTCCCGTTATTTAGGTGTAAAATAAGGACAAAAACAGAAAACCAATATATTTCAAATAAGTTTTTTTTTCTTTTTTCCTGTTATTTATGCGCAAAATAAGGACAAAAACAGAAAACCAAAATATTTCAAATAACTTTTTTTTTCCTTTTTCCTGTTATTTAGGTGCAAAATAAGGACAAAAACAGAAAACCAAAATATTTCAGATAATTTTTTTTTTTTTTCCCGTTATTTAGGTGCAAAATAAGGACAAAAAGAGAAAACCAATATATTTCAGATAACTTTTTTTCTCTTTTTTCCCGCTATTTAAGTGAAAAATAAAGACAAAAACAGAAAACCAAAATATTTCAGTAAACGTTTTTCTTCTTTTTTCCCATTATTTAGCTGTAAAATAAGGACAAAAACAGAAAATCTAAATATTACAGATAACTTTTTTTTTCTTTTTTCCCGTTATTTAAGTGAAAAATAAAGACAAAAACCAAAAACCAAAATATTTCAGATAAGTTTTTTTTCTTTTTTCCTGTTATTTATGTGCAAAATAAGGACAAAAACAGAAAACCAAAATATTTCAGATAACTTTTTTTTTCTTTTTTCCTTGTGCAAAATAAGGACAAAGACAGAAAACCAAAATATTTCAAATAACTTTTTTTCCTTTTTACCCGTTTTTTAGGTGCAAAATAAGGACAAAAAGAGAAAACCAAAATATTTCAGATAACTTTTTTTTTCTTTTACGCGTTATTTAGGTGGCAAAATAAGGACACAAACAGAAAACTAAAATATTTCAAATAACTTTTTTTCTTTTTTCCCGTTATTTAAGTGAAAAATAAAGACAAAAACAGAAAACCAAAATATTTCAGATAACTTTTTTTTTCTTTTTTCCCGTTATTTAGGTGTAAAATAAGGACAAAAACAGAAAACCAATATATTTCAAATAAGTTTTTTTTCTTTTTTCCTGTTATTTATGTGCAAAATAAGGACAAAAACAGAAAACCAAAATATTTCAGAAAACTTTTTTTTCTTTTTTCCCGTTATTTAGGTGTAAAATAAGGACAAAAACAGAAAACCTAAATATTTCAGATCATTTTTTTTTTCTTTTTTCCTATTATTTAAGTGCAAAATAAAGACAGAAACAGAAAACCATAATATTTCAAATAACTTTTTTTTTCTTTTTTCCCATTATGTAGGTGCAAAATAAGGACAAAAAGAAAAAACCAAAATATTTCAGATAACTTTTTTTCCTTTTTCCCGTTATTTAGGTGTAAAATAAGGACAAAAACACAAAACCAAAATATTTCAGATAACTTTTTTTTCTTTTTTCCTGGTGCAAAATAAGGACAAAAACAGACAACCAAAATATTTCAAAAAACTTTTTTTCTTTTTTCCCGTTTTTTAGGTGCAAAATAAGGACAAAAAGAGAAAACCAAAATATTTCAGATAACTTTTTTTTTCTTTTACGCGTTATTTAGGTAGCAAAATAAGGACACAAACAGAAAACTAAAATATTTCAGATAACTTTTTTTTTCTTTTTCCCGATATTTAAGTGCAAAATAAGGACAGAAACAGAAAACTAAAATATTTCAGATAACTTTTTGTTTCTTTTTTCCTGTTATTTATGTGCAAAATAAGGACAAAAACAGAACACCAAAATATTTCAGATAACTTTTTTTTTCTTTTTTCCTGGTGCAAAATAAGGACAAAGACAGAAAACCAAAATATTTCAAATAACTTTTTTTCCTTTTTACCCGTTTTTTAGGTGCAAAATAAGGACAAAAACAGAAAACCAAAATATTTCAGACAATTTTTTTTTCTTTTTTCCCGTTATTTAGGTGTAAAATAAGGACAAAAACAGAAAATCTAAATATTACAGATAACTTTTTTTTTCTTTTTTCCCGTTATTTAAGTGAAAAATAAAGACAAAAACAAAAAACCAAAATATTTCAGATAAGTTTTTTTTCTTTTTTCCTGTTATTTATGTGCAAAATAAGGACAAAAACAGAAAACCAAAATATTTCAGATAACTTTTTTTTCTTTTTTACCATTATTTAAGTGAAAAATAAAAACAAAAACAGAAAACCATAATATTTCAGATAACTTTTTTTTTCCTTTTTCCCGTTATTTAGGTGTAAAATAAGGACAAAAACACAAAACCAAAATATTTCAGATAACTTTTTTTTCTTTTTTCCTGGTGCAAAATAAGGACAAAAACAGACAACCAAAATATTTCAAATAACTTTTTTTCTTTTTTCCCGTTTTTTAGGTGCAAAATAAGGACAAAAAGAGAAAACCAAAATATTTCAGATAACTTTTTTTTTCTTTTACGCGTTATTTAGGTGGCAAAATAAGGACACAAACAGAAAACTAAAATATTTCAGATAACTTTTTTTTTCCTTTTTCCCGTTATTTAGGTGTAAAATAAGGACAAAAACACAAAACCAAAATATTTCAGATAACTTTTTTTTCTTTTTTCCTGGTGCAAAATAAGGACAAAAACAGACAACCAAAATATTTCAAATAACTTTTTTTCTTTTTTCCCGTTTTTTAGGTGCAAAATAAGGACAAAAAGAGAAAACCAAAATATTTCAGATAACTTTTTTTTTCTTTTACGCGTTATTTAGGTGGCAAAATAAGGACACAAACAGAAAACTAAAATATTTCAAATAACTTTTTTTCTTTTTTCCCGTTATTTAAATGCAAAATAAAGACAAAAACAGAAAACCAAAATATTTCAGATAACTTTTTTTTTCTTTTTTCCCGTTATTTAGGTGTAAAATAAGGGCAAAAACAGAAAACCAATATATTTCAAATAAGTTTTTTTTCTTTTTTCCTGTTATTTATGTGCAAAATAAGGACAAAAACAGAAAACCAAAATATTTCAGAAAACTTTTTTTTCCTTTTTCCCGTTATTTAAGTGAACAATAAAGACAAAAACAGAAAACCAAAATATTTCAGATAAATTTTTTTTTTTTTTTCCCGTTATTTAAGTGAAAAATAAAGACAAAACAGAAAACCAAAATATTACAGATAACTTCTTTTTTCCCGTTACTTAAGTGAAAAATAAAGACAAAAAGAGAAAACCAAAATATTTCAAATAACATTTTTCTTCTTGTTTCCCGTTATTTAAGTGTAAAATAAAGACAAAAACAGAAAACCATAATATTTCAGATAACTTTTTTTTTCATAATATTAAAGTGAAAAATAAAGACAAAAACAGAAAACCATAATATCCCAGATAACTTTTTTTTTCTTTTTTCCCGTTATTTAGGTGCAAAATAAGGACAAAAACAGAAAACCAAAATATTTCAGATAACTTTTTTTTTCTTTTTTCCCGTTATTTACGTGTAAAATAAGGACAAAAACAGAAAACCATAATATCCCAGATAATTTTTTTTTTCTTTTTTCCCGTTATTTAGGTGCAAAATAAGGACAAAAACAGAAAACCAAAATATTTCAGATAACTTTTTTTTTCTTTTTTCCGTTATTTAGGTGCAAAATAAGGACAAAACCAGAAAACCAAAATATTTCAGATAACTTTTTTTTTCTTTTTCCCGATATTTAAGTGCAAAATAAGGACAGAAACAGAAAACTAAAATATTTCAGATAACTTTTTTTTTCTTTTTTCCCGTTATTGGATCCAACAGTAGCGCAAAAACAGAAAACGAAAATATTTCAGATAACTTTTTTTTTCTTTTTTCCCGTTATTTGGTTCAAAATAAGGACAAAAACAGAAAACCTAAATATTTCAGATAACTTTTTTTTTCTATTTTCCCGTTATTTAAGTGAAAAATAAAGGAAAAAACAGAAAACCATAATATTTCAGATAACTTTTTTTATCTTTTTTCCCGTTATTTAAGTGTAAAATAAGGACAAAAACAGAAAACCAATATATTTCAAATAAGTTTTTTTTTTTTTTCCTGTTATTTATGTGCAAAATAAGGACAAAAACAGAAAACAAAAATATTTCAGATAACTTTTTTTTTCTTTTTTCCTGTTATTTAGGTGCAAAATAAGGACAAAAACAGAAAACCAAAATATTTGAGATAATATTTTTTTTCTTTTTTCCCGTTATTTAGGTGCAAAATAAGGACAAAAAGAGAAAACCAATATATTTCAGATAACTTTTTTTCTCTTTTTTCCCGCTATTTAAGTGAAAAATAAAGACAAAAACATAAAACCAAAATATTTCAGTAAACTTTTTTCTTCTTTTTTCCCATTATTTAGCTGTAAAATAAGGACTAAAACAGAAAACCTAAATATTACAGATAATTTTTTTTTTCTTTTTTCCCGTTATTTAAGTGAAAAATAAAGACAAAAACAAAAAACCAAAATATTTCAGATAAGTTTTTTTTCTTTTTTCCTGTTATTTATATGCAAAATAAGACCAAAAACAGAAAACCAAAATATTTCAGATAACTTTTTTTTCTTTTTTCCCGTTATTTAGGTTGCAAAATAATTACAAGAACAGAAAATCAAAATATTTCAGATAACTTTTTTTTTCTTTTTTCCCGTTATTTAGGTGCAAAATAAGGACAAAAAGAGAAAACCAAAATATTTCAGATAACTTTTTTTTCTTTTTTCCCGTTATTTAGGTGCAAAATAAAGACAAAAACAGAAAACCAAAATATTTCAAATAACTTTTTTTTCTTTTTTCCTGTTATTGAGATGCAAAATAAGGACAAAACAGAAAACCAAAATATTTCAGAGAACTTTTTTTCTTTTTCCCGTTATTTAGGTGGCAAAATAAGGATAAAAACAGAAAACCAATATATTTTAGATAACTTTTTTTTTTTCCCCGTTATTTAGTTGTAAAATAAGGACAAAAACAGAAAACCTAAATATTTCAGATCATTTTTTTTCTTTTTTCCCGTTATTTAAGTGAAAAATAAAGACAAAAACAGAAAACCAAAATATTTCAGTAAACTTTTTTCTTCTTTTTTGCATTATTTAGCTGTAAAATAAGGACAAAAACAGAAAACCTAAATATTACAGATAACTTTTTTTTTCTTTTTTCCCGTTATTTAAGTGAAAAATAAAGACAAAAACAAAAAACCAAAATATTTCAGATAACTTCTTTTTTCTTTTTTCCCATTACTTAAGTGAAAAATAAAGACAAAAACAGAAAACCAAAATATTTCAGATAATTTTTTTTTTCTTTTTCCCGTTATTTAGGTGCAAAATAAGGACAAAAAGAGAAAACCAATATATTTCAGATAACTTTTTTTCTCTTTTTTCCCGCTATTTAAGTGAAAAATAAAGACAAAAACAGAAAACCAAAATATTTCAGTAAACTTTTTTCTTCTTTTTTCCCATTATTTAGCTGTAAAATAAGGACTAAACCAGAAAACCTAAATATTACAGATAACTTTTTTTTTCTTTTTTCCCGTTATTTAAGTGAAAAATAAACACAAAAACAAAAAACCAAAATATTTCAGATAAGTTTTTTTTTCTTTTTTCCCATTATTTATGTGCAAAATAAGTACAAAAACAGAAAACCAAAATATTTCAGATAACTTTTTTTTTCTTTTTTCCCGTTATTTAAGTGAAAAATAAAGACAAAAACAGAAAACCAAAATATTTCAAATAACTTTTTTTTGTTTTTCCCGTTTTTTAGGTGCAAAATAAAGACAAAAACAGAAAATCAAAATATTTCAGATACCTTTTTTTTCTTTTTCCCGTTATTTAGGTTGCAAAATAATTACAAGAACAGAAAGTCAAAATATTTCAGATAACTTTTTTTTTCTTTTTTCCCGTTATTTAGGTGCAAAATAAGGACAAAAAGAGAAAACCAAAATATTTCAGATAACTTTTTTTTTCTTTTTTCCCGTTATTTAGGTGCAAAATAAAGACAAAAACAGAAAACCAAAATATTTCAAATAACTTTTTTTTCTTTTTTCCTGTTATTGAGGTGCAAAATGAGGACAAAACAGAAAACCAAAATATTTCAGAGAACTTTTTTTCTTTTTCCCGTTATTTAGGTGGCAAAATATGGATAAAAACAGAAAACCAATATATTTTAGATAACTTTTTTTTTTCCCCCGTTATTTAGTTGTAAAATAAGGACAAAAACAGAAAACCTAAATATTTCAGATCATTTTTTTTCTTTTTTCCCGTTATTTAAGTGAAAAATAAAGACAAAAACAGAAAACCAAAATATTTCAGTAAACTTTTTTCTTCTTTTTTGCATTATTTAGCTGTAAAATAAGGACAAAAACAGAAAACCTAAATATTACAGATAACTTTTTTTTTCTTTTTTCCCATTATTTAAGTGAAAAATAAAGACAAAAACAAAAAACCAAAATATTTCAGATAACTTCTTTTTTCTTTTTTCCCATTACTTAAGTGAAAAATAAAGACAAAAACAGAAAACCAAAATATTTCAGATAACTTCTTCCTTCTTGTTTCCCGTTATTTAAGTGAAAAATAAAGACAAAAACAGAAAATCATAATATTTCAGATAACTTTTTTTTTCTTTTTTCCCGTTATTTAAGTGAAAAATAAGGACAAAAATAGAAAACCATAATATTCCAGATAACTTTTTTCTTCTTGTTTCCCATTATTTAAGTGAAAAATAAAGACAAAAACAGAAAATCATAATATTTCAGATAACTTTTTTTTTCTTTTTTCCCGTTATTTAAGTGAAAAATAAGGACAAAACCAGAAAACCAAAATATTTCAGATAACTTTTTTTTTCTTTTTTCCGATATTTAATTGCAAAATAAGGACAGAAACAGAAAACTAAAATATTTCAGATAACTTTTTTTTTCTTTTTTCCCATTATTTAGGTCCAACAGTAGCACAAAAACAGAAAACCAAAATATTTGAGATAACTTTTCATTTTTCTCGTTATTTAGGTGCAAAATAATGTCAAAAACAGAAAACCAAAAATATTTCAGATAACTTTTTTTTTTCTTTTTTCCTGTTATTTAGGTGCAAAATAAGGACAAAACCAGAAAACCACAATATTTCAGATAACTTTTTTTTTCTTTTTCCCGATATTTAAGTGCAAAATAAGGACAGAAACAGAAAACTAAAATATTTCAAATAACTTTTTGTTTCTTTTTTCCTGTTATTCAGGTCCAACAGTAACACAAAAACAGAAAACCAAAATATTTCAGATAACTTTTTTTTCTTTTTTCCTGTTTTGTTTTTTCCTGATGCAAAATAAGGACAAAAACAGAAAACCAAAATATTTCAAATAACTTTTTTTTCGTTTTTCCCGTTTTTTAGGTGCAAAATAAGGACAAAAAGAGAAAACCAAAATATTTCAGATAACTTTTTTTTTTTTACGCGTTATTTAGGTGGAAAAATAAGGACACAAACAGAAAACTAAAATATTTCAGAGAACTTTTTTTCCTTTTTCCCGTTATTTAACTGAAAAATAAAGACAAAAACAGAAAACCAAAATATTTCAGATAACTTTTTTTATCTTTTTTCCCGTTATTTAGGTGTAAAATAAGGGCAAAAACAGAAAACCAATATACTTCAAATAAGTTTTTTTTGTTTTTTCCTGTTATTTAATTGCAAAATAAGGACACAAACAGAAAACTAAAATATTTCAGAGAACTTTTTTTCCTTTTTCCCGTTATTTAAGTGAACAATAAAGACAAAAACAGAAAACCAAAATATTCCAGATAACTTTTTTTTTCTTTTTTCCCGTTATTTAAGTGAAAAATAAAGACAAAACAGAAGACCAAAATATTTGAGGCAACTTCTTTTTTCCCGTTACTTAAGTGAAAAATAAAGACAAAAAGAGAAAACCAAAATATTTCAGATAACTTTTTTCTTCTTGTTTCCCGTTATTTAAGTGTAAAATAAAGACAAAAACAGAAAACCATAATATTTCAGATAACTTTTTTTTTCTTTTTTCCCGTTATTTAAGTGAAAAATAGGGACAAAAACAGAAAACCATAATATCCCAGATAACTTTTTTTTCTTTTTTCCCGTTATTTAGGTGCAAAATAAGGACAAAAACAGAAAACCATAATATCCCAGATAACTTTTTTTTCTTTTTTCCCGTTATTTAGGTGCAAAATAAGGACAAAAACAGAAAACCAAAATATTTCAGATAACTTTTTTTTTCTTTTTTCCGTTATTTAGGTGTAAAATAAGGACAAAAACAGAAAACCATAATATTTCAGATAACTTTTTTTTCTTTTTTCCTGTTATTTAGCTGCAAAATAAGGACAAAACCAGAAAACCAAAATATTTCAGATAACTTTTTTTTTCTTTTTCCCGATATTTAAGTGCAACATAAGGACAGAAACAGAAAACTAAAATATTTCAGATAACTTTTTTTTTCTTTTTTCTCGTTATTCAGGTCCAACAGTAGCACAAAAACAGAAAACCAAAATATTTCAGATAACTTTTTTTTTCTTTTTTCCCGTTATTTGGTTCAAAATAAGGCCAAAAACAGAAAACCCAAATATTTCAGATAACTTTTTTTTTCTATTTTCCCGTTATTTAAGTGAAAAATAAAGACAAAAACAGAAAACCATAATATTTCAGATAACTTTTTTTATCTTTTTTCCGTTATTTAGGTGTAAAATAAGGACAAAAACAGAAAACCATAATATTTCAGATAACTTTTTTTTTCTTTTTTCCTGTTATTTAGCTGCAAAATAAGGACAAAAACAGAAAACCAATATATTTCAAATAAGTTTTTTTTTCTTTTTTCCTGTTATTTATGTGCAAAATAAGGACAAAAACAGAAAACCAAAATATTTCAAATAACTTTTTTTTTCCTTTTTCCTGTTATTTAGGTGCAAAATAAGGACAAAAACAGAAAACCAAAATATTTCAGATAATTTTTTTTTTCTTTTTTCCCGTTATTTAGGTGCAAAATAAGGAAAAAAAGAGAAAACCATTATATTTCAGATAACTTTTTTTCTCTTTTTTCCCGCTATTTAGGTGAAAAATAAAGACAAAAACAGAAAACCAAATAATTTCAGTAAACTTTTTTCTTCTTTTTTCCCATTATTTAGCTGCAAAATAAGGACTAAAACAGAAAACCTAAATATTACAGATAACTTTTTTTTCTTTTTTCCCGTTATTTAAGTGAAAAATAAAGACAAAAACAAAAAACCAAAATATTTCAGATAACTTTTTTTTTCTTTTTTCCCGTTATTTAAGTGAAAAATAGAGACAAAAACAGAAAACCAAAATATTTCAAATAACTTTTTTTTCTTTTTTCCTGTTATTGAGGTGCAAAATGAGGACAAAAAGAGAAAACCAAAATATTTCAGATAACTTTTTTTTCTTTTTTCCCGTTATTTAGGTGCAAAATAAAGACAAAAACAGAAAACCAAAATATTTCAAATAACTTTTTTTTCTTTTTTCCTGTTATTGAGGTGCAAAATGAGGACAAAACAGAAAACCAAAATATTTCAGATAATTTTTTTTTTCTTTTTTCCCGTTATTTAGGTGCAAAATAAGGAAAAAAAGAGAAAACCATTATATTTCAGATAACTTTTTTTCTCTTTTTTCCCGCTATTTAGGTGAAAAATAAAGACAAAAACAGAAAACCAAATAATTTCAGTAAACTTTTTTCTTCTTTTTTCCCATTATTTAGCTGCAAAATAAGGACTAAAACAGAAAACCTAAATATTACAGATAACTTTTTTTTTCTTTTTTCCCGTTATTTAAGTGAAAAATAAAGACAAAAACAAAAAACCAAAATATTTCAGATAACTTCTCTTTTCTTTTTTCCCATTACTTAAGTGAAAAATAAGGACAAAAATAGAAAACCATAATATTCCAGATAACTTTTTTCTTCTTGTTTCCCGTTATTTAAGTGAAAAATAAAGACAAAAACAGAAAACCAAAAATATTTCAGATAACTTTTTTTTTTCTTTTTTCCTGTTATTTAGGTGCAAAATAAGGACAAAACCAGAAAACCACAATATTTCAGATAACTTTTTTTTCTTTTTCCCGATATTTAAGTGCAACTTAAGGACAGAAACAGAAAACTAAAATATTTCTGATAACTTTTTTTTTCTTTTTTCTCGTTATTTAGGTCCAACAGTAGCACAAAAACAGAAAACCAAAATATTTGAGATAACTTTTCATTTTTCTCGTTATTTAGGTGTAAAATAATGTCAAAAACAGAAAACCAAAATATTTCAGATAACTTTTTTTTTCTTTTTTCCTGTTATTTAGGTGCAAAATAAGGACAAAACCAGAAAACCAAAATATTTCAGATAACTTTTTTTTTCTTTTTCCCGATATTTAAGTGCAAAATAAGGACAGAAACAGAAAACTAAAATATTTCAGATAACTTTTTTTTTCTTTTTTCATGTTATTGGATCCAACAGTAGCGCAAAAACAGAAAACGAAAATATTTCAGATAACTTTTTTTTTCTTTTTTCCCGTTATTTGGTTCAAAATAAGGCCAAAAACAGAAAACCCAAATATTTCAGATAACTTTTTTTTTCTATTTTCCCGTTATTTAAGTGAAAAATAAAGACAAAAACAGAAAACCATAATATTTCAGATAACTTTTTTTATCTTTTTTCCCGTTATTTAGGTGTAAAATAAGGACAAAAACAGAAAACCAATATATTTCAAATAAGTTTTTTTTTCTTTTTTCCTGTTATTTATGTGCAAAATAAGGACAAAAACAGAAAACCAAAATATTTCAAATAACTTTTTTTTTTCCTTTTTCCTGTTATTTAGGTGCAAAATAAGGACAAAAAAAGAAAACCAAAATATTTCAGATAATTTTTTTTTTTTTTTTCCCGTTATTTAGGTGCAAAATAAGGAAAAAAAGAGAAAACCATTATATTTCAGATAACTTTTTTTCTCTTTTTTCCCGCTATTTAAGTGAAAAATAAATACAAAAACAGAAAACCAAATAATTTCAGTAAACTTTTTTCTTCTTTTTTCCCATTATTTAGCTGTAAAATAAGGACTAAAACAGAAAACCTAAATATTACAGATAACTTTTTTTTCTTTTTTCCCGTTATTTAAGTGAAAAATAAAGACAAAAACAAAAAACCAAAATATTTCAGATAAGTTTTTTTTCTTTTTTCCTGTTATTTATGTGCAAAATAAGGACAAAAACAGAAAACCAAAATATTTCAGATAACTTTTTTTTTCTTTTTTCCCATTATTTAGGTGAAAAATAAAAACAAAAACAGAAAACGATAATATTTCAGATAACTTTTTTTTTCTTTTTTCCCGTTATTTAAGTGAAAAATAAAGTAAAAACAGAAAACCAAAATATTTCAAATAACTTTTTTTTCGTTTTTCCCGTTTTTTAGGTGCAAAATAAGGATAAAAACAGAAAACCAAAATATTTCAGATAACTTTTGTTTTCTTTTTTCCCGTTATTTAAGTGAAAAATAAAGACAAAAACAGAAAACCATAATATTTCAGTAAACTTTTTTTTTCTTTTTTCCCGTTATTTAAGTGAAAAATAAAGACAAAAACAGAAAACCAAAATATTTCAAATAACTTTTTTTTCGTTTTTCCCGTTTTTTAGGTGCAAAATAAGGACAAAAACAGAAAACCAAAATATTTCAGATACCTTTTTTTTCTTTTTCCCGTTATTTAGGTTGCAAAATAATTACAAGAACAGAAAATCAAAATATTTCAGATAACTTTTTTTTTCTTTTTTCCCGTTATTTAGTTGTAAAATAAGGACAAAAACAGAAAACCATAATATTTCAGATAACTTTTTTTTTCTTTTTTCCCGTTATTTAAGTGAAAAATAAAGACAAAAACAGAAAACCAAAATATTTCAAATAACTTTTTTTTCGTTTTTCCCGTTTTTTAGGTGCAAAATAAGGACAAAAACAGAAAACCAAAATATTTCAGATAAGTTTTTTTTCTTTTTTCCTGTTATTTATGTGCAAAATAAGGACAAAAACAGAAAACCAAAATATTTCAGATAACTTTTTTTTTCTTTTTTCCCATTATATAAGTGAAAAATAAAGACAAAAACAGAAAACCATAATATTTCAGATAACTTTTTTTTTCTTTTTTCCCGTTATTTAAGTGAAAAATAAAGACAAAAACAGAAAACCAAAATATTTCAAATAACTTTTTTTTCGTTTTTCCCGTTTTTTAGGTGCAAAATAAGGACAAAAACAGAAAACCAAAATATTTCAGATACCTTTTTTTTCTTTTTTCCTATTATTTATGTGCAAAATAAGGACAAAAACAGAAAACCAAAATATTTCAGATAACTTTTGTTTTCTTTTTTCCCGTTTTTTAGGTGCAAAATAAAGACAAAAACAGAAAACCAAAATATTTCAAATAACTTTTTTTTCGTTTTTCCTGTTTTTTAGGTGCAAAATAAGGACAAAAACAGAAAACCAAAATATTTCAGATACCTTTTTTTTCTTTTTCCCGTTATTTAGGTTGCAAAATAATTACAAGAACAGAAAATCAAAATATTTCAGATAACTTTTTTTCTCTTTTTTCCCGCTATTTAAGTGAAAAATAAAGACAAAAACAGAAAACCAAATAATTTCAGTAAACTTTTTTCTTCTTTTTTCCCATTATTTAGCTGTAAAATAAGGACTAAAACAGAAAACCTAAATATTACAGATAACTTTTTTTTCTTTTTTCCCGTTATTTAAGTGAAAAATAAAGACAAAAACAAAAAACCAAAATATTTCAGATAAGTTTTTTTTCTTTTTTCCTGTTATTTATGTGCAAAATAAGGACAAAAACAGAAAACCAAAATATTTCAGATAACTTTTTTTTTCTTTTTTCCCATTATTTAGGTGAAAAATAAAAACAAAAACAGAAAACCATAATATTTCAGATAACTTTTTTTTTCTTTTTTCCCGTTATTTAAGTGAAAAATAAAGACAAAAACAGAAAACCAAAATATTTCAAATAACTTTTTTTTCGTTTTTCCCGTTTTTTAGGTGCAAAATAAGGACAAAAACAGAAAACCAAAATATTTCAGATACCTTTTTTTTCTTTTTTCCTATTATTTATGTGCAAAATAAGGACAAAAACAGAAAACCAAAATATTTCAGATAACTTTTGTTTTCTTTTTTCCCGTTTTTTAGGTGCAAAATAAAGACAAAAACAGAAAACCAAAATATTTCAAATAACTTTTTTTTCGTTTTTCCCGTTTTTTAGGTGCAAAATAAGGACAAAAACAGAAAACCAAAATATTTCAGATACCTTTTTTTTCTTTTTCCCGTTATTTAGGTTGCAAAATAATTACAAGAACAGAAAATCAAAATATTT
Organism: Empis livida; assembly: GCA_963932195.1. NCBI lineage: Eukaryota > Metazoa > Arthropoda > Insecta > Diptera > Empididae > Empis > Empis livida. Next base: position 27,102,966 of record OZ010647.1, on the reverse strand, counting down.
CAGATAACTTTTTTTTTCTTTTTTCCCATTATTTAGGTGCAAAATAAGGACAAAAAGAGAAAACCAAAATATTTCAGATAACTTTTTTTTCTTTTTTCCCGTTATTTAGGTGCAAAATAAAGACAAAAACAGAAAACCAAAATATTTCAAATAACTTTTTTTTCTTTTTTCCTGTTATTGAGGTGCAAAATAAGGACAAAACAGAAAACCAAAATATTTCAGAGAACTTTTTTTCTTTTTCCCGTTATTTATGTGGCAAAATAAGGATAAAAACAGAAAACCAATATATTTTAGATAACTTTTTTTTTTTTTCCCCGTTATTTAGGTGTAAAATAAGGACAAAAACAGAAAACCTAAATATTTCAGATCATTTTTTTTCTTTTTTCCCGTTATTTAAGTGAAAAATAAAGACAAAAACAGAAAACCAAAATATTTCAGTAAACTTTTTTCTTCTTTTTTCCCATTATTTAGTTGAAAAATAAGGACAAAAACAGAAAACCTAAATATTACAGATAACTTTTTTTTCTTTTTTCCCGTTATTTATGTGAAAAATAAAGACAAAAACAGAAAACCAAAATATTTCAGATAACTTTTTTCTTCTTGTTTCCCGTTATTTAAGTGAAAAATAAAGACAATAACAGAAAACCATAATATTTCAGATAACATTTTTTTTATTTTTTCCCGTTATTTAAGTGAAAAATAAGGACAAAAATAGAAAACCATTATATTCCAAATAACTTTTTTCTTCTTGTTTCCCGTTATTTAAGTGAATAATAAAGACAAAAACAGAAAATCATAATATTTCAGATAACTTTTTTTTTCTTTTTTCCCGCTATTTAAGTGAAAAATAAGGACAAAACCAGAAAACCAAAATATTTCAGATAACTTTTTTTTCTTTTTTTCCGATAATTAAGTGCAAAATAAGGACAGAAACAGAAAACTAAAATATTTCAGATAACTTTTTTTTTCTTTTTTCCCATTATTTAGGTCCAACAGTAGCACAAAAACAGAAAACCAAAATATTTGAGATAACTTTTCATTTTTCTCGTTATTTAGGTGCAAAATAATGTCAAAAACAGAAAACCAAAATATTTCAGATAACTTTTTTTTTTCTTTTCTCCTGTTTTCTTTTTTCCTGATGCAAAATAAGGACAAAAACAGAAAACCAAAATATTTCAGATAACTTTTTTTTTCTTTTTCCCGATATTTAAGTGCAAAATAAGGACAGAAACAGAAAACTAAAATATTTCAAATAACTTTTTGTTTCTTTTTTCCCGTTATTCTGGTCCAACAGTAACACAAAAACAGAAAAACAAAATATTTCAGATAACTTTTTTTTCTTTTTTCCTGTTTTCTTTTTTCCTGATGCAAAATAAGGACAAAAACAGAAAACCAAAATATTTCAAATAACTTTTTTTTCGTTTTTCCCGTTTTTTAGGTGCAAAATAAGGACAAAAACACAAAACCAAAATATTTCAAATAACTTTTTTTTCTTTTTTCCTGTTATTGAGGTGCAAAATAAGGACAAAACAGAAAACCAAAATATTTCAGAGAACTTTTTTTCTTTTTTCCCGTTATTTAAGTGAAAAATAAAGACAAAAACAGAAAACCAGAATATTTCAGTAAACTTGTTTCTTCTTTTTTCCCATTATTTAGTTGAAAAATAAGGACAAAAACAGAAAACCTAAATATTACAGATAACTTCTTTTTTCTTTTTTCCCGTTACTTGTGAAAAATAAAGACAAAAACAGAAAACCAAAATATTTCAGATAACTTTTTTTTTCTTTTTTCCCGTTATATAGGTGCAAAATAAGGACAAAAAGAGAAAACCAAAATATTTCAGAGAACTTTTTTTCTTTTTCCCGTTATTTAGGTGGCAAAATAAGGATAAAAACAGAAAACCAATATATTTTAGATAACTTCTTTTTTCTTTTTTCCCGTTATTTAGGTGTAAAATAAGGACAAAAACAGAAAACCTAAATATTGCAGATCATTTTTTTTCTTTTTTCCCGTTATTTAAGTGAAAAATAAAGACAAAAACAGAAAACCAGAATATTTCAGTAAACTTTTTTCTTTTTTTTCCCGTTATTTAGGTGGCAAAATAAGGATAAAAACAGAAAACCAATATATTTTAGATAACTTCTTTTTTCTTTTTTCCCGTTATTTAGGTGTAAAATAAGGACAAAAACAGAAAACCTAAATATTGCAGATCATTTTTTTTCTTTTTTCCCGTTATTTAAGTGAAAAATAAAGACAAAAACAGAAAACCAGAATATTTCAGTAAACTTTTTTCTTCTTTTTCCCGTTATTTAGGTGGCAAAGTAAGGACAAAAACAGAAAACCAAAATATTTCAAATAACTTTTTTTTCTTTTTTCCTGTTATTGAGGTGCAAAATAAGGACAAAACAGAAAACCAAAATATTTCAGAGAACTTTTTTTCTTTTTTCCCGTTATTTAAGTGAAAAATAAAGACAAAAACAGAAAACCAGAATATTTCAGTAAACTTTTTTCTTCTTTTTTCCCATTATTTAGTTGAAAAATAAGGACAAAAACAGAAAACCTAAATATTACAGATAACTTTTTTTTCTTTTTTCCCGTTATTTATGTGAAAAATAAAGACAAAAACAAAAACCAAAATATTTCAGATAACTTCTTTTTTCTTTTTTCCCGTTACTTAAGTGAAAAATAAAGACAAAAACAGAAAACCAAAATATTTCAGATAACTTTTTTTTTCTTTTTTCCCGTTATATAGGTGCAAAATAAGGACAAAAAGAGAAAACCAAAATATTTCAGAGAACTTTTTTTCTTTTTCCCGTTATTTAGGTGGCAAAATAAGGATAAAAACAGAAAACCAATATATTTTAGATAACTACTTTTTTCTTTTTTCCCGTTATTTAGGTTGCATAATAATTACAAAAACAGAAAATCAAAATATTTCAGATAACTTTTTTTTTCTTTTTTCCCGTTATATAGGTGCAAAATAAGGACAAAAAGAGAAAACCAAAATATTTCAGAGAACTTTTTTTCTTTTTCCCGTTATTTAGGTGGCAAAATAAGGATAAAAACAGAAAACCAATATATTTTAGATAACTTCTTTTTTCTTTTTTCCCGTTATTTAGGTGTAAAATAAGGACAAAAACAGAAAACGTAAATATTGCAGATCATTTTTTTTCTTTTTTCCCGTTATTTAAGTGAAAAATAAAGACAAAAACAGAAAACCAGAATATTTCAGTAAACTTTTTTCTTCTTTTTTCCCATTATTTAGTTGAAAAATAAGGACAAAAACAGAAAACCTAAATATTACAGATAACTTTTTTTTCTTTTTTCCCGTTATTTATGTGAAAAATAAAGACCAAAACAAAAACCAAAATATTTCAGATAACTTCTTTTTTCTTTTTTCCCGTTACTTAAGTGAAAAATAAAGACAAAAACAGAAAACCAAAATATTTTAGATAACTTTTTTCTTCTTGTTTCCCGTTATTTAAGTGAAAAATAAAGACAATAACAGAAAACCATAATATTTCAGATAACTTTTTTTTTATTTTTTCCCGTTATTTAAGTGAAAAATAAGGACAAAAACAGAAAACCATAATATTCCAGATAACTTTTTTTTTCTTTTTTCCCGTTATTAAGGTGCAAAATAAGGACAAAAACAGAAAACCAAAATATTTCAGATAACTTTTTTTTTCTTTTTTCCGTTATTTAGGTGTAAAATAAGGACAAAACCAGAAAACCAAAATATTTCAGATAACTTTTTTTTTCTTTTTCCCGATATTTAAGTGCAAAATAAGGACAGAAACAGAAAACTAAAATATTTCAAATAACTTTTTGTTTCTTTTTTCCCGTTATTCAGGTCCAACAGTAACACAAAAACAGAAAAACAAAATATTTCAGATAACTTTTTTTTCTTTTTTCCTGTTTTCTTTTTTCTTGATGCAAAATAAGGACAAAAACAGAAAACCAAAATATTTCAAATAACTTTTTTTTCGTTTTTCCCGTTTTTTAGGTGCAAAATAAGGACAAAAACAGAAAACCAAAATATTTCAAATAACTTTTTTTTCTTTTTCCCTGTTATTGAGGTGCAAAATAACGACAAAACAGAAAACCAAAATATTTCAGAGAACTTTTTTTCTTTTTTCCCGTTATTTAAGTGAAAAATAAAGACAAAAACAGAAAACCAGAATATTTCAGTAAATTTTTTTCTTCTTTTTTCCCATTATTTAGTTGAAAAATAAGGACAAAAACAGAAAACCTAAATATTACAGATAACTTCTTTTTTCTTTTTTCCCGTTACTTAAGTGAAAAATAAAGACAAAAACAGAAAACCAAAATATTTCAGATAACTTTTTTTTTCTTTTTTCCCGTTATATAGGTGCAAAATAAGGACAAAAAGAGAAAACCAAAATATTTCAGAGAACTTTTTTTCTTTTTCCCGTTATTTAGGTGGCAAAATAAGGATAAAAACAGAAAACCAATATATTTTAGATAACTTCTTTTTTCTTTTTTCCCGTTATTTAGGTGTAAAATAAGGACAAAAACAGAAAACCTAAATATTGCAGATCATTTTTTTTCTTTTTTCCCGTTATTTAAGTGAAAAATAAAGACAAAAACAGAAAACCAGAATATTTCAGTAAACTTTTTTCTTTTTTTTCCCGTTATTTAGGTGGCAAAATAAGGATAAAAACAGAAAACCAATATATTTTAGATAACTTCTTTTTTCTTTTTTCCCGTTATTTAGGTGTAAAATAAGGACAAAAACAGAAAACCTTAATATTGCAGATCATTTTTTTTCTTTTTTCCCGTTATTTAAGTGAAAAATAAAGACAAAACAGAAAACCAGAATATTTCAGTAAACTTTTTTCTTCTTTTTCCCGTTATTTAGGTGGCAAAATAAGGACAAAAACAGAAAACCAAAATATTTCAAATAACTTTTTTTTCTTTTTTCCTGTTATTGAGGTGCAAAATAAGGACAAAACAGAAAACCAAAATATTTCAGAGAACTTTTTTTCTTTTTTCCCGTTATTTAAGTGAAAAATAAAGACAAAAACAGAAAACCAGAATATTTCAGTAAACTTTTTTCTTCTTTTTTCCCATTATTTAGTTGAAAAATAAGGACAAAAACAGAAAACCTAAATATTACAGATAACTTTTTTTTCTTTTTTCCCGTTATTTATGTGAAAAATAAAGACAAAAACAAAAACCAAAATATTTCAGATAACTTCTTTTTTCTTTTTTCCCGTTACTTAAGTGAAAAATAAAGACAAAAACAGAAAACCAAAATATTTCAGATAACTTTTTTTTTCTTTTTTCCCGTTATATAGGTGCAAAATAAGGACAAAAAGAGAAAACCAAAATATTTCAGAGAACTTTTTTTCTTTTTCCCGTTATTTAGGTGGCAAAATAAGGATAAAAACAGAAAACCAATATATTTTAGATAACTACTTTTTTCTTTTTTCCCGTTATTTAGGTTGCAAAATAATTACAAAAACAGAAAACCAAAATATTTCAGATAACTTTTTTTTTCTTTTTTCCCGTTATATAGGTGCAAAATAAGGACAAAAAGAGAAAACCAAAATATTTCAGAGAACTTTTTTTCTTTTTCCCGTTATTTAGGTGGCAAAATAAGGATAAAAACAGAAAACCAATATATTTTAGATAACTACTTTTTTCTTTTTTCCCGTTATTTAGGTTGCAAAATAATTACAAAAACAGAAAACCAAAATCTTTCAGATAACTTCTTTTTTCTTTTTTCCCGTTATATAGGTGCAAAATAAGGACAAAAAGAGAAAACCAAAATATTTCAGAGAACTTTTTTTCTTTTTCCCGTTATTTAGGTGGCAAAATAAGGATAAAAACAGAAAACCAATATATTTTAGATAACTTCTTTTTTCTTTTTTCCCGTTATTTAGGTGTAAAATAAGGACAAAAACAGAAAACCTAAATATTGCAGATCATTTTTTTTCTTTTTTCCCGTTATTTAAGTGAAAAATAAAGACAAAAACAGAAAACCAGAATATTTCAGTAAACTTTTTCCTTCTTTTTCCCGTTATTTAGGTGGCAAAATAAGGACAAAAACAGAAAACCAAAATATTTCAAATAACTTTTTTTTCTTTTTTCCTGTTATTGAGGTGCAAAATAAGGACAAAACAGAAAACCAAAATATTTCAGAGAACTTTTTTTCTTTTTTCCCGTTATTTAAGTGAAAAATAAAGACAAAAACAGAAAACCAGAATATTTCAGTAAACTTTTTTCTTCTTTTTTCCCATTATTTAGTTGAAAAATAAGGACAAAAACAGAAAACCTAAATATTACAGATAACTTTTTTTTCTTTTTTCCCGTTATTTATGTGAAAAATAAAGACAAAAACCAAAATATTTCAGATAACTTCTTTTTTCTTTTTACCCGTTACTTAAGTGAAAAATAAAGACAAAAACAGAAAACCAAAATATTTCAGATAACTTTTTTTTTCTTTTTTCCCGTTATATAGGTGCAAAATAAGGACAAAAAGAGAAAACCAAAATATTTCAGAGAACTTTTTTTCTTTTTCCCGTTATTTAGGTGGGAAAATAAGGATAAAAACAGAAAACCAATATATTTTAGATAACTACTTTTTTCTTTTTTCCCGTTATTTAGGTTGCAAAATAATTACAAAAACAGAAAATCAAAATATTTCAGATAACTTTTTTTTTCTTTTTTCCCGTTATATAGGTGCAAAATAAGGACAAAAAGAGAAAACCAAAATATTTCAGAGAACTTTTTTTCTTTTTCCCGTTATTTAGGTGGCAAAATAAGGATAAAAACAGAAAACCAATATATTTTAGATAACTTCTTTTTTCTTTTTTCCCGTTATTTAGGTGTAAAATAAGGACAAAAACAGAAAACCTAAATATTGCAGATCATTTTTTTTCTTTTTTCCCGTTATTTAAGTGAAAAATAAAGACAAAAACAGAAAACCAGAATATTTCAGTAAACTTTTTTCTTCTTTTTTCCCATTATTTAGTTGAAAAATAAGGACAAAAACAGAAAACCTAAATATTACAGATAACTTTTTTTTCTTTTTTCCCGTTATTTATGTGAAAAATAAAGACCAAAACAAAAACCAAAATATTTCAGATAACTTCTTTTTTCTTTTTTCCCGTTACTTAAGTGAAAAATAAAGACAAAAACAGAAAATCAAAATATTTCAGATAACTTTTTTCTTCTTGTTTCCCGTTATTTAAGTGAAAAATAAAGACAATAACAGAAAACCATAATATTTCAGATAACTTTTTTTTTATTTTTTCCCGTTATTTAAGTGAAAAATAAGGACAAAAACAGAAAACCATAATATTCCAGATAACTTTTTTTTTCTTTTTTCCCGTTATTAAGGTGCAAAATAAGGACAAAAACAGAAAACCAAAATATTTCAGATAACTTTTTTTTTCTTTTTTCCGTTATTTAGGTGTAAAATAAGGACAAAACCAGAAAACCAAAATATTTCAGATAACTTTTTTTTTCTTTTTCCCGATATTTAAGTGCAAAATAAGGACAGAAACAGAAAACTAAAATATTTCAAATAACTTTTTGTTTCTTTTTTCCCGTTATTCAGGTCCAACCGTAACACAAAAACAGAAAAACAAAATATTTCAGATAACTTTTTTTTCTTTTTTCCTGTTTTCTTTTTTCCTGATGCGAAATAAGGACAAAAACAGAAAACCAAAATATTTCAAATAACTTTTTTTTCGTTTTTCCCGTTTTTTAGGTGCAAAATAAGGACAAAAACAGAAAACCAAAATATTTCAAATAACTTTTTTTTCTTTTTTCCTGTTATTGAGGTGCAAAATAAGGACAAAACAGAAAACCAAAATATTTCAGAGAACTTTTTTTCTTTTTTCCCGTTATTTAAGTGAAAAATAAAGACAAAAACAGAAAACCAGAATATTTCAGTAAACTTTTTTCTTCTTTTTTCCCATTATTTAGTTGAAAAATAAGGACAAAAACAGAAAACCAAAATATTTCAGATAACTTTTTTTTCTTTTTTCCCGTTATATAGGTGCAAAAATAAAGACAAAAACAAAAACCAAAATATTTCAGATAACTTCTTTTTTCTTTTTTCCCGTTACTTAAGTGAAAAATAAAGACAAAAACAGAAAACCAAAATATTTCAGATAACTTTTTTTTTCTTTTTTCCCGTTATATAGGTGCAAAAAAAGGACAAAAAGAGAAAACCAAAATATTTCAGAGAACTTTTTTTCTTTTTCCCGTTATTTAGGTGGCAAAATAAGGATAAAAACAGAAAACCAATATATTTTAAATAACTTCTTTTTTCTTTTTTCCCGTTATTTAGGTGTAAAATAAGGACAAAAACAGAAAACCTAAATATTGCAGATCATTTTTTTTCTTTTTTCCCGTTATTTAAGTGAAAAATAAAGACAAAAACAGAAAACCAGAATATTTCAGTAAACTTTTTTCTTTTTTTTCCCGTTATTTAGGTGGCAAAATAAGGATAAAAACAGAAAACCAATATATTTTAGATAACTTCTTTTTTCTTTTTTCCCGTTATTTAGGTGTAAAATAAGGACAAAAACAGAAAACCTAAATATTGCAGATCATTTTTTTTCTTTTTTCCCGTTATTTAAGTGAAAAATAAAGACAAAAACAGAAAACCAGAATATTTCAGTAAACTTTTTTCTTCTTTTTCCCGTTATTTAGGTGGCAAAATAAGGACAAAAACAGAAAACCAAAATATTTCAAATAACTTTTTTTTCTTTTTTCCTGTTATTGAGGTGCAAAATAAGGACAAAACAGAAAACCAAAATATTTCAGAGAACTTTTTTTCTTTTTTCCCGTTATTTAAGTGAAAAATAAAGACAAAAACAGAAAACCAGAATATTTCAGATAACTTCTTTTTTCTTTTTTCCCGTTACTTAAGTGAAAAATAAAGACAAAAACAGAAAACCAAAATATTTCAGATAACTTTTTTTTCTCTTTTTTCCCGTTATATAGGTGAAAAATAAGGACAAAAAGAGAAAACCAAAATATTTCAGAGAACTTTTTTTCTTTTTCCCGTTATTTAGGTGGCAAAATAAGGATAAAAACAGAAAACCAATATATTTTAGATAACTACTTTTTTCTTTTTTCCCGTTATTTAGGTTGCAAAATAATTACAAAAACAGAAAATCAAAATATTTCAGATAACTTTTTTTTTCTTTTTTCCCGTTATATAGGTGCAAAATAAGGACAAAAAGAGAAAACCAAAATATTTCAGAGAACTTTTTTTCTTTTTCCCGTTATTTAGGTGGCAAAATAAGGATAAAAACAGAAAACCAATATATTTTAGATAACTTCTTTTTTCTTTTTTCCCGTTATTTAGGTGTAAAATGAGGACAAAAACAGAAAACCTAAATATTGCAGATCATTTTTTTTCTTTTTTCCCGTTATTTAAGTGAAAAATAAAGACAAAAACAGAAAACCAGAATATTTCAGTAAACTTTTTTCTTCTTTTTTCCCATTATTTAGTTGAAAAATAAGGACAAAAACAGAAAACCTAAATATTACAGAAAACTTTTTTTTCTTTTTTCCCGTTATTTATGTGAAAAATAAAGACCAAAACAAAAACCAAAATATTTCAGATAACTTCTTTTTTCTTTTTTCCCGTTACTTAAGTGAAAAATAAAGACAAAAACAGAAAACCAAAATATTTCAGATAACTTTTTTCTTCTTGTTTCCCGTTATTTAAGTGAAAAATAAAGACAATAACAGAAAACCATAATATTTCAGATAACTTTTTTTTTATTTTTTCCCATTATGTAGGTGCAAAATAAGGACAAAAACAGAAAACCATAATATTCCAGATAACTTTTTTTTTCTTTTTCCCGTTATTAAGGTGCAAAATAAGGACAAAAACAGAAAACTAAAATATTTCAGATAACTTTTTTTTTCTTTTTTCCGTTATTTAGGTGTAAAATAAGGACAAAACCAGAAAACCAAAATATTTCAGATAACTTTTTTTTTCTTTTTCCCGATATTTAAGTGCAAAATAAGGAAAGAAACAGAAAACTAAAATATTTCAGATAATTTTTTTTTTCTTTTTTCCAATTATTTAGGTTCAACAGTAGCACAAAAACAGAAAACTAAAATATTTGATATAACTTTTAATTTTTCTCGTTATTTAGGTGTAAAATAATGTCAAAAACAGAAAACCAAAATATTTCAGATAACTTTTTTTTTTCTTTTTTCCCGTTATTTAGGTGCAAAATAATGTCAAAAAGAGAAAACCAAAATATTTCAGATAACTTTTTTTTTCTTTTTTCAGTTATTTAGGTGTAAAATAAGGACAAAGCCAGAAAACCAAAATATTTCAGAAAACTTTTTTTTTCTTTTTCCCGATATTTAAGTGCAAAATAAGGAGAGAAACAGAAAACTAAAATATTTCAGATAACTTTTTTTTTCTTTTTTCCTGTTATTTAGGTGCAAAATAAGGACAAAAACAGAAAACCAAAATATTTCAAATAACTTTTTTTTCGTTTTTCCCGTTTTTTAGGTGCAAAATAAGGACAAAAACAGAAAACCAAAATATTTCAAATAACTTTTTTTTCTTTTTCCCGTTATTGAGGTGCAAAATAAGGACAAAACAGAAAACCAAAATATTTCAGAGAACTTTTTTTCTTTTTCCCGTTATTTAGGTTGCAAAATAATTACAAAAACAGAAAATCAAAATATTTCAGATAACTTTTTTTTTCTTTTTTCCCGTTATATAGGTGCAAAATAAGGACAAAAAGAGAAAACCAAAATATTTCAGAAAACTTTTTTTCTTTTTCCCGTTATTTAGGTGGCAAAATAAGGATAAAAAAAGAAAACCAATATATTTTAGATAACTTCTTTTTTCTTTTTTCCCGTTATTTAGGTGTAAAATAAGGACAAAAACAGAAAACCTAAATATTGCAGATCATTTTTTTTCTTTTTTCCCGTTATTTAACTGAAAAATAAAGACAAAAACAGAAAACCAGAATATTTCAGTAAACTTTTTTCTTCTTTTTTCCCATTATTTAGTTGAAAAATAAGGACAAAAACAGAAAACCTAAATATTACAGATAACTTTTTTTTCTTTTTTCCCGTCATTTATGTGAAAAATAAAGACAAAAACAAAAAACCAAAATATTTCAGATAACTTCTTTTTTCTTTTTTCGCGTTACTTAAGTGAAAAATAAAGACAAAAACAGAAAACCAAAATATTTCAGATAACTTTTTTCTTCTTGTTTCCCGTTATTTAAGTGAAAAATAAAGACAATAACAGAAAACCATAATATTTCAGATAACTTTTTTTTTATTGTTTCCCGTTATTTAAGTGAAAAATAAGGACAAAAACAGAAAACCATAATATTCCAGATAACTTTTTTTTTCTTTTTTCCCGTTATTAAGGTGCAAAATAAGGACAAAACCAGAAAACCAAAATATTTCAGATAACTTTTTTTTTCCTTTTCCCGATATTTAAGTGCAAAATAAGGAGAGAAACAGAAAACTAAAATATTTCAGATAACTTTTTTTTTCTTTTTTCCCATTATTTAGGTCCAGCAGTAGCACAAAAACAGAAAACTAAAATATTTGATATAACTTTTAATTTTTCTCGTTATTTAGGTGTAAAATAATGTCAAAACCAGAAAACCAAAATATTTCAGATAACTTTTTTTTTTCTTTTTTCCCGTTATTTAGGTGCAAAATAATGTGAAAAACAGAAAACCAACATATTTCAGATAACTTTTTTTTTTCTTTTTTCCTGTTATTTAGGTGCAAAATAAGGACAAAAAGAGAAAACCAAAATATTTCAGATAACTTTTTTTTTCTTTTTTCAGTTATTTAGGTGTAAAATAAGGACAAAACCAGAAAACCAAAATATTTCAGATAACTTTTTTTTTCTTTTTCCCGATATTTAAGTGCAAAATAAGGAGAGAAACAGAAAACTAAAATATTTCAGATAACTTTTTTTTTCTTTTTTCCTGTTATTTAGGTGCAAAATAAGGACAAAAACAGAAAACCAAAATATTTCAGATAACTTTTTTTTTCCTTTTTCCTGTTATTTAGGTGCAAAATAAGGACAAAAACAGAAAACCATAATATTTCAGATAACTTTTTTTTTCTTTTTTCTTGTTATTTAGGTGCAAAATAAGGACAAAAAGAGAAAACCAAAATTTTTCAGATAACTTTTTTTTCTTTTTTCCCATTATTTAGGTGCAAAATAAAGACAAAAACAGAAAACCAAAATATTTCAAATAACTTTTTTTTCTTTTTTCCTGTTATTGAGGTGCAAAATAAGGACAAAACAGAAAACCAAAATATTTCAGAGAACTTTTTTTCTTTTTCCCGTTATTTAGGTGGCAAAATAAGGATAAATACAGAAAACCAATATATTTTAGATAACTTTTTTTTTCTTTTTTCCCGTTATTTAGGTGTAAAATAAGGACAAAAACAGAAAACCTAAATATTGCAGATCATTTTTTTTTCTTTTTTCCCGTTATTTAAGTGAAAAATAAAGACGAAAACAGAAAACCAAAATATTTCAGTAAACTTTTTTCTTCTTTTTTCCCATTATTTAGTTGTAAAATAAGGACAAAAACAGAAAACCTAAATATTACAGATAACTTTTTTTTTCTTTTTTCCCGTTATTTCAGTGAAAAATAAAGACAAAAACAGAAAACCATAATATTTCAGATAACTTTTTTTTTCTTTTTTCCCGTTATTTAAGTGAAAAAGAAGGACAAAAACAGAAAACCAAAATATTCCAGATAACTTTTTTTTTCTTTTTTCCCGTTATTTAAGTGAAAAATAAGGACAAAAACAGAAAACCATAATATTCCAGATAACTTTTTTTTTCTTTTTTCCCGTTATTAAGGTGCAAAATAAGGACAAAAACAGAAAACCATAATATTCCAGATAACTTTTTTTTTTTTTTTCCCGTTATTAAGGTGCAAAATAAGGACAAAAACAGAAAACCAAAATATTTCAGATAACTTTTTTCTTCTTTTTTCCCATTATTTAGTTGTAAAATAAGGACAAAAACAGAAAACCTAAATATTTCAGATAACTTTTTTTTTCTTTTTTCCCGTTATTTCAGTGAAAAATAAAGACAAAAGCAAAAAACCAAATTATTTCAGATAACTTCTCTTTTCTTTTTTCCCGTTACTTAACTGAAAAATAAAGACAAAAACAGAAAACCAAAATATTTCAGATAACTTTTTTTTTCTTTTTTCCCGTTATTTCAGTGAAAAATAAAGACAAAAGCAAAAAACCAAATTATTTCAGATAACTTCTCTTTTCTTTTTTCCCGTTACTTAAGTGAAAAATAAAGACAAAAACAGAAAACCAAAATATTTCAGATAACTTTTTTTTTCTTTTTTCCCGTTATTTAAGTGAAAAATAAGTACAAAAACAGAAAACCATAATATTCCAGATAACTTTTTTTTTCTTTTTTCCCGTTATTAAGGTGCAAAATAAGGACAAAAACAGAAAACCTAAATATTTCAGATCATTTTTTTTTCTTTTTTCCCGTTATTTAAGTGAAAAATAAAGACAAAAACAGAAAACCAAAATATTCCAGATAACTTTTTTCTTCTTGTTTCCCGTTATTTCAGTGAAAAATAAAGACAAAAACAGAAAACCATAATATTTCAGATAACTTTTTTTTTCTTTTTTCCCGTTATTTAAGTGAAAAATAAGGACAAAAACAGAAAACCATAATATTCCAGATAACTTTTTTATTCTTTTTTCCCGTTATTAAGGTGCAAAATAAGGACAAAAACAGAAAACCAAAATATTTCAGATAACTTTTTTTTTTTTTTTCCCATTATTTAGTTGTAAAATAAGGACAAAAACAGAAAACCTAAATATTTCAGATAACTTTTTTTTTCTTTTTTCCCGTTATTTCAGTGAAAAATAAAGACAAAAGCAAAAAACCAAATTATTTCAGATAACTTCTCTTTTCTTTTTTCCCGTTACTTAAGTGAAAAATAAAGACAAAAACAGAAAACCAAAATATTTCAGATAACTTTTTTCTTCTTGTTTCCCGTTATTTCAGTGAAAAATAAAGACAAAAACAGAAAACCATAATATTTCAGATAACTTTTTTTTTTTTTTTTTCCCGTTATTTAAGTGAAAAATAAGGACAAAAACAGAAAACCATAATATTCCAGATAACTTTTTTTTTCTTTTTTCCCGTTATTAAGGTGCAAAATAAGGACAAAAACAGAAAACCAAAATATTTCAGATAACTTTTTTTTTCTTTTTCCCGATATTTAAGTGCAAAATAAGGACAGAAACAGAAAACTAAAATATTTCAAATAACATTTTTTTTCTTTTTTCCCATTATTTAGGTCCAACAGTAGCACAAAAACAGAAAACCAATATATTTGAGATAACTTTTTTTTTCTTTTTCCCGATATTTAAGTGCAAAATAAGGACAAAATCAGAAAACCAAAATATTTCAGATAACTTTTTTCTTCTTTTTTCCCATTATTTAGTTGAAAAATAAGGACAAAAACAGAAAACCTAAATATTACAGAAAACTTTTTTTTCTTTTTTCCCGTTATTTATGTGAAAAATAAAGACCAAAACAAAAACCAAAATATTTCAGATAACTTCTTTTTTCTTTTTTCCCGTTACTTAAATGAAAAATAAAGACAAAAACAGAAAACCAAAATATTTCAGATAACTTTTTTCTTCTTGTTTCCCGTTATTTAAGTGAAAAATAAAGACAATAACAGAAAACCATAATATTTCAGATAACTTTTTTTTTATTTTTTCCCGTTATTTAAGTGAAAAATAAGGACAAAAACAGAAAACCAAAATATTTCAGATAACTTTTTTTTTCTTTTTTCCCGTTATTAAGGTGCAAAATAAGGACAAAAACAGAAAACCAAAATATTTCAGATAACTTTTTTTTTCTTTTTTCCGTAATTTAGGTGCAAAATAAGGACAAAAGCAGAAAACCAAAATATTTCAGATAACTTTTTTTTTCTTTTTCCCGATATTTAAGTGCAAAATAAGGACAAAATCAGAAAACCAAAATATTTCAGAAAACTTTTTTTTTCATTTTTCCCGTTATTTAGGTGTAAAATAATGTCAAAAAAAGAAAACCAAAATATTTCAGATAAAATTTTTTTTTTTTTTTTCCTGTTATTTAGGTGGAAAATAAAGACAAAAACAGAAAACCATAATATTTCAGATAACTTTTTTTTTCTTTTTTCTTGCTATTTAGGTGCAAAATAAGGACAAAACCAGAAAACCAAAATATTTCAGATAACTTTTTTTTTCTTTTTCCCGATATTTGAGTGCAAAATAAGGACAGAAACAGAAAACTAAAATATTTCAGATAACTTTTTGTTTCTTTTTTCCCGTTATTCAGGTCCAACAGTAGCACAAAAACAGAAAACCAAAATATTTCAGATAACTTTTCATTTTTCTCGTTATTTAGGTGCAAAATAAGGACAAAACCAGAAAACCAAAATATTTCAGATAACTTTTTTATTCCTTTTCCCGATATTTAAGTGCAAAATAAGGACAAAACCAGAAAACTAAAATATTTCAGATAACTTTTTTTTTATTTATTCCCGTTATTTAGGTCCAACAGTAGCACAAAAACAGAAAACCAAAATATTTCAGATAACTTTTTTTTTCTTTTTTCCGTTATTTAGGTGTACAATAAGGACAAAAACAGAAAACCAAAATATTTCAAATAACTTTTTTTTCTTTTTTCCTGTTATTGAGGTGCAAAATAACGACAAAACAGAAAACCAAAATATTTCAGAGAACTTTTTTTCTTTTTCCCGTTATTTAGGTGTAAAATAAGGACAAAAACAGAAAATCAAAATATTTCAAATAACTTTTTTTTCTTTTTTCCTGTTATTTAGGTGCAAAATAAGGACAAAAACAGAAAACCTAATTATTTCAGATAACTTTTTTTTTCTTTTTCCCGTTATTTAGGTGGCAAAATAAGGATAAAAACAGAAAACCAATATATTTTAGATAACTTTTTTTTTCTTTTTTCCCGTTATTTAGGTGTAAAATAAGGACAAAAACAGAAAACCTAAATATTTCAGATCATTTTTTTTCTTTTTTCCCGTTATTTAAGTGAAAAATAAAGACAAAAACAGAAAACCAGAATATTTCAGTAAAGTTTTTTCTTCTTTTTTCCCATTATTTAGTTGTAAAATAAGGACAAAAACAGAAAACCTAAATATTACAGATAACTTTTTTTTTCTTTTTCCCGTTATCTAAATGAAAAATAAAGACAAAAACAAAAAACCAAAATATTTCAGATAACTTCTTTTTTCTTTTTTCCCGTTACTTAAGTGAAAAATAAAGACAAAAACAGAAAACCAAAATATTTCAGATAACTTTTTTCTTCTTGTTTCCCGTTATTTAAGTGAAAAATAAATACAAAAACAGAAAACCATCATATTTCAGATAACTTTTTTTTCTTTTTTCCCGTTATTTAAGTGAAAAATAAGGACAAAAACAGAAAACCATAATATTCCAGATAACTTTTTTTTTGTTTTTTCCCGTTATTAAGGTGCAAAATAAGGACAAAAACAGAAAACCAAAATATTTCAGATAACTTTTTTTTTCTTTTTCCCGATATTTAAGTGCAAAATAAGGACAGAAACAGAAAACTAAAATATTTCAAATAACTTTTTTTTTCTTTTTTCCCGTTATTCAGGTCCAATAGTAGCACAAAAACAGAAAACTAAAATATTTGAGATAACTTTTCATTTTTCTCGTTATTTAGGTGTAAAATAATGTCAAAAACAGAAAACCAAAATATTTCAGATAACTTTTTTTTTCTTTTTCCTGATATTTAAGTGCAAAATAAGGACAGAAACAGAAAACTAAAATATTTCAGATAACTTTTTTTTTCCTTTTTCCCGTTATTTACGTGCAAAATAAGGACAAAAACAGGAAACCTAATTATTTCAGATAACTTTTTTTTTCTTTTTCCCATTATTTAGGTGGCAAAATAAGGACAAAAACAGAAAACCATAATATTTCAGATAACTTTTTTTTTCTTTTTTCCTGTTATTTAGGTGCAAAATAAGGACAAAAACAGAAAATCAAAATATTTCAAATAACTTTTTTTTCTTTTTTACTGTTATTTAGGTGCAAAATAAGGACAAAAACTGAAAACCTAATTATTTGAGATAACTTTTTTTTTCTTTTTCCCATTATTGAGGTGGCAAAATAAGGACAAAAACACCAAAATATTTCAAATAATTTTTTTTTCTTTTTTCCTGTTATTTAGGTGCAAAATAAGGAAAAACAGAAAACCAAAATATTTCAGATAACTTTTTTTTTCTTTTTTCCCGTTATTTAGGTGCAAAATAAGGACAAAAACAGAAAACCAAAATATTTCAGATAACTTTTTTTCTTTTTTCCCGTTATTTAGGTGCAAAATAATGACAATAACAGAAAACCAAAATATTTCAAATATCTTTTTTTTCTTTTTTCCCGTTATTTAGGTGGAAAATAAGGAGAAAAACAGAAAACTAAATTATTTCAGATAACTTTTTTTTTCTTTTTCCCATTATTTAGGTGGCAAAATAAGGACAAAAACAGAAAACCATAATATTTCAGATAACTTTTTTTTCTTTTTCCCGTTATTTAGGTGGCAAAATAAGAACAAAAACAGAAAACCAAAATATTTCAAATAACTTTTTTTTCTTTTTTCCAGTTAGTGAGGTGCAAAAGGACAAAACAGAAAACCAAAATATTTCATAGAACTTTTTTCCTTTTTCCCGTTATTTAAGTGGCAAAATAAGGACAAAAACAGAAAACCAATATATTTCAGATAATTTTTTTTTCTTTTTTCCTGTTATTGAGGTGCAAAATAAGGACAAAACAGAACACCAAAATATTTCAGAGAACTTTTTTTCTTTTTCCCGTTATTTAAGTGAAAAATAAAGACAAAAACAGAAAACCATAATATTTCAGATAACTTTTTTTTTCTTTTTTCCCGTTATTAAAGTGAAAAATAAAGACAAAAACAGAAAACCATAATATTTCAGATAACTTTTTTTTCTTTTTCCCGTTATTTAGGTGGCAAAATAAGGACAAAAACAGAAAACCAAAATATTTCAAATAACTTTTTTTTCTTTTTTCCAGTTAGTGAGGTGCAAAAGGACAAAACAGAAAATCAAAATATTTCAAAGAACTTTTTCCTTTTTCCCGTTATTTAAGTGGCAAAATAAGGACAAAAACAGAAAACCAATATATTTCAGATAATTTTTTTTTCTTTTTTCCTGTTATTGAGGTGCAAAATAAGGACAAAACAGAACACCAAAATATTTCAGAGAACTTTTTTTCTTTTTCCCGTTATTTAAGTGAAAAATAAAGACAAAAACAGAAAACCAAAATATTTCAGATAACTTTTTTTTTTTTTCCCGTTATTTACGTGTAAAATAAGGACAAAAACAGAAAACCATAATATTCCAGATAACTTTTTTTTTCTTTTTTCCCGTTATTTAGGTGCAAGATAAGGACAAAAACTAAAAACCAAAATATTTCAGATAACTTTTTTTTCTTTTGTCCGTTATTTAAGTGAAAAATAAGGACAAAAACAGAAAACCATAATATTCCAGATAACTTTTTTTTTCTTTTTTCCCGTTATTAAGGTGCAAAATAAGGACAAAAACAGAAAACCAAAATATTTCAGATAACTTTTTTTTTCTTTTTTCCGTTATTTATGTGTAAAATAAGGACAAAACCAGAAAACCAAAATATTTCAGATAAACAGAAAACTAAAATATTTCAAATAACTTTTTTTTTCTTTTTTCCCGTTATTCAGGTCCAATAGTAGCACAAAAACAGAAAACTAAAATATTTGAGATAACTTTTCATTTTTCTCGTTATTTAGGTGTAAAATAATGTCAAAAACAGAAAACCAAAATATTTCAGATAACTTTTTTTTTCTTTTTCCCGATATTTAAGTGCAAAATAAGGACAGAAACAGAAAACTAAAATATTTCAGATAACTTTTTTTTTCCTTTTTCCCGTTATTTAGGTTCAAAATAAGGACAAAAACAGAAAACCTAATTATTCCAGATAACTTTTTTTTTCTTTTTCCCATTATTTAGGTGGCAAAATAAGGACAAAAACAGAAAACCATAATATTTCAGATAACTTTTTTTTTCTTTTTTCCTGTTATTTAGGTGCAAAATAAGGACAAAAACAGAAAATCAAAATATTTCAAATAACTTTTTTTTCTTTTTTACTGTTATTTAGGTGCAAAATAAGGACAAAAACTGAAAACCTAATTATTTGAGATAACTTTTTTTTTCTTTTTCCCATTATTTAGGTGGCAAAATAAGGACAAAAACAGAAAACCAGTATATTACAGATAACTTTTTTTTCTTTTTTCCTGTTCTTGAGGTGCAAAATAAGGACAAAACAGAAAACCAAAATATTTCAGAGAACTTTTTTTCTTTTTCCCGTTATTTAAGTGAAAAATAAAGACAAAAACAGAAAACCATAATATTTCAGATAACTTTTTTTTCTTTTTCCCATTTTTTAGGTGGCAAAATAAGGACAAAAACAGAAAACCAAAATATTTCAAATAATTTTTTTTTCTTTTTTCCTGTTATTTAGGTGCAAAATAAGGAAAAAACAGAAAACCAAAATATTTCAGATAACTTTTTTTTTCTTTTTCCCGTTATTTAGGTGCAAAATAAGGACAAAAACAGAAAACCAAAATATTTCAGATAACTTTTTTTCTTTTTTCCCGTTATTTAGGTGCAAAATAATGACAATAACAGAAAACCAAAATATTTCAAATATCTTTTTTTTCTTTTTTCCCGTTATTTAGGTAAGGAGAAAAACAGAAAACTAAATTATTATTTTATTTTAAATAAGGAGAAAAACAGAAAACTAAATTATTTCTTTTAACTTTTTTTTTCTTTTTCCCGTTATTTAGGTGGCAAAATAAGGACAAAAACAGAAAACCATAATATTTCAGATAACTTTTTTTTCTTTTTCCCGTTATTTAGGTGGCAAAATAAGGACAAAAACAGAAAACCAAAATATTTCAAATAACTTTTTTTTCTTTTTTACTGTTATTTAGGTGCAAAATAAGGACAAAAACTGAAAATATTTGAGATAACTTTTTTTTTCTTTTTCCCATTATTGAGGTGGCAAAATAAGGACAAAAACACCAAAATATTTCAAATAATTTTTTTTTCTTTTTTCCTGTTATTTAGGTGCAAAATAAGGAAAAACAGAAAACCAAAATATTTCAGATAACTTTTTTTTCTTTTTTCCCGTTATTTAGGTGCAAAATAAGGACAAAAACAGAAAACCAAAATATTTCAGATAACTTTTTTTTTCTTTTTTCCTGTTATTTAGGTGCAATACAAGGACAAAAACAGAAAACCAAAATATTTCAAATAACTTTTTTTTCTTTTTTACTGTTATTTAGGTGCAAAATAAGGACAAAAACTGAAAACCTAATTATTTGAGATAACTTTTTTTTTCTTTTTCCCATTATTGAGGTGGCAAAATAAGGACAAAAACACCAAAATATTTCAAATAATTTTTTTTTCTTTTTTCCTGTTATTTAGGTGCAAAATAAGGAAAAACAGAAAATCTAATTATTTCAGATAACTTTTTTTTTCTTTTTCCCATTATTTAGGTGGCAAAATAAGGACAAAAACAGAAAACCATAATATTTCAGATAACTTTTTTTTTCTTTTTTCCTGTTATTTAGGTGCAAAATAAGGACAAAAACAGAAAATCAAAATATTTCAAATAACTTTTTTTTCTTTTTTACTGTTATTTAGGTGCAAAATAAGGACAAAAACTGAAAACCTAATTATTTGAGATAACTTTTTTTTTCTTTTTCCCATTATTGAGGTGGCAAAATAAGGACAAAAACACCAAAATATTTCAAATATTTTTTTTTTCTTTTTTCCCGTTATTTAGGTGCAAAATAAGGAAAAACAGAAAACCAAAATATTTCAGATAACTTTTTTTTTGTTTTCCCGTTATTTAGGCGCAAAATAAGGACAAAAACAGAAAACCAAAATATTTCAGATAACTTTTTTTCTTTTTTCCCGTTATTTACGTGCAAAATAATGACAATAACAGAAAACCAAAATATTTCAAATATCTTTTTTTTCTTTTTTCCCGTTATTTAGGTGGAAAATAAGGAGAAAAACAGAAAACTAAATTATTTCAGATAACTTTTTTTTTCTTTTTCCCATTATTTAGGTGGCAAAATAAGGACAAAAACAGAAAACCATAATATTTCAGATAACTTTTTTTTCTTTTTCCCGTTATTTAGGTGTTAAAATAAGGACAAAAACAGAAAACCAAAATATTTCAAATAACTTTTTTTTCTTTTTTCCAGTTAGTGAGGTGCAAAAGGACAAAACAGAAAACCAAAATATTTCATAGAACTTTTTTCCTTTTTCCCGTTATTTAAGTGGCAAAATAAGGACAAAAACAGAAAACCAATATATTTCAGATAATTTTTTTTTCTTTTTTCCTGTTATTGAGGTGCAAAATAAGGACAAAACAGAACACCAAAATATTTCAGAGAACTTTTTTTCTTTTTCCCGTTATTTAAGTGAAAAATAAAGACAAAAACAGAAAACCATAATATTTCAGATAACTTTTTTTTTTTTCCCGTTATTTACGTGTAAAATAAGGACAAAAACAGAAAACCATAATATTCCAGATAACTTTTTTTTTCTTTTTTCCCGTTATTTAGGTGCAAGATAAGGACAAAAACTAAAAACCAAAATATTTCAGATAAATTTTTTTTCTTTTGTCCGTTATTTAGTTGAAAAATAAGGACAAAAACAGAAAACCATAATATTCCAGATAACTTTTTTTTTCTTTTTTCCCGTTATTAAGGTGCAAAATAAGGACAAAAACAGAAAACCAAAATATTTCAGATAACTTTTTTTTTCTTTTTTCCGTTATTTATGTGTAAAATAAGGACAAAACCAGAAAACCAAAATATTTCAGATAAACAGAAAACTAAAATATTTCAAATAACTTTTTTTTTCTTTTTTCCCGTTATTCAGGTCCAATAGTAGCACAAAAACAGAAAACTAAAATATTTGAGATAACTTTTCATTTTTCTCGTTATTTAGGTGTAAAATAATGTCAAAAACAGAAAACCAAAATATTTCAGATAACTTTTTTTTTCTTTTTCCCGATATTTAAGTGCAAAATAAGGACAGAAACAGAAAACTAAAATATTTCAGATAACTTTTTTTTTCCTTTTTCCCGTTATTTAGGTGCAAAATAAGGACAAAAACAGAAAACCTAATTATTCCAGATAACTTTTTTTTTCTTTTTCCCATTATTTAGGTGGCAAAATAAGGACAAAAACAGAAAACCATAATATTTCAGATAACTTTTTTTTTCTTTTTTCCTGTTATTTAGGTGCAAAATAAGGACAAAAACAGAAAATCAAAATATTTCAAATAACTTTTTTTTCTTTTTTACTGTTATTTAGGTGCAAAATAAGGACAAAAACTGAAAACCTAATTATTTGAGATAACTTTTTTTTTCTTTTTCCCATTATTTAGGTGGCAAAATAAGGACAAAAACAGAAAACCAATATATTACAGATAACTTTTTTTTCTTTTTTCCTGTTCTTGAGGTGCAAAATAAGGACAAAACAGAAAACCAAAATATTTCAGAGAACTTTTTTTCTTTTTCCCGTTATTTAAGTGAAAAATAAAGACAAAAACAGAAAACCATAATATTTCAGATAACTTTTTTTTCTTTTTCCCGTTTTTTTGGTGGCAAAATAAGGACAAAAACAGAAAACCAAAATATTTCAAATAATTTTTTTTTCTTTTTTCCCTTTATTTAGGTGTAAAATAAGGACAAAACAGAAAACCAAAATATTTCAGATAACTTTTTTTTTCTTTTTCCCGTTATTTAGGTGCAAAATAAGGACAAAAACAGAAAACCAAAATATTTCAGATAACTTTTTTTCTTTTTTCCCGTTATTTAGGTGCAAAATAAGGACAATAACAGAAAACCAAAATATTTCAAATATCTTTTTTTTCTTTTTTCCCGTTATTTAGGTAAGGAGAAAAACAGAAAACTAAATTATTATTTTATTTTAAATAAGGAGAAAAACAGAAAACTAAATTATTTCTTTTAACTTTTTTTTTCTTTTTCCCATTATTTAGGTGGCAAAATAAGGACAAAAACAGAAAACCATAATATTTCAGATAACTTTTTTTTATTTTTCCCGTTATTTAGGTGGCAAAATAAGGACAAAAACAGAAAACCAAAATATTTCAAATAACTTTTTTTTCTTTTTTGCAGTTAGTGAGGTGCAAAAGGACAAAACAGAAAACCAAAATATTTTATAGAACTTTTTTCCTTTTTCCCGTTATTTAGGTGGCAAAATAAGGACAAAAACAGAAAACCAATATATTTCAGATAATTTTTTTTTATTTTTTCCTGTTATTGAGGTGCAAAATAAGGACAAAACTGAACACCAAAATATTTCAGAGAATTTTTTTCTTTTTCCCGTTATTTAAGTGAAAAATGAAGACAAAAACAGAAAACCATAATATTTCAGATAACTTTTTTTTTCTTTTTTCCCGTTATTTAAGTGAAAAATAAAGACAAATATAGAAAACCAAAATATTTCAGATAACTTTTTTTTCTTTTTTCCCGTTGTTTACGTGTAAAATAAGGACAAAAACAGAAAACCATAATATTCCAGATAACTTTTTTTTTCTTTTTCCCGTTATTTAGGTGCAAGATAAGGACAAAAACTAAAAACCAAAATATTTCAGATAAATTTTTTTTCTTTTGTCCGTTATTTAGGTGTAAAATAAGGACAAAAACAGCATACCATAATATTTCAGATAACTTTTTTTTTCTTTTTTCGTGTTATTTAGGTGTAAAATAAGGACAAAAACAGAAAACCAAAATATTTCAGATAACTTTTTTTTCTTTTTTCCTGTTATATAGGTGCAAAAGAAAGACAAAAACAGAAATCCAAAATATTTCAAATAACTTTTTTTTCTTTTTTCCCTTTTTTTAGGTGCAAAATAAGGACAAAATCAAAAAACCAAAATATTTCAAATAACTTATTTTTCTTTTTTCCTGTTATTTAAGTGAAAAATAAAGACAAAAACAGAAAACCAAATTATTTCAGATAACTTTTTTTTACTTTTACCCGTTATTTAGGTGCAATATAAGGACAAAAACAGAAAACTAAAATATTTCAGATAACTTTTTTTTTTCTTTTTTCCCGTTATTTAAGTGAAAAATAAAGACAAAAACACAAAACTAAAATATTTCAGATAACTTTTTTCTTCTTTTTTCCCGTTATTTAGGTGTAAAATAAGGACAAAAACAGAAAACCTAAATATTTCAGATAACTTTTAATTTCTTTTTTCCCGCTACTTAAGTGAAAAATAAAGACAAAAACACAAAACCTAAATATTTCAGATAACTTTTTTTTCTTTTTTCCCGTTACTTAAGTGAAAAATAAAGACAAAAACAGAAAACCAAAATATTTCAGATAACTTTTTTCTTCTTGTTTCCCGTTATTTAGGTGTAAAATAAGGACAAAAACAGAAAACCTAAATATTTCAGATAACTTTTTTTTTCTTTTTTCCCGTTATTTAAGTGAAAAATAAAGACAAAAACAGAAAACCAAAATATTTCAGATAACTTTTTTCTTGTTTTTTCCCGTTGTTTAGGTGTAAAATTGGGACAAAAACAGAAAACCAAAATATTTCATATAACTTTTTTTTCTTTTTCTCGTTATTTAGGTGCAAAATAAGGACAAAAACAGAAACCCAAAATATTTCAGATAATTTTTTTTTCTTTTTTCCCGTTATTTAGGTGCAAAATAAGGACAAAAACAGAAAACCAAAATATTTCAAATAACTTTTTTTTCCTTTTTCCTGTTATTTAGGTGCAAAATAAGAACAAAAACTGAAAACCAAAATAGTTCAGATAATTTTTTTTTTCTTTTTTCCCGTTATTTAGGTGCAAAATAAGGACAAAAACAGAAAACCAAAATATTTCAAATAACTTATTTTTCTTTTTTCCTGTTATTTAGGTGCAAAATAAAGAACAAAAACAGAAAACCAAAATATTTCAAATAACTTTTTTTTCTTTTTTCCCGTTATTTAGGTGCAAAATAAGGACAAAAACATAAAACCAAAATATTTCAGATAACCTTTTTTTCTTTTTTTCCGTTATTTAGGTGCAAAATAAGGACAAAAACAAAAAACCAAAATAGGTCAAATAACTTATTTTTCTTTTTTCCTGTTATTTAGGTGCAAAATAAGGACAAAAACAGAAAACCAAAATATTTCAGATAACCTTTTTTTCTTTTTTCCCGTTATTTAGGTGTAAAATAAGGACAAAAACAGAAAACCAAAATATTTCAAATAACTTTTTTTTTTCCCGTTATTTAGGTGTAAAATATGGACAAAAACAGAAAACCTGAATATTTCAGATAATTTTTTTTTCTTTTTTCCCGTTATTTAAGTGAAAAATAATGACAAAAACAGAAAACCAAAATATTTCAGATAACTGTTTTTTTCTTTTTTACCATTATTTAGGTGCAAAATAAAGACAAAAACAGAAAACCAAAATATTTCAAATAACTAATTTTTGTTTTTTCTTGTTATTTAGGTGCAAAATAAGGACAAAAACAGAAAACAAAAATATTTCAGATAACTTGTTTTTTCTTTTTCCCGTAATTTAGGTGGCAAAATAAGGACAAAAACAGAAAACCAAAATATTTCAGATAACCTTTTTTCTTTTTTCTTTTTATTTAGGTGCAAAATAAGGACAAAAACAGAAAACCAAAATATTTCAGATAACTTTTTTTTTCTTTATTCGTGTTTTCTTTTTTCCTAGTGCAAAAAAAGGACAAAAACAGAAAACCAAAATATTTCAAATAACTTTTTTTTCTTTTTCCCGTTTTTTAGGTGCAAAATAAGGACAAAAAAAACACCTAAATATTTCAAATAACTTATTTTTCTTTTTTCCTGTTATTTAGGTGCAAAATAAGGACAAAAACAGAAAACCAAAATATTTCAGATAACTTTTTTTTCTTTTTTCCTGTTATTTAGGTGCAAAATAAGCACAAAAACAGAAAACCAAAATATTTCAGATAACTTTTTTTTTCTTTTTTCCCGTTATTTAGGTGCAAAATAAGGACAAAAAAAGAAAACCAAAATATTTCAGATAACTTTTTTTCTTTTTTCCTGTTATTTAGGTGCAAAATAAGGACAAAAACAGAAAACCAAAATATTTCAGATAACTTTTTTTTTCTTTTTTCCCGTTATTTAGGTGTAAAATAAGGACAAAAACAGAAAACCAAAATATTTCAAATAACTTTTTTTTCTTTTTTCCTGTTATTTAGGTGCAAAATAAGCACAAAAACAGAAAACCAAAATATTTCAGATAACTTTTTTCTTCTTTTTTCCCATTATTTAGTTGTAAAATAAGGACAAAAACAGAAAACCTAAATATTTCAGATAACTTTTTTTTTTCTTTTTTCCCGTTTTTTAAATGAAAAATAAAGACAAAAACAGAAAACCAAAATATTTCAGATAAGTTTTTTCTTCTTTTTTCCCATTATTTAGTTGTAAAATAAGGACAAAAACAGAAAACCTAAATATTTCAGATAACTTTTTTTTTCTTGTTTCCCGTTACTTAAGTGAAAACTAAAGACAAAAACAGAAAACCAAAATATTTCAAATAACTTTTTTTTCTTTTTTCCTGTTATTTAGGTGTAAAATAAGGACAAAAACCGAAAACCTAATTATTTCACATAATTTTTTTTTTCTTTTTTCCCGTTAATTACGTCCAACAGTAGCACAAAATAGAAAACCAAAATATTTCATATAACTTTTCATTTTTCTCGTTATTTAGGTGTAAAATAATGTCAAAAACAGAAAACCAAAATATTTCAAATATCTTTTTTTTTCTTTTTCCCGTTATTTAGGTGGCAAAATAAGGACAAAAACAGAAAACCAAAATATTTCAGATAACTTTTTTTTTCTTTTTTCCCGTTATTTAGGTGTAAAATAAGTACAAAAACAGAAAACCAAAATATTTCAGATAACTTTTTTCTTCTTTTTTCCCATTATTTAGTTGTAAAATAAGGACAAAAAGAGAAAACCTAAATATTTCAGATAACTTTTTTTTTCTTTTTTCCCGTTTTTTAAGTGAAAAATAAAGACAAAAACAGAAAACCAAAATATTTCAGATAAGTTTTTTCTTCTTTTTTCCCATTATTTAGCTGTAAAATAAGGACAAAAACAGAAAACCTAAATATTTCAGATAACTTTTTTTTTCTTTTTTCCCGTTATTTATGTGTAAAATAAGTACAAAAACAGAAAACCAAAATATTTCAGATAACTTTTTTTTCTTTTTTCCTGTTATTTAGGCGCAAAATAAGGACAGAAACAGAAAACCAAAATATTTCAGATAACTTTTTTTTTCTTTTTTCCCGTTATTTACGTCCAACAGTAGCACAAAAACAGAAAACCAAAATATTTCAGATAACTTTTCATTTTTCTCGTTATTTAGGTGTAAAATAATGTCAAAAATAGAAAACCAAAATATTTCAAATATCTTTTTTTTTCTTTTTCCTGTTATTTAGGTGGCAAAATAAGGACAAAAACAGAAAACCAAAATATTTCAGATAACTTTTTTTTTCTTTTTTCCCGTTATTTAGGTGTAAAATAAGTACAAAAACAGAAAACCAAAATATTTCAGATAACTTTTTTTTCTTTTTTCCTGTTATTTAGGTGCAAAATAAGGACAAAAACAGAAAACCAAAATATTTCAAATAACTTTTTTTTACTTTTTTCCTGTTATTTAGGTGCAAAATAAGGACAAAAACAGAAAACCAAATTATTTCAGATAACTTTTTTTTTCTTTTTCCCGTTATTTAGGTGGAAAAATAAGGACAAAAACAGAAAACCAAAATATTTCAGATAAATTTTTTTTTCATTTTTCCCGTTATTTAGGTGTAAAATAAGTACAAAAACAGAAAACCAAAATATTTCAGATAACTTTTTTTTCTTTTTTCCTGTTATTTAGGTGCAAAATAAGGACAAAAACAGAAAACCAAAATATTTCAAATAACATTGTTTACTTTTTTCCTGTTATTCAGGTGCAATATTAGGACAAAAAACCAAAATATTTCTGATAACTTTTTTTTTTCTTTTTTCCCGTTATTTAAGTGAAAAATAAAAACAAAAACAGAAAACCAAAATATTTCAGATAACTTTTTGTTTCTTTTTTCCTTTTATTTAGGTGTAAAATAAGGACAAAAACAGAAAACCAAAATATTTCAGATAACTTTTTTCTTCTTTTTTCCCATTATTTAGTTGTAAAATAAGGACAAAAACAGAAAACCTAAATATTTCAGATAACTTTTTTTCTTTTTTCCCGTTTTTTAAGTGAAAAATAAAGACAAAAACAGAAAACCAAAATATTTCAGATAAGTTTTTTCTTCTTTTTTCCCATTATTTAGTTGTAAAATAAGGACAAAAACAGAAAACCAACATATTTCAGATAACTTTTTTTTCTTTTTTCCTGTTATTTAGGTGCAAAATAAGGACAAAAACAGAAAACCAAAATATTTCAAATAACTTTTTTTACTTTTTTCCTGTTATTTAGGTGCAAAATAAGGACAAAAACAGAAAACCAAAATATTTCAGATAACTTTTTTTTCTTTTTTCCTGTTATTTAGGTGCAAAATAAGGACAAAAACAGAAAACCAAAATATTTCAAATAACTTTTTTTACTTTTTTCCTGTTATTTAGGTGCAAAATAAGGACAAAAACAGAAAACCAAATTATTTCAGATAACTTTTTTTTCTTTTTCCCGTTATTTAGGTGCAATGTAAGGACAAAAACAAAAAGCCAAAATATTTCTGATAACTTTTTTTTTTTCTTTTTTCCCGTTATTTAAGTGAAAAATAAAAACAAAAACAGAAAACCAAAATATTTCAGATAACTTTTTGTTTCTTTTTCCCGTTATTTAGGTGGCAAAATAAGGACAAAAGCAGAAAACCAAATATTTAAGATAACTTTTTTTCTTTTTTCCCGTTATTTAGGTGTAAAATAAGGACAAAAACCGAAAACCTAAATATTTTAGATAATTTTTTTTTTCTTTTTTCCCGTTATTTAAGTGAAAAATAAAGACAAAAACAGAAAACCAAAATATTTCATATAACTTTTTTCTTCTTTTTTCCCATTATTTAGGTGTAAAATAAGGACAAAAACAGAAAACCAAAATATTTCAGATATCTTTTTTTTCCTTTTTCCTGTTATTTAGGTGCAAAATAAGGACAAAAACAGAAAACCAAAATATTTCAGATAATTTTTTTTTTCTTTTTTCCCGTTATTTAGGTGCAAAATAAGGACAAAAACAGAAAACCAAAATATTTCAAATAAGTTATTTTTCTTTTTTCCTGTTATTTAGGTGCAAAATAAGGACAAAAACAGAAAACAAAAATATTTCAGATAACTTGTTTTTTCTTTTTCCCGTAATTTAGGTGGCAAAATAAGGAAAAAAAGAGAAAACCAAAATATTTCAGATAACTTTTTTTCTCTTTTTTCCCGCTATTTAAGTGAAAAATAAAGACAAAAACAGAAAACCAAAATATTTCAGATAACTTTTTTTTTCTTTTTTCGTGTTTTCTTTTTTCCTGGTGCAAAAGAAGGACAAAAACAGAAAACCAAAATATTTTAAATAACTTTTTTATTTTTTTTCCCGTTTTTTAGGTGCAAAATAAGGACAAAAAGAAAAAACCAAAATATTTCAAATAACTTATTTTTCTTTTTTCCTGTTATTTAGGTGCAAAATAAGGACAAAAACAGAAAACCAAAATATTTCAGATAACTTTTTTTACTTTTTTCCTATTATTTAGGTGCAAAATAAGCACAAAAACAGAAAACCAAAATATTACAGATAACTTTTTTTTTCTTTTTTCCCGTTATTTAGGTGTAAAATAAGGACAAAAACAGAAAACCTAAATATTTCAGATAATTTTTTTTTCTTTTTTCCCGTTATTTAAGTGAAAAATAAAGACAAAAACAGAAAACCAAAATATTTCAGATAACATTTGTTTCTTTTTTCCCGTTATTTAGGTGCAAAATAAGGAAAAAAACAGAAAACCAAAATATTTCAGATAACTTTTTTTCTCTTTTTTCCCGCTATTTAAGTGAAAAATAAAGACAAAAACAGAAAACCAAAATAATTCAGGTAACTTTTTTTTTCATTTTTCCCGTTATTTAGGTGCAAAATAAGGACAAAAAACAGAAAACCAAAATATTTCAAATAACTTATTTTTCTTTTTTCCTGTTATTTAGGTGCAAAATAAGGAAAAAAACAGAAAACCAAATTATTTCAGATAACTTTTTTTTTCTTTTTCCCGTTATTTAGGTGTAGAATAAGGACAAAAACAGAAAACCAAAATATTTCAAATAACATTTTTTTTCCTTTTTCCTGTTATTTAGGTGCAAAATAAGGACAAAAACAGAAAACCAAAATATTTCAGATTACTTTTTTCTTCTTTTTTACCATTATTTAGGTGTAAAATAAGGACAAAAACAGAAAACCTAAATATATCAGATAACTTTTTTTTTCTTTTTTCCCGTTATTTAAGTGAAAAATAAGCACAAAAACAGAAAACCAAAATATTTCAGATAACTTTTTTTTTCTTTTTTCCCGTTATTTAGGTGTAAAATAAGGACAAAAACAGAAAACCAAAATATTTCAGATAACCTTTTTTCTTTTTTCCCGTTATTTAGGTGCAAAATAAGGACAAAAACAGAAAACCAAAATATTTCAGATAACTTTTTTTTTCTTTATTCGTGTTTTCTTTTTTCCTGGTGCAAAAAAAGGACAAAAACAGAAAACCAAAATATTTCAAATAACTTTTTTTTCTTTTTTCCTGTTTTTTAGGTGCAAAATAAGGACAAAAAAAAACACCTAAATATTTCAAATAACTTATTTTTCTTTTTTCCTGTTATTTAGGTGCAAAATAAGGACAAAAACAGAAAACCAAAATATTTCAGATAACTTTTTTTTCTTTCTTCCCGTTATTTAGGTGCAAAATAAGGACAAAAACAGAAAACCAAAATATTTCAGATAACTTTTTTTTCTTTTCTCCTGTTATTTAGGTGCAAAATAAGCACAAAAACAGAAAACCAAAATATTTCAGATAACTTTTTTTTTCTTTTTTCCCGTTATTTAGGTGTAAAATAAGGACAAAAACAGAAAACCAAAATATTTCAAATAACTTTTTTTTCTTTTTTCCTGTTATTTAGGTGCAAAATAAGCACAAAAACAGAAAACCAAAATATTTCAGATAACTTTTTTCTTCCTTTTTCCCGTTATTTAGGTGAAAAATAAAGACTAAAACAGAAAACCAAAATATTTCAGATTACTTTTTTCTTCTTTTTTACCATTATTTAGGTGTAAAATAAGGGACAAAAACAGAAAACCTAAATATATCAGATAACTTTTTTTTTCTTTTTTCCCGTTATTTAAGTGAAAAATAAGCACAAAAACAGAAAACCAAAATATTTCAGATAACTTTTTTTTTCTTTTTTCCCGTTATTTAGGTGTAAAATAAGGACAAAAACAGAAAACCAAAATATTTCAAATAACTTTTTTTTCTTTTTTCCCGTTTTTTAGGTGCAAAATAAGGATTAACACAGAAAACCAAAATATTTCAAATACCTTTCTTTTCTTTTTCCCGTTATTTAGGTGGCAAAGTAAGGACAAAAAACAAAAAATCAAAATATTTCAAATAACTTCTTTTTTTTTTCCTGCTATTTAGGTGCAAAATAAGGACAAAAACAGAAAACCAAAATATTTCAGATAACTTTTTTTTCTTTTTTCCCGTTAATTAAGTGAAAAATGAGGCCAAAAACAGAAAACCAAAATATTTCAGATAACTTTTTTTTTCTTTTTTCCCGTTATTTAGGTGTAAGATAAGGACAAAAACAGAAAACCAAAATATTTCAGATAACTTTTTTTTCTTTTTTCCTGTTATATAGGTGTAAAATAAGGACAAAAACAGAAAACCAAAATATTTCAGATAACTTTTTTCTTCTTTTTTACCATTATTTAGGTGTAAAATAAGGACAAAAACAGAAAACCTAAATATATCAGATAACTTTTTTTTTCTTTTTTCCGTTATTTAAGTGAAAAATAAGCACAAAAACAGAAAACCAAAATATTTCTGATAACTTTTTTTTTTCTTTTTTCCCGTTATTTAGGTGTAAAATAAGGACAAAAACAGAAAACCAAAATATTTCAGATAAATATTTTTTTTTTTTCCTGTTATATAGGTGTAAAATAAGGACAAAAACAGAAAACCAAAATATTTCAGATAACTTTTTTTTCTTTTTTCCCGTTATTTAAGTGAAAAATAAAGACAAAAACAGAAAACCAAAATATTTCAGATAACATTTGTTTCTTTTTTCCCGTTATTTAGGTGCAAAATAAGGACAAAATCAAAAAACCAAAATATTTCAAATAACTTATTTTTCTTTTTTCCTGTTATTTAAGTGAAAAATAAAGACAAAAACAGAAAACCAAATTATTTCAGATAACTTTTTTTTACTTTTACCCGTTATTTACGTGCAATATAAGGACAAAAACAGAAAACTAAAATATTTCAGATATCTTTTTTTTTCTTTTTTCCCGTTATTTAAGTGAAAAATAAAGACACAAACACAAAACTAAAATATTTCAGATAACTTTTTTCTTCTTTTTTCCCGTTATTTAGGTGTAAAATAAGGACAAAATCAGAAAACCTAAATATTTCAGATAACTTTTAATTTCTTTTTTCCCGTTACTTAAGTGAAAAATAAAGACAAAAACAGAAAACCAAAATATTTCAAATAACTTTTTTCTTCTTTTTTCTCATTATTTACTTGTAAAATAAGGACAAAAACCGAAAACCTAAATATTTCAGATAACTTTTTTTTCTTTTTTCCTGTTACTTAAGTGAAAAATAAAGACAAAAACAGAAAACCAAAATATTTCAGATAACTATTTTCCTCTTTTTTCCCGTTACTTAAGTGAAAAATAAAGACAAAAACAGAAAACCAAAATATTTCAGATAACTTTTGTCTTCTTGTTTCCCGTTATTTAGGTGTAAAATAAGGACAAAAACAGAAAACCTAAATATTTCAGATAACTTTTTTTTTCTTTTTTCCCGTTATTTAAGTGAAAAATAAAGCCAAAAACAGAAAACCAAAATATTTCAGATAACTTTTTTCTTGTTTTTTCCCGTTATTTAGGTGTAAAATTGGGACAAAAACAGAAAACCAAAATATTTCATATAACTTTTTTTTCTTTTTCTCGTTATTTAGGTGCAAAATAAGGACAAAAACAGAAACCCAAAATATTTCAGATAA
Source organism: Empis livida (assembly GCA_963932195.1). Classification (NCBI taxonomy): domain Eukaryota; kingdom Metazoa; phylum Arthropoda; class Insecta; order Diptera; family Empididae; genus Empis; species Empis livida. The sequence continues at coordinate 27,069,547 of OZ010647.1, read as the reverse complement.
TTTTTTTTTTCTTTTTTCCCGTTATTTAGGTGCAAAATAAGGACAAAAACAGAAAACCAAAATATTTCAAATAACTTTTTTTTTCCATTTTCCTGTTATTTAGGTGCAAAATAAGGACAAAAACTGAAAACCAAAATATTTCAGATAATTTTTTTTTTCATTTTCCCGTTATTTAGGTGCAATATAAGGACAAAAACAAAAAGCCAAAATATTTCTGATAACTTTTTTTTTTCTTTTTTCCCGTTATTTAAGTGAAAAATAAAAACAAAAACAGAAAACCAAAATATTTCAGATAACTTTTTGTTTCTTTTTCCCGTTATTTAGGTGGCAAAATAAGGACAAAAGCAGAAAACCAAATATTTAAGATAACTTTTTTTCTTTTTTCCCGTTATTTAGGTGTAAAATAAGGACAAAAACCGAAAACCTAAATATTTTAGATAATTTTTTTTTTCTTTTTTCCCGTTATTTAAGTGAAAAATAAAGACAAAAACAGAAAACCAAAATATTTCAGATAACTTTTTTCTTCTTTTTTCCCATTATTTAGGTGTAAAATAAGGACAAAAACAGAAAACCAAAATATTTCAGATATCTTTTTTTTCCTTTTTTCCTGTTAATTAGGTGCAAAATAAGGACAAAAACAGAAAACAAAATATTGCAGATAACTTGTTGTTTCTTTTTCTCGTAATTTAGGTGGCAAAATAAGGACAAAAAGAGAAAACCAAAATATTTCAGATAACTTTTTTTCTCTTTTTTCCCGCTATTTAAGTGAAAAATAAAGACAAAAACAGAAAACCAAAATATTTCAGATAACTTTTTTTTTCTTTTTTCGTGTTTTCTTTTTTCCTGGTGCAAAAGAAGGACAAAAACAGAAAACCAAAATATTTTAAATAACTTTTTTATCTTTTTTCCCGTTTTTTAGGTGCAAAATAAGGACAAAAAGAAAAAACCAAAATATTTCAAATAACTTATTTTTCTTTTTTCCTGTTATTTAGGTGCAAAATAAGGACAAAAACAAAAAACCAAAATATTTCAGATAACTTTTTTTACTTTTTGCTATTATTTAGGTGCAAAATAAGCACAAAAACAGAAAACCAAAATATTTCAGATAACTTTTTTTTTCTTTTTTCCCGTTATTTAGGTGTAAAATAAGGACAAAAACAGAAAACCTAAATATTTCAGATAATTTTTTTTTCTTTTTTCCCGTTATTTAAGTGAAAAATAAAGACAAAAACAGAAAACCAAAATATTTGAAATAACATTTGTTTCTTTTTTCCCGTTATTTAGGTGCAAAATAAGGAAAAAAACAGAAAACCAAAATATTTCAGATAACTTTTTTTCTCTTTTTTCCCGCTATTTAAGTGAAAAATAAAGACAAAAACAGAAAACCAAAATAATTCAGATAACTTTTTTTTTTCTTTTTTCGTGTTTTCTTTTTTCCTGGTGCAAAAGAAGGACAAAAACAGAAAACCAAAATATTTTAAATAACTTTTTTATCTTTTTTCCCGTTTTTTAGGTGCAAAATAAGGACAAAAAGAAAAAACCAAAATATTTCAAATAACTTATTTTTCTTTTTTCCTGTTATTTAGGTGCAAAATAAGGACAAAAACAGAAAACCAAAATATTTCAGATAACTTTTTTTACTTTTTTCCTATTATTTAGGTGCAAAATAAGCACAAAAACAGAAAACCAAAATATTTCAGATAACTTTTTTTTTCTTTTTTCCCGTTATTTAGGTGTAAAATAAGGACAAAAACAGAAAACCTAAATATTTCAGATAATTTTTTTTTTCTTTTTTCCCGTTATTTAAGTGAAAAATAAAGACAAAAACAGAAAACCAAAATATTTCAGATAACATTTGTTTCTTTTTTCCCGTTATTTAGGTGCAAAATAAGGAAAAAAACAGAAAACCAAAATATATCAGATAACTTTTTTTCTCTTTTTTCCCGCTATTTAAGTGAAAAATAAAGACAAAAACAGAAAACCAAAATAATTCAGATAACTTTTTTTTTCATTTTTCCCGTTATTTAGGTGCAAAATAAGGACAAAATCAGAAAACCAAAATATTTCAGATAACATTTGTTTCTTTTTTCCCGTTATTTAGGTGTAGAATAAGGAGAAAAACAGAAAACCAAAATATTTCAAATAACGTTTTTTTTCCTTTTTCCTGTTATTTAGGTGCAAAATAAGGACAAAAACAGAAAACCAAAATATTTCAAATAACTTATTTTTCTTTTTTCCTGTTATTTAGGTGCAAAATAAGGACAAAAACAGAAAAACAAAATATTTCAGATAACCTTTTTTTCTTTTTTTCCGTTATTTAGGTGCAAAATAAGGACAAAAACAAAAAACCAAAATAGGTCATACAACTTATTTTTCTTTTTTCCTGTTATTTAGGTGCAAAATAATGACAAAAACAGAAAACCAAAATATTTTAAATAACTTATTTTTCTTTTTTCCTGTTATTTAGGTGCAAAATAAGGACAAAAACAGAAAAACAAAATATTTCAGATAACCTTTTCTTCTTTTTTTCCGTTATTTAGGTGCAAAATAAGGACAAAAACAGAAAACCAAAATATTTTAAATAACTTATTTTTCTTTTTTCCTGTTATTTAGGTGCAAAATAAGGACAAAAACAGAAAAACAAAATATTTCAGATAACCTTTTTTTCTTTTTTTCCGTTATTTAGGTGCAAAATAAGGACAAAAACAAAAAACCAAAATAGGTCATACAACTTATTTTTCTTTTTTCCTGTTATTTAGGTGCAAAATAAGGACAAAAACAGAAAACCAAAATATTTCAGATAACCTTTTTTTCTTTTATCCCGTTATTTAGGTGCAAAATAAGGACAAAAACAGAAAACCAAAATATTTCAGATAACTTTTTTTTTCTTTATTCGAGTTTTCTTTTTTCCTGGTGCCAAAAAAAGACAAAAACAGCAAACCAAAATATTTCAAATAACTTTTTGTTCTTTTTTCCCGTTTTTTATGTGCAAAATAAGGACAAAAAAACACCTAAATATTTCAAATAACTTATTTTTCTTTTTTCCTGTTATTTAGGTGCAAAATAAGGACAAAAACAGAAAACCAAAATATTTCAGATAACTTTTTTTTCTTTTTTCCCGTTATTTAGGTGCAAAATAAGGACAAAAACAGAAAACCAAAATATTTCAGATAACTTTTTTTTCTTTTCTCCTGTTATTTAGGTGCAAAATAAGCACAAAAACAGAAAACCAAAATATTTCAGATAACTTTTTTTTTTCTTTTTTCCCGTTATTTAGGTGTAAAATAAGGACAAAAGCAGAAAACCAAAATATTTCAAATAACTTTTTTTTCTTTTTTCCTGTTATTTAGGTGCAAAATAAGCACAAAAACAGAAAACCAAAATATTTCAGATAACTTTTTTCTTCCTTTTTCCCGTTATTTAGGTGAAAAATAAAGACTAAAACAGAAAACCAATATATTTCAGATTACTTTTTTCTTCTTTTTTACCATTATTTAGGTGTAAAATAAGGACAAAAACAGAAAACCTAAATATATCAGATAACTTTTTTTTTCTTTTTTCCCGTTATTTAAGTGAAAAATAAGCACAAAAACGGAAAACCAAAATATTTCAGATAACTTTTTTTTTCTTTTTTCCCGTTATTTAGGTGTAAAATAAGGACAAAAACAGAATACCAAAATATTTCAGATAACTTTTTTTTCTTTTTTCCTGTTATATAGGTGTAAAATAAGGACAAAAACAGAAAACCAAAATATTTCAGATAACTTTTTTTTCTTTTTTCCTGTTATATAGGTGCAAAAGAAGGACAAAAACAGAAATCCAAAATATTTCAAATAACTTTTTTTCTTTTTTCCCGTTTTTTAGGTGCAAAATAAGGATTAACACAGAAAACCAAAATATTTCAAATACCTTTCTTTTCTTTTTCCCGTTATTTAGGTGCAAAGTAAGGACAAAAACAAAAAACCAAAATATTTCAAATAACTTATTTTTTTTTCCTGCTATTTAGGTGCAAAATAAGGACAAAAACAGAAAACCAAAATATTTCAGATAACTTTTTTTTTCTTTTTTCCCGTTAACTAAGTGAAAAATAAGGCCAAAAACAGAAAACCAAAATATTTCAGATAACTATTTTTTTTCTTTTTTCCCGTTATTTAGGTGTATGATAAGGACAAAAACAGAAAACCAAAATATTTCAGATAACTTTTTTTTTCTTTTTTCCTGTTATATAGGTGTAAAATAATGACAAAAACAGAAAACCAAAATATTTCAGATAACTTTTTTTTTTCTTTTTTCCCGTTATTTAAGTGAAAAATAAAGACAAAAACAGAAAACCAAAATATTTCAGATTACTTTTTTCTTCTTTTTTACCATTATTTAGGTGTAAAATAAGGACAAAAACAGAAAACCTAAATATATCAGATAACTTTTTTTTTCTTTTTTCCCGTTATTTAAGTGAAAAATAAGCACAAAAACAGAAAACCAAAATATTTCAGATAACTTTTTTTTCTTTTTTCCCGTTATTTAGGTGTAAAATAAGGACAAAAACAGAAAACCAAAATATTTCAGATAACTTTTTTTTCTTTTTTCCTGTTATATAGGTGTAAAATAAGGACAAAAACAGAAAACCAAAATATTTCAGATAACTTTTTTTTCTTTTTTCCTGTTATATAGGTGCAAAAGAAGGACAAAAACAGAAATCCAAAATATTTCAAAATAACTTTTTTTTCTTTTTTCCCGTTTTTTAGGTGCAAAATAAGGACAAAATCAAAAAACCAAAATATTTCAAATAACTTATTTTTATTTTTTCCTGTTATTTAAGTGAAAAATAAAGACAAAAACAGAAAACCAAATTATTTCAGATAACTTTTTTTTTACTTTTACCCGTCATTTACGTGCAATATAAGGACAAAAACAGAAAACTAAAATATTTCAGATATCTTTTTTTTTCTTTTTTCCCGTTATTTAAGTGAAAAATAAAGACACAAACACAAAACTAAAATATTTCAGATAACTTTTTTCTTCTTTTTTCCCGTTATTTAGGTGTAAAATAAGGACAAAATCAGAAAACCTAAATATTTCAGATAACTTTTAATTTTCTTTTTTCCCGTTACTTAAGTGAAAAATAAAGACAAAAACAGAAAACCAAAATATTTCAAATAACTTTTTTCTTCTTTTTTCTCATTATTTACTTGTAAAATAAGGACAAAAACCGAAAACCTAAATATTTCAGATAACTTTTTTTTCTTTTTTCCCGTTACTTAAGTGAAAAATAAAGACAAAAACAGAAAACCAAAATATTTCAGATAACTATTTTCCTCTTTTTTCCCGTTATTTACTTGTAAAATAAGGACAAAACAGAAAACCAAAATATTTCATATAACTTTTTTTTCTTTTTCTCGTTATTTAGGTGCAAAATAAGGACAAAAACAGAAACCCAAAATATTTCAGATAATTTTTTTTTTCTTTTTTCCCGTTATTTAGGTGCAAAATAAGGACAAAAACAGAAAACCAAAATATTTCAAATAACTTTTTTTTTCCATTTTCCTGTTATTTAGGTGCAAAATAAGGACAAAAACTGAAAACCAAAATATTTCAGATAATTTTTTTTTTCTTTTTTCCCGTTATTTAGGTGCAAAATAAGGACAAAAACAGAAAACCAAAATAGGTCAAATAACTTATTTTTCTTTTTTCCTGTTATTTAGGTGCAAAATAAGGACAAAAACAGAAAACCTGAATATTTCAGATAATTTTTTTTTCTTTTTTCCCGTTATTTAAATGAAAAATAAAGACAAAAAGAGAAAACCAAAATATTTCAGATAACTTTTTTTTCTTTTTTCCTGTTATTTAGGTGCAAAATAAGGAAAAAAACAGAAAACCAAATTATTTCAGATAACTTTTTTTTTCTTTTACCCGTTATTTAGGTGTAGAATAAGGACAAAAACAGAAAACCAAAATATTTCATATAATTTTTTTTCTTTTTTACCGTTATTTAGGTGCAAAATAAGGACAAAAACAGAAACAAAAATATTTCAGATAACTTGTTTTTTCTTTTTCCCGTAATTTAGGTGGCAAAATAAGGACAAAAACAGAAAACCAAAATATTTCAGATAACCTTTTTTCTTTTTTCCCGTTATTTAGGTGCAAAATAAGTACAAAAACAGAAAACCAAAATATTTCAGATAACCTTTTTTCTTTTTTCCCGTTATTTAGGTGCAAAAAAAGGACAAAAACAGAAAACCTAAATATTTCAAATAACTTATTTTTCTTTTTTCCTGTTATTTAGGTGCAAAATAAGGACAAAAACAGAAAACCAAAATATTTCAGATAACTTTTTTTACTTTTTTCCTATTATTTAGGTGGCAAAATAAGCACAAAAACAGAAAACCAAAATATTTCAGATAACTTTTTTTTTCTTTTTTCCCGTTATTTAGGTGTAAAATAAGGACAAAAACAGAAAACCTAAATATTTCAGATAATTTTTTTTTCTTTTTTCCCGTTATTTAAGTGAAAAATAAAGACAAAAACAGAAAACCAAAATATTTCAGATAACATTTGTTTCTTTTTTCCGTTATTTAGGTGCAAAATAAGGAAAAAAACAGAAAACCAAAATATATCAGATAACTTTTTTTCTCTTTTTTCCCGCTATTTAAGTGAAAAATAAAGACAAAAACAGAAAACCAAAATATTTCAGATAACTTTTTTTTTCATTTTTCCCGTTATTTAGGTGCAAAATAAGGACAAAATCAGAAAACCAAAATATTTCAGATAACATTTGTTTCTTTTTTTCCCGTTATTTAGGTGTAAAATAAGTACAAAAACAGAAAACCAAAATATTTCAAATAACGTTTTTTTTCCTTTTTCCTGTTATTTAGGTGCAAAATAAGGACAAAAACAGAAAACCAAAATATTTCAAATAACTTATTTTTCTTTTTTCCTGTTATTTAGGTGCAAAATAAGGACAAAAACAGAAAAACAAAATATTTCAGATAACCTTTTTTTCTTTTTTTCCGTTATTTAGGTGCAAAATAAGGACAAAAACAAAAAACCAAAATAGGTCATACAACTTATTTTTCTTTTTTCCTGTTATTTAGGTACAAAATAATGACAAAAACAGAAAACCAAAATATTTTAAATAACTTATTTTTCTTTTTTCCTGTTATTTAGGTGCAAAATAAGGACAAAAACAGAAAAACAAAATATTTCAGATAACCTTTTCTTCTTTTTTTCCGTTATTTAGGTGCAAAATAAGGACAAAAACAGAAAACCTTTTAAATAACTTATTTTTCTTTTTTCCTGTTATTTAGGTGCAAAATAAGGACAAAAACAGAAAAACAAAATATTTCAGATAACCTTTTTTTCTTTTTTTCCGTTATTTAGGTGCAAAATAAGGACAAAAACAAAAAACCAAAATAGGTCATACAACTTATTTTTCTTTTTTCCTGTTATTTAGGTGCAAAATAAGGACAAAAGCAGAAAACCAAAATATTTCAGATAACCTTTTTTTCTTTTATCCCGTTATTTAGGTGCAAAATAAGGACAAAAACAGAAAACCAAAATATTTCAGATAACTTTTTTTTTCTTTATTCGAGTTTTCTTTTTTCCTGGTGCAAAAAAAGGACAAAAACAGAAAACCAAAATATTTCAAATAACTTTTTGTTCTTTTTTTCCCGTTTTTTATGTGCAAAATAAGGACAAAAAAACACCTAAATATTTCAAATAACTTATTTTTCTTTTTTCCTGTTATTTAGGTGCAAAATAAGGACAAAAACAGAAAACCAAAATATTTCAGATAACTTTTTTTTCTTTTTTCCCGTTATTTAGGTGCAAAATAAGGACAAAAACAGAAAACCAAAATATTTCAGATAACTTTTTTTTCTTTTCTCCTGTTATTTAGGTGCAAAATAAGCACAAAAACAGAAAACCAAAATATTTCAGATAACTTTTTTTTTCTTTTTTCCCGTTATTTAGGTGTAAAATAAGGACAAAAACAGAAAACCAAAATATTTCAAATAACTTTTTTTTCTTTTTTCCTGTTATTTAGGTGCAAAATAAGCACAAAAACAGAAAACCAAAATATTTCAGATAACTTTTTTCTTCCTTTTTCCCGTTATTTAGGTGAAAAATAAAGACTAAAACAGAAAACCAATATATTTCAGATTACTTTTTTCTTCTTTTTTACCATTATTTAGGTGTAAAATAAGGACAAAAACAGAAAACCTAAATATATCAGATAACTTTTTTTTTCTTTTTTCCCGTTATTTAAGTGAAAAATAAGCACAAAAACAGAAAACCAAAATATTTCAGATAACTTTTTTTTTCTTTTTTCCCGTTATTTAGGTGTAAAATAAGGACAAAAACAGAATACCAAAATATTTCAGATAACTTTTTTTTCTTTTTTCCTGTTATATAGGTGTAAAATAAGGACAAAAACAGAAAACCAAAATATTTCAGATAACTTTTTTTTCTTTTTTCCTGTTATATAGGTGCAAAAGAAGGACAAAAACAGAAATCCAAAATATTTCAAATAACTTTTTTTTCTTTTTTCCCGTTTTTTAGGTGCAAAATAAGGATTAACACAGAAAACCAAAATATTTCAAATACCTTTCTTTTCTTTTTCCCGTTATTTAGGTGGCAAAGTAAGGACAAAAACAAAAAACCAAAATATTTCAAATAACTTATTTTTTTTTCCTGCTATTTAGGTGCAAAATAAGGACAAAAACAGAAAACCAAAATATTTCAGATAACTTTTTTTTTCTTTTTTCCCGTTAACTAAGTGAAAAATAAGGCCAAAAACAGAAAACCAAAATATTTCAGATAACTATTTTTTTCTTTTTTCCCGTTATTTAGGTGTATGATAAGGACAAAAACAGAAAACCAAAATATTTCAGATAACTTTTTTTTCTTTTTTCCTGTTATATAGGTGTAAAATAAGGACAAAAACAGAAAACCAAAATATTTCAGATAACTTTTTTTTTCTTTTTTCCCGTTATTTAAGTGAAAAATAAAGACTAAAACAGAAAACCAAAATATTTCAGATTACTTTTTTCTTCTTTTTTACCATTATTTAGGTGTAAAATAAGGACAAAAACAGAAAACCTAAATATATCAGATAACTTTTTTTTTCTTTTTTCCCGTTATTTAAGTGAAAAATAAGCACAAAAACAGAAAACCAAAATATTTCAGATAACTTTTTTTTCTTTTTTCCCGTTATTTAGGTGTAAAATAAGGACAAAAACAGAAAACCAAAATATTTCAGATAACTTTTTTTTCTTTTTTCCTGTTATATAGGTGTAAAATAAGGACAAAAACAGAAAACCAAAATATTTCAGATAACTTTTTTTTCTTTTTTCCTGTTATATAGGTGCAAAAGAAGGACAAAAACAGAAATCCAAAATATTTCAAATAACTTTTTTTTCTTTTTTCCCGTTTTTTAGGTGCAAAATAAGGACAAAATCAAAAAACCAAAATATTTCAAATAACTTATTTTTATTTTTTCCTGTTATTTAAGTGAAAAATAAAGACAAAAACAGAAAACCAAATTATTTCAGATAACTTTTTTTTACTTTTACCCGTCATTTACGTGCAATATAAGGACAAAAACAGAAAACTAAAATATTTCAGATATCTTTTTTTTTCTTTTTTCCCGTTATTTAAGTGAAAAATAAAGACACAAACACAAAACTAAAATATTTCAGATAACTTTTTTCTTCTTTTTTCCCGTTATTTAGGTGTAAAATAAGGACAAAATCAGAAAACCTAAATATTTCAGATAACTTTTAATTTCTTTTTTCCCGTTACTTAAGTGAAAAATAAAGACAAAAACAGAAAACCAAAATATTTCAAATAACTTTTTTCTTCTTTTTTCTCATTATTTACTTGTAAAATAAGGACAAAAACCGAAAACCTAAATATTTCAGATAACTTTTTTTTCTTTTTTCCCGTTACTTAAGTGAAAAATAAAGACAAAAACAGAAAACCAAAATATTTCAGATAACTATTTTCCTCTTTTTTCCCGTTATTTACTTGTAAAATAAGGACAAAACAGAAAACCAAAATATTTCATATAACTTTTTTTTCTTTTTCTCGTTATTTAGGTGCAAAATAAGGACAAAAACAGAAACCCAAAATATTTCAGATAATTTTTTTTTTCTTTTTTCCCGTTATTTAGGTGCAAAATAAGGACAAAAACAGAAAACCAAAATATTTCAAATAACTTTTTTTTTCCATTTTCCTGTTATTTAGGTGCAAAATAAGGACAAAAACTGAAAACCAAAATATTTCAGATAATTTTTTTTTTCTTTTTTCCCGTTATTTAGGTGCAAAATAAGGACAAAAACAGAAAACCAAAATAGGTCAAATAACTTATTTTTCTTTTTTCCTGTTATTTAGGTGCAAAATAAGGACAAAAACAGAAAACCTGAATATTTCAGATAATTTTTTTTTCTTTTTTCCCGTTATTTAAATGAAAAATAAAGACAAAAAGAGAAAACCAAAATATTTCAGATAACTTTTTTTTCTTTTTTCCTGTTATTTAGGTGCAAAATAAGGAAAAAAACAGAAAACCAAATTATTTCAGATAACTTTTTTTTTCTTTTACCCGTTATTTAGGTGTAGAATAAGGACAAAAACAGAAAACCAAAATATTTCAGATAATTTTTTTTCTTTTTTACCGTTATTTAGGTGCAAAATAAGGACAAAAACAGAAAACAAAAATATTTCAGATAACTTGTTTTTTCTTTTTCCCGTAATTTAGGTGGCAAAATAAGGACAAAAACAGAAAACCAAAATATTTCAGATAACCTTTTTTCTTTTTTCCCGTTATTTAGGTGCAAAATAAGTACAAAAACAGAAAACCAAAATATTTCAGATAACCTTTTTTCTTTTTTCCCGTTATTTAGGTGCAAAAAAAGGACAAAAACAGAAAACCTAAATATTTCAAATAACTTATTTTTCTTTTTTCCTGTTATTTAGGTGCAAAACAAGGACAAAAACAGAAAACCAAAATATTTCAGATAACTTTTTTTTCTTTTTTCCTGTTATTTAGGTGCAAAATAAGCACAAAAACAGAAAACCAAAATATTTCAGATAACTTTTTTTTTCTTTTTTCCCGTTATTTAGGTACAAAATAAGGACAAAAACAGAAAACCAAAATATTTCAGATAACTTTTTTTTCTTTTTTCCCGTTATATAGGTGCAAAATAAGCACAAAAACAGAAAACCAAAATATTTCAGATAATTTTTTTTTTCTATTTTCCCGTTATTTAGGTGTAAAATAAGGACAAAAACAGAAAACCAAAATAATTCAAATAACTTTTTTTTCTTTTTTCCTGTTATTTAGGTGCAAAATAAGCACAAAAACAGAAAACCAAAATATTTCAGATAACTTTTTTCTTCCTTTTTCCCGTTATTTAGGTGTAAAATAAGGACAAAAACAGAAAACCTAAATATATCAGATAACTTTTTTTTTCTTTTTTCCCGTTATTTAAGTGAAAAAATAAGGACAAACACAGAAACCAAAATATTTCAGATAACTTTTTTTTCTTTTTTTCCGTTATTTTTCCGTGCAAAATAAGGGGCAAAAACAGAAAACAAAAAAATATTTCAGATAACTTTTTTTTTCTTTTTTCCCGTTAATTAAGTGAAAAATAAGGACAAAAACAGAAAACCAAAATATTTCAGATAATTTTTTTTTCCTTTTTCCCGTTATTTAGGTGTAAGATAAGGACAAAAACAGAAAACCAAAATATTTCAGATAACTTTTTTTTCTTTTTTCCTGTTATATAGGTGTAAAATAAGGACAAAAACAGAAAACCAAAATATTTCAGATAACTTTTTTTTTCTTTTTTCCCGTTATTTAAGTGAAAAATAAAGACTAAAACAGAAAACCAAAATATTTCAGATTACTTTTTTCTTCTTTTTTACCATTATTTAAGTGTAAAATAAGGACAAAAACAGAAAACCTAAATTTATCGGATAACTTTTTTTTTCTTTTTTCCCGTTATTTAAGTGAAAAAAAAGCACAAAAACAGAAAACCAAAATATTTCAGATAACTTTTTTTTTCTTTTTTCCCGTTATTTAGGTGTAAAATAAGGACAAAAACAGAAAACCAAAATATTTCAGATAAGTTTTTTTTCTTTTTTCCTGTTATATAGGTGTAAAATAAGGACAAAAACAGAAAACCAAAATATTTCAGATAACTTTTTTTTCTTTTTTCCTGTTATATAGGTGCAAAAGAAGGACAAAAACAGAAAACCAAAATATTTCAGATAACTTTTTTTTTCTTTTTTCCCGTTACTTAAGTGAAAAATAAAGACAAAAACAGAAAACCAATATTTTTCAAATAACTTTTTTCTTCTTTTTTCTCATTATTTAGTTGTAAAATAAGGACAAAAACAGAAAACCTAAATATTTCAGATAACTTTTTTTTCTTTTTTCCCGTTACTTAAGTGAAAAATAAAGACAAAAACAGAAAACCAAAATATTTCAGATAACTATTTTTCTCTTTTTTCCCGTTACTTAAGTGAAAAATAAAGACAAAAACAGAAAACCAAAATATTTCAGATAACTTTTTTCTTCTTGTTTACCGTTATTTAGGTGTAAAATAAGGACAAAAACAGAAAACCTAAATATTTCAGATAACTTTTTTTTTCTTTTTTCCCGTTATTTAAGTGAAAAATAAAGACAAAAACAGAAAACCAAAATATTTCAGATAACTTTTTTCTTGTTTTTTCCCGTTATTTAGGTGTAAAATTGGGACAAAAACAGAAAACCAAAATATTTCATATAACTTTTTTTTCTTTTTCTCGTTATTTAGGTGCAAAATAAGGACAAAAACAGAAACCCAAAATATTTCAGATAATTTTTTTTTTCTTTTTTCCCGTTATTTAGGTGCAAAATAAGGACAAAAACAGAAAACCAAAATATTTCAAATAACTTTTTTTTTCCTTTTTATTGTTATTTAGGTGCAAAATAAGGACAAAAACTGAAAACCAAAATATTTCAGATAATTTTTTTTTTCTTTTTTCCCGTTATTTAGGTGCAAAATAAGGACAAAAACAGAAATCCAAAATATTTCAAATAAATTTTTTTTCTTTTTTCCCGTTTTTTAGGTGCAAAATAAGGACAAAATCAAAAAACCAAAATATTTCAAATAACTTATTTTTCTTTTTTCCTGTTATTTAAGTGAAAAATAAAGACAAAAACAGAAAACCAAATTATTTCAGATAACTTTTTTTTACTTTTACCCGTTATTTAGGTGCAATATAAGGACAAAAACAGAAAACTAAAATATTTCAGATAACTTTTTTTTTTCTTTTTTCCCGTTATTTAAGTGAAAAATAAAGACAAAAACGCAAAACTAAAATATTTCAGATAACTTTTTTCTTCTTTTTTCCCGTTATTTAGGTGTAAAATAAGGACAAAAACAGAAAACCTAAATATTTCAGATAACTTTTAATTTCTTTTTTCCCGTTACTTAAGTGAAAAATAAAGACAAAAACAGAAAACCAAAATATTTCAAATAACTTTTTTCTTCTTTTTTCTCATTATTTAGTTGTAAAATAAGGACAAAAACCGAAAACCTAAATATTTCAGATAACTTTTTTTTCTTTTTTCCCGTTACTTAAGTGAAAAATAAAGACAAAAACAGAAAACCAAAATATTTCAGATAACTATTTTTCTCTTTTTTCCCGTTACTTAAGTGAAAAATAAAGACAAAAACAGAAAACCAAAATATTTCAGATAACTTTTTTTTCTTTTTCTCGTTATTTAGGTGCAAAATAAGGACAAAAACAGAAACCCAAAATATTTCAGATAATTTTTTTTTTTTTTTCCCGTTATTTAGGTGCAAAATAAGGACAAAAACAGAAAACCAAAATATTTCAAATAACTTTTTTTTTCCTTTTTCCTGTTATTTAGGTGCAAAATAAGGACAAAAACTGAAAACCAAAATATTTCAGATAAATTTTTTTTTCTTTTTTCCCGTTATTTAGGTGCAAAATAAGGACAAAAACAGAAAACCAAAATATTTCAAATAACTTATTTTTCTTTTTTCCTGTTATTTAGGTGCAAAATAAGAACAAAAACAGAAAACCAAAATATTTCAAATAACTTTTTTTTCTTTTTTCCCGTTATTTAGGTGTAAAATATGGACAAAAACAGAAAACCTAAATATTTCAGATAATTTTTTTTTTCTTTTTTCCCGTTATTTAATAGAAAAATAACGACTAAAACAGAAAACCAAAATATTTCAAATAACTTTTTTTTTCCTTTTTCCTGTTATTTAGGTGCAAAATAAGGACAAAAACTGAAAACCAAAATATTTCAAATAACTTTTTTTTCTTTTTTCCCGTTATTTAGGTGCAAAATAAGGACAAAAACAGAAAACCAAAATATTTCAAATAACTTTTTTTTTCCTTTTTCCTGTTATTTAGGTGCAAAATAAGGACAAAAACTGAAAACCAAAATATTTCAGATAACTTTTTTCTTGTTTTTTCCCGTTATTTAGGTGTAAAATTTGGACAAAAACAGAAAACCAAAATATTTCATATAACTTTTTTTTCTTTTTCTCGTTATTTAGGTGCAAAATAAGAACAAAAACAGAAACCCAAAATATTTCAGATAATTTTTTTTTTCTTTTTTCCCGTTATTTAGGAGCAAAATAAGGACAAAAACAGAAAACCAAAATATTTCAAATAACTTTTTTTTTCCTTTTTCCTGTTATTTAGGTGCAAAATAAGGACAAAAACTGAAAACCAAAATATTTCAGATAATTTTTTTTTCTTTTTTCCCGTTATTTAGGTGCAAAATAAGGACAAAAACAGAAAACCAAAATATTTCAAATAACTTTTTTTTTCCTTTTTCCTGTTATTTAGGTGCAAAATAAGGACAAAAACTGAAAACCAAAATATTTCAGATAATTTTTTTTTTCTTTTTTCCCGTTATTTAGGTGCAAAATAAGGACAAAAACAGAAAACCAAAATATTTCAAATAACTTTTTTTTTCCTTTTTCCTGTTATTTAGGTGCAAAATAAGCACAAAAACAGAAAACCAAAATATTTCAGATAACTTTTTTCTTGTTTTTTTCCGTTATTTAGGTGTAAAATTTGGACAAAAACAGAAAACCAAAATATTTCATATAACTTTTTTTTCTTTTTCTCGTTATTTAGGTGCAAAATAAGAACAAAAACAGAAACCCAAAATATTTCAGATAATTTTTTTTTTCTTTTTTCCCGTTATTTAGGAGCAAAATAAGGACAAAAACAGAAAACCAAAATATTTCAAATAACTTTTTTTTTCCTTTTTCCTGTTATTTAGGTGCAAAATAAGGACAAAAACTGAAAACCAAAATATTTCAGATAATTTTTTTTTCTTTTTTCCCGTTATTTAGGTGCAATATAAGGACAAAAACAGAAAACCAAAATATTTCAGAAAACTTTTTTTTTTTTTCCCGTTATTTATGTGAAAAATAAAGACAAAAACAGAAAACTAAAATATTTCAGATAACTTTTTTTTTCTTTTTCCCCGTTATTTAAGTGAAAAATAAGGACAAAAACAGAAAACCAAAATATTTCAGATAACTTTTTTCTTTTTGTTTCCCGTTATTTAGGTGTAAAATAAGGACAAAAACAGAAAACCTAATTATTTCAGATAACTTTTTTTTTCTTTTTTCCCGTTATTTAAGTGAAAAATAAAGACAAAAACAGAAAACCAAAATATTTCAGATAACTTTTTTCTTGTTTTTTCCCGTTATTTAGGTGTAAAATAGGGACAAAAACAGAAAACCAAAATATTTCAAATAACTTTTTTTTTCCTTTTTCCTGTTATTTAGGTGCAAAATAAGCACAAAAACAGAAAACCAAAATATTTCAGATAACTTTTTTTTTCTTTTTTCCCATTATTTAGGTGTAAAATAAGGACAAAAACACAAAACCAAAATATTTCAGATAATTTTTTTTTCTTTTACCCGTTATTTAGGTGCAATATAAGGACAAAAACAGAAAACCAAAATATTTCAGAAAACTTTTTTTTTTTTTCCCGTTATTTAAGTGAAAAATAAAGACAAAAACAGAAAACTAAAATATTTCAGATAACTTTTTTTTTCTTTTTCCCCGTTATTTAAGTGAAAAATAAGGACAAAAACAGAAAACCAAAATATTTCAGATAACTTTTTTCTTTTTGTTTCCCGTTATTTAGGTGTAAAATAAGGACAAAAACAGAAAACCTAATTATTTCAGATAACTTTTTTTTTCTTTTTTCCCGTTATTTAAGTGAAAAATAAAGACAAAAACAGAAAACCAAAATATTTCAGATAACTTTTTTCTTGTTTTTTCCCGTTATTTAGGTGTAAAATAGGGACAAAAACAGAAAACCAAAATATTTCAGACAACTTTTTTTTTCTTTTTTCCCGTTATTTAGGTGTAAAATAAGGACAAAAACAGAAATCCAAAATATTTCAGATAACTTGTTTTTTTTTTTTCCTGTAGTTTAGGTGGTAAAATAAGGACAAAAAGAGAAAACCAAAATATTTCAGATAACTATTTTTTCTTTTTTCCCGTTATTTAAGTGAAAAATAAGGACAAAAATAGAAAACCAAAATATTTCAAATAACTTATTTTTCTTTTTTCCTGTTATTTAGGTGCAAAATAAGGACAAAATCAGAAAACCAAAATATTTCAGATAACTTTTTTTTTCATTTTTCGCGTTATTTAGGTGTAAAATAAGGACAAAAACAGAAAACCAAAATATTTCAGATAACTTTTTTTTTCATTTTTCCCGTTATTTAGGTGCAAAATAAGGACAAAAACAGAAAACATAAATATTTCAGATAACTTTTTTTTTCTTTTTCCTGTAATTTAGGTGGTAAAATAAGGACAAAAAGAGAAAACCAAAATATTTCAGACAACTTTTTTTTTCTTTTTTCCGTTATTTAGGTGTAAAATAAGGACAAAAACAGAACACCAATATATATCAGATAACTTTTTTTTACTTTTTCCCCGTTATTTAGGTGCAAAATAAGGACAAAAACAGAAAACAAAAATATTTCAAATATCTGTTTTTTCTTTTTCCCGTTATTTAGGTGGCAAAATAAGGACAAAACCAGATAACCAAATATTTCAGATAACTTTCTTTTCTTTTTTCCCGTTATTTAGGTGTAAAATAAGGACAAAAACAGAAAACCAAAATATTTCAAATAACTTTTTTTTTCCTTTTTCCCGTTATTTAAGTGAAAAATAAAGACAAAAACAGAAAACCAAAATATTTCAGATAACTTTTTTCTTCTTTTCCCCCATTATTTAGTTGTAAAATAAGGACATAAAAAGAAAATCTAAATATTTCAGATAACTTTTTTTTTCTTTTTTCCCGTTACTCAAGTGAAAAATAAAGACAAAAACAGAAAACCAAAATATTTCAAATAACTTTTTTTTCTTTTTTCCCGTTATTTAGGTGTAAAAGTTGGACAAAACCAGAAAACCTAAATATTTCAGATAATTTTTTTTTTCTTTTTTCCCGTTATTTAAGTGAAAAATAAAGACAAAAACAGAAAACCAAAATATTTCAGATACCTTTTTTTTTCTTTTTTCCCGTTATTTAGGTGTAAAATAAGGACAAAATCAGAAAACCAAAATATTTCAAATAACTTTTTTTTTCTTTTTTCTCGTTATTTTGGTGTAAAAGTTGGACAAAAACAGAAAACCTAAATATTTCAGATAATTTTTTTTTCTTTTTTCCCGTTATTTAAGTGAAAAATAAAGACAAAAACAGAAAACCAAAATATTTCAGATAACTTTTTTTTCCTTTTTCCTGTTATTTAGGTGTAAAATAAGGACAAAACCAGATAACCAAATATTTCAGATAACTTTTTTTTCTTTTTTCCCGTTATTTAGGTATAAAATAAGGACAAAAACAGAAAACCAAAATATTTCAAATAACTTTTTTTTTCCTTTTTCCCGTTATTTAAGTGAAAAAGAAAGACAAAAACAGAAAACCAAAATATTTCAGATAACTTTTTTCTTCTTTTCCCCCATTATTTAGTTGTAAAATAAGGACATAAAAAGAAAATCTAAATATTTCAGATAACTTTTTTTTTCTTTTTTCCCGTTACTCAAGTGAAAAATAAAGACAAAAACAGAAAACCAAAATATTTCAAATAACTTTTTTTTCTTTTTTCCCGTTATTTAGGTGTAAAAGTTGGACAAAAACAGAAAACCTAAATATTTCAGATAATTTTTTTTTTCTTTTTTCCCGTTATTTAAGTGAAAAATAAAGACAAAAACAGAAATCCAAAATATTTCTGATAACTTTTTTCTTCTTTTTCTCGTTATTTAGGTGTAAAATAAAGACAAAATCAGAAAACCAAAATATTTCAAATAACTTTTTTTTCTTTTTTCCCGTTATTTTGGTGTAAAATTTGGACAAAAACAGAAAACCTAAATATTTCAGATAATTTTTTTTTCTTTTTTCCCGTTATTTAAGTGAAAAATAAAGACAAAAACCGAAAACCAAAATATTTCAGATAACTTTTTTTTCCTTTTTCCTGTTATTTAGGTGTAAAATAAGGACAAAAACAGAAAACCTAAATATTTCAGATAACTTTTTTTTTCACTTTTCCCGTTATTTAGGTGTAAAATAAGGACAAAAACAGAAAACCAAAATATTTCAGATAACTTTTTTCTTCTTTTTCTCGTTATTTAGGTGGCAAAATAAGGACAAAATAAGAAAACCAAAATATTTCAGATAACTTTTTTTTTCTTTTTTCCGTTATTTAGGTGTAAAATAAGGACAAAAACAGAAAACCAAAATATTTCAAATAATTTTTTTTTCCTTTTCCTGTTATTTAGGTGCAAAATAAGGACAAAAACAGAAAACCAAAATATTTCAAATAACTTATTTTTCTTTTTTCCTGTTATTTAGGTGTAAAATAAGGACAAAAACAGAAAACCAAAATATTTCAGATAACTTTTTTCTTCTTTTTCTCGTTATTTAGGTGGCAAAATAAGGACAAAATAAGAAAACCAAAATATTTCAGAGAACTTTTTTTTTCGTTTTTCCTGATATTTAGGTGTAAAATAAGGACAAAAACAGAAAACCTAAATATTTCAGATAACTTTTTTTTTCATTTTTCCCGTTATTTAGGTGTAAAAAAGGGACAAAAACAGAAAACCAAAATATTTCATATAACTTTTTTTTTCTTTTTCTCGTTATTTAGGTGGCAAAATAAGGACAAAATCAGGAAACCAAAATATTTCAGATAACTTTTTTTTTCATTTTTCCCGTTATTTAGGTGTAAAATAAGGACAAAACAGAAAACCAAAATATTTCAGATAACTTTTTTCTTCTTTTTCTCGTTATTTAGGTGGCAAAATAAGGACAAAATAAGAAAACCAAAATATTTCAGATAACTTTTTTTTTCTTTTTTCCGTTATTTAGGTGTAAAATAAGGACAAAAACAGAAAACCAAAATATTTCAAATAACTTTTTTTTCCTTTTTCCTGTTATTTAGGTGCAAAATAAGGACAAAAACAGAAAACCAAAATATTTCAAATAACTTATTTTTCTTTTTTCCTGTTATTTAGTTGCAAAATACGGACAAAAACAGAAAACCAAAATATTTCAGATAACTTTTTTCTTCTTTTTTTCGTTATTTAGGTGGCAAAATAAGGACAAAATAAGAAAACCAAAATATTTCAGATAACTTTTTTTTTCTTTTTTCCGTTATTTAGGTGTAAAATAAGGACAAAAACAGAAAACCAAAATATTTCAAATAATTTTTTTTTCCTTTTCCTGTTATTTAGGTGCAAAATAAGGACAAAAACAGAAAACCAAAATATTTCAAATAACTTTTTTTTCTCTTTTCCTGTTATTTAGGTGCAAAATAAGGACAAAAACAGAAAACCAAAATATTTCAAATAACTTTTTGTTCTTTTTTCCTGTTATTTAGGTGCAAATTAGGACAAAAACAGAAAACTAAAATATTTCAGATAACTTTTTTTTTTCTTTTTTCCCGTTATTTAAGTGAAAAATAAAGACAAAAACGCAAAACTAAAATATTTCAGATAACTTTTTTCTTCTTTTTTCCCGTTATTTAGGTGTAAAATAAGGACAAAAACAGAAAACCTAAATATTTCAGATAACTTTTAATTTCTTTTTTCCCGTTACTTAAGTGAAAAATAAAGACAAAAACAGAAAACCAAAATATTTCAAATAACTTTTTTCTTCTTTTTTCTCATTATTTAGTTGTAAAATAAGGACAAAAACCGAAAACCTAAATATTTCAGATAACTTTTTTTTCTTTTTTCCCGTTACTTAAGTGAAAAATAAAGACAAAAACAGAAAACCAAAATATTTCAGATAACTATTTTTCTCTTTTTTCCCGTTACTTAAGTGAAAAATAAAGACAAAAACAGAAAACCAAAATATTTCAGATAACTTTTTTTTCTTTTTCTCGTTATTTAGGTGCAAAATAAGGACAAAAACAGAAACCCAAAATATTTCAGATAATTTTTTTTTTTTTTTTCCCGTTATTTAGGTGCAAAATAAGGACAAAAACAGAAAACCAAAATATTTCAAATAACTTTTTTTTTCCTTTTTCCTGTTATTTAGGTGCAAAATAAGGACAAAAACTGAAAACCAAAATATTTCAGATAAATTTTTTTTTCTTTTTTCCCGTTATTTAGGTGCAAAATAAGGACAAAAACAGAAAACCAAAATATTTCAAATAACTTATTTTTCTTTTTTCCTGTTATTTAGGTGCAAAATAAGAACAAAAACAGAAAACCAAAATATTTCAAATAACTTTTTTTTCTTTTTTCCCGTTATTTAGGTGTAAAATATGGACAAAAACAGAAAACCTAAATATTTCAGATAATTTTTTTTTTCTTTTTTCCCGTTATTTAATAGAAAAATAACGACTAAAACAGAAAACCAAAATATTTCAAATAACTTTTTTTTTCCTTTTTCCTGTTATTTAGGTGCAAAATAAGGACAAAAACTGAAAACCAAAATATTTCAAATAACTTTTTTTTCTTTTTTCCCGTTATTTAGGTGCAAAATAAGGACAAAAACAGAAAACCAAAATATTTCAAATAACTTTTTTTTTCCTTTTTCCTGTTATTTAGGTGCAAAATAAGGACAAAAACTGAAAACCAAAATATTTCAGATAACTTTTTTCTTGTTTTTTCCCGTTATTTAGGTGTAAAATTTGGACAAAAACAGAAAACCAAAATATTTCATATAACTTTTTTTTCTTTTTCTCGTTATTTAGGTGCAAAATAAGAACAAAAACAGAAACCCAAAATATTTCAGATAATTTTTTTTTTCTTTTTTCCCGTTATTTAGGAGCAAAATAAGGACAAAAACAGAAAACCAAAATATTTCAAATAACTTTTTTTTTCCTTTTTCCTGTTATTTAGGTGCAAAATAAGGACAAAAACTGAAAACCAAAATATTTCAGATAATTTTTTTTTCTTTTTTCCCGTTATTTAGGTGCAAAATAAGGACAAAAACAGAAAACCAAAATATTTCAAATAACTTTTTTTTTCCTTTTTCCTGTTATTTAGGTGCAAAATAAGGACAAAAACTGAAAACCAAAATATTTCAGATAATTTTTTTTTTCTTTTTTCCCGTTATTTAGGTGCAAAATAAGGACAAAAACAGAAAACCAAAATATTTCAAATAACTTTTTTTTTCCTTTTTCCTGTTATTTAGGTGCAAAATAAGCACAAAAACAGAAAACCAAAATATTTCAGATAACTTTTTTCTTGTTTTTTTCCGTTATTTAGGTGTAAAATTTGGACAAAAACAGAAAACCAATATATTTCATATAACTTTTTTTTCTTTTTCTCGTTATTTAGGTGCAAAATAAGAACAAAAACAGAAACCCAAAATATTTCAGATAATTTTTTTTTTCTTTTTTCCCGTTATTTAGGAGCAAAATAAGGACAAAAACAGAAAACCAAAATATTTCAAATAACTTTTTTTTTCCTTTTTCCTGTTATTTAGGTGCAAAATAAGGACAAAAACTGAAAACCAAAATATTTCAGATAATTTTTTTTTCTTTTTTCCCGTTATTTAGGTGCAAAATAAGGACAAAAACAGAAAACCAAAATATTTCAGAAAACTTTTTTTTTTTTTCCCGTTATTTATGTGAAAAATAAAGACAAAAACAGAAAACTATAATATTTCAGATAACTTTTTTTTTCTTTTTTCCCGTTATTTAAGTGAAAAATAAAGACAAAAACAGAAAACCAAAATATTTCAGATAACTTTTTTCTTTTTGTTTCCCGTTATTTAGGTGTAAAATAAGGACAAAAACAGAAAACCTAATTATTTCAGATAACTTTTTTTTTCTTTTTTCCCGTTATTTAAGTGAAAAATAAAGACAAAAACAGAAAACCAAAATATTTCAGATAACTTTTTTCTTGTTTTTTCCCGTTATTTAGGTGTAAAATAGGGACAAAAACAGAAAACCAAAATATTTCAAATAACTTTTTTTTTCCTTTTTCCTGTTATTTAGGTGCAAAATAAGCACAAAAACAGAAAACCAAAATATTTCAGATAACTTTTTTTTTCTTTTTTCCCATTATTTAGGTGTAAAATAAGGACAAAAACACAAAACCAAAATATTTCAGATAATTTTTTTTTCTTTTACCCGTTATTTAGGTGCAATATAAGGACAAAAACAGAAAACCAAAATATTTCAGAAAACTTTTTTTTTTTTCCCGTTATTTAAGTGAAAAATAAAGACAAAAACAGAAAACTAAATGATTTCAGATAACTTTTTTTTTCTTTTTCCCCGTTATTTAAGTGAAAAATAAGGACAAAAACAGAAAACCAAAATATTTCAGATAACTTTTTTCTTTTTGTTTCCCGTTATTTAGGTGTAAAATAAGGACAAAAACAGAAAACCTAATTATTTCAGATAACTTTTTTTTTCTTTTTTCCCGTTATTTAAGTGAAAAATAAAGACAAAAACAGAAAACCAAAATATTTCAGATAACTTTTTTCTTGTTTTTTCCCGTTATTTAGGTGTAAAATAGGGACAAAAACAGAAAACCAAAATATTTCAGACAACTTTTTTTTTCTTTTTTCCCGTTATTTAGGTGTAAAATAAGGACAAAAACAGAAATCCAAAATATTTCAGATAACTTGTTTTTTTTTTTTCCTGTAGTTTAGGTGGTAAAATAAGGACAAAAAGAGAAAACCAAAATATTTCAGATAACTATTTTTTCTTTTTTCCCGTTATTTAAGTGAAAAATAAGGACAAAAATAGAAAACCAAAATATTTCAAATAACTTATTTTTCTTTTTTCCTGTTATTTAGGTGCAAAATAAGGACAAAATCTGAAAACCAAAATATTTCAGATAACTTTTTTTTTCATTTTTCGCGTTATTTAGGTGTAAAATAAGGACAAAAACAGAAAACCAAAATATTTCAGATAACTTTTTTTTTCATTTTTCCCGTTATTTAGGTGCAAAATAAGGACAAAAACAGAAAACATAAATATTTCAGATAACTTTTTTTTTCTTTTTCCTGTAATTTAGGTGGTAAAATAAGGACAAAAAGAGAAAACCAAAATATTTCAGACAACTTTTTTTTTCTTTTTTCCGTTATTTAGGTGTAAAATAAGGACAAAAACAGAACACCAATATATATCAGATAACTTTTTTTACTTTTTCCCCGTTATTTAGGTGCAAAATAAGGACAAAAACAGAAAACAAAAATATTTCAAATATCTGTTTTTTCTTTTTCCCGTTATTTAGGTGGCAAAATAAGGACAAAACCAGATAACCAAATATTTCAGATAACTTTCTTTTCTTTTTTCCCGTTATTTAGGTGTAAAATAAGGACAAAAACAGAAAACCAAAATATTTCAAATAACTTTTTTTTTCCTTTTTCCCGTTATTTAAGTGAAAAATAAAGACAAAAACAGAAAACCAAAATATTTCAGATAACTTTTTTCTTCTTTTCCCCCATTATTTAGTTGTAAAATAAGGACATAAAAAGAAAATCTAAATATTTCAGATAACTTTTTTTTTCTTTTTTCCCGTTACTCAAGTGAAAAATAAAGACAAAAACAGAAAACCAAAATATTTCAAATAACTTTTTTTTCTTTTTTCCCGTTATTTAGGTGTAAAAGTTGGACAAAACCAGAAAACCTAAATATTTCAGATAATTTTTTTTTTCTTTTTTCCCGTTATTTAAGTGAAAAATAAAGACAAAAACAGAAAACCAAAATATTTCAGATACCTTTTTTTTTCTTTTTTCCCGTTATTTAGGTGTAAAATAAGGACAAAATCAGAAAACCAAAATATTTCAAATAACTTTTTTTTCTTTTTTCCCGTTATTTTGGTGTAAAAGTTGGACAAAAACAGAAAACCTAAATATTTCAGATAATTTTTTTTTCTTTTTTCCCGTTATTTAAGTGAAAAATAAAGACAAAAACAGAAAACCAAAATATTTCAGATAACTTTTTTTTCCTTTTTCCTGTTATTTAGGTGTAAAATAAGGACAAAACCAGATAACCAAATATTTCAGATAACTTTTTTTTCTTTTTTCCCGTTATTTAGGTATAAAATAAGGACAAAAACAGAAAACCAAAATATTTCAAATAACTTTTTTTTTCCTTTTTCCCGTTATTTAAGTGAAAAAGAAAGACAAAAACAGAAAACCAAAATATTTCAGATAACTTTTTTCTTCTTTTCCCCCATTATTTAGTTGTAAAATAAGGACATAAAAAGAAAATCTAAATATTTCAGATAACTTTTTTTTTCTTTTTTCCCGTTACTCAATTGAAAAATAAAGACAAAAACAGAAAACCAAAATATTTCAAATAACTTTTTTTTCTTTTTTCCCGTTATTTAGGTGTAAAAGTTGGACAAAAACAGAAAACCTAAATATTTCAGATAATTTTTTTTTTCTTTTTTCCCGTTATTTAAGTGAAAAATAAAGACAAAAACAGAAATCCAAAATATTTCTGATAACTTTTTTCTTCTTTTTCTCGTTATTTAGGTGTAAAATAAAGACAAAATCAGAAAACCAAAATATTTCAAATAACTTTTTTTTCTTTTTTCCCGTTATTTTGGTGTAAAAGTTGGACAAAAACAGAAAACCTAAATATTTCAGATAATTTTTTTTTCTTTTTTCCCGTTATTTAAGTGAAAAATAAAGACAAAAACCGAAAACCAAAATATTTCAGATAACTTTTTTTTCCTTTTTCCTGTTATTTAGGTGTAAAATAAGGACAAAAACAGAAAACCTAAATATTTCAGATAACTTTTTTTTTCACTTTTCCCGTTATTTAGGTGTAAAATAAGGACAAAAACAGAAAACCAAAATATTTCAGATAACTTTTTTCTTCTTTTTCTCGTTATTTAGGTGGCAAAATAAGGACAAAATAAGAAAACCAAAATATTTCAGATAACTTTTTTTTTCTTTTTTCCGTTATTTAGGTGTAAAATAAGGACAAAAACAGAAAACCAAAATATTTCAAATAATTTTTTTTTCCTTTTCCTGTTATTTAGGTGCAAAATAAGGACAAAAACAGAAAACCAAAATATTTCAAATAACTTATTTTTCTTTTTTCCTGTTATTTAGGTGTAAAATAAGGACAAAAACAGAAAACCAAAATATTTCAGATAACTTTTTTCTTCTTTTTCTCGTTATTTAGGTGGCAAAATAAGGACAAAATAAGAAAACCAAAATATTTCAGAGAACTTTTTTTTTCGTTTTTCCTGATATTTAGGTGTAAAATAAGGACAAAAACAGAAAACCTAAATATTTCAGATAACTTTTTTTTCATTTTTCCCGTTATTTAGGTGTAAAAAAGGGACAAAAACAGAAAACCAAAATATTTCATATAACTTTTTTTTTCTTTTTCTCGTTATTTAGGTGGCAAAATAAGGACAAAATCAGGAAACCAAAATATTTCAGATAACTTTTTTTTTCATTTTTCCCGTTATTTAGGTGTAAAATAAGGACAAAAACAGAAAACCAAAATATTTCAGATAACTTTTTTCTTCTTTTTCTCGTTATTTAGGTGGCAAAATAAGGACAAAATAAGAAAACCAAAATATTTCAGATAACTTTTTTTTTCTTTTTTCCGTTATTTAGGTGTAAAATAAGGACAAAAACAGAAAACCAAAATATTTCAAATAACTTTTTTTTCCTTTTTCCTGTT
Organism: Empis livida; assembly: GCA_963932195.1. Taxonomy (NCBI): domain Eukaryota; kingdom Metazoa; phylum Arthropoda; class Insecta; order Diptera; family Empididae; genus Empis; species Empis livida. The sequence goes on along the minus strand of OZ010647.1, from coordinate 27,043,370 downwards.
ATTTAGGTGCAAAATAAGGACAAAAACAGAAAACCAAAATATTTCAAATAACTTATTTTTCTTTTTTCCTGTTATTTAGTTGCAAAATACGGACAAAAACAGAAAACCAAAATATTTCAGATAACTTTTTTCTTCTTTTTTTCGTTATTTAGGTGGCAAAATAAGGACAAAATAAGAAAACCAAAATATTTCAGATAATTTTTTTTTCTTTTTTCCCGTTATTTAGGTGTAAAATAAGGACAAAAACAGAAAACCAAAATATTTCAAATAACTTTTTTTTCCTTTTTCCTGTTATTTAGGTGCAAAATAAGGACAAAAACAGAGAACCAAAATATTTCAAATAACTTATTTTTCTTTTTTCCTGTTATTTAGGTGCAAAATAAGGACAAACATGGAAAACCAAAATATTTCAGATAACTTTTTTTTCTTTTTTCATGTTATTTAGGTGTAAAATAAGGACAAAAACAGAAAACCTAAATATTTCAGATAACTTTTTTTTTCATTTTCCCCGTTATTTAGGTGTAAAATAAGGACAAAAACATAAAACCAAAATATTTCAGATAATTTTTTTTTCTTTTACCCGTTATTTAGGTGCAATATAAGGACAAAAACAGAAAACCAAAATATTTCAGATAACTTTTTTTTTTTCCCGTTATTTAAGTGAAAAATAAAGACAAAACAGAAAACTAAAAGATTTCAGATAACTTTTTTCTTCCTTTTTCCCGTTATTTAGGTGTAAAATAAGGACGAAAACAGAAAACAGAAATATATCAGATAACTTTTTTTTTCTTTTTTCCCGTTATTTAAGTGAAAAATAAAGACAAAAACAGAAAACCAAAATATTTCAGATAACTTTTTTCTTTTTGTTTCCCGTTATTTAGGTGTAAAATAAGGACAAAAACAGAAAACCTAATTATTTCAGACAACTTTTTTTTTCTTTTTTCCCGTTATTTAAGTGAAAAATAAAGACAAAAACACAAAACCAAAATATTTCAGATAACTTTTTTCTTGTTTTTTCCCGTTATTTAGGTGTAAAATAGGGACAAAAACAGAAAACCAAAATATTTCAGATATATTTTTTTTTCTTTTTTCCCGTTATTTAGGTGTAAAATAAGGACAAAAACAGAAAACCAAAATATTTCAGATAACTTGTTTTTCCTTTTTCCTGTAATTTAGGTGGTAAAATAAGGACAAAAAGAGAAAACCAAAATATTTCAGATAACTTTTTTTTCTTTTTCCCGTTATTTAAGTGAAAAATAAGGACAAAAATAGAAAACCAAAATATTTCAAATAACTTATTTTTCTTTTTTCCTGTTATTTAGGTGCAAAATAAGGACAAAATCAGAAAACCAAAATATTTCAGATAACTTTTTTTTTCATTTTTCGCGTTATTTAGGTGTAAAATAAGGACAAAAACAGAAAACCAAAATATTTCAGATAACTTTTTTTTTCATTTTTCCCGTTATTTAGGTGCAAAATAAGGACAAAAACAGAAAACATAAATATTTCAGATAACTTTTTTTTTCTTTTTCCTGTAATTTAGGTGGTAAAATAAGGACAAAAAGCGAAAACCAAAATATTTCAGATAACTTTTTTTTCTTTTTTCCCGTTATTTAAGTGAAAAATAAGGACAAAAATAGAAAACCAAAACATTTCAGATAACTTTTTTTTTCTTTTTTCCGTTATTTAGGTGTAAAATAAGGACAAAAACAGAAAACCAAAATATATCAGATAACTTTTTTTACTTTTTCCCCGTTATTTAGATGCAAAATAAGGACAAAAACAGAAAACCAAAATATTTCAAATATCTTTTTTTTCTTTTTCCCGTTATTTAGGTGGCAAAATAAGGACAAAACCAGATAACCAAATATTTCAGATAACTTTTTTTTCTTTTTTCCCGTTATTTAGGTGTAAAATAAGGACAAAAACAGAAAACCAAAATATTTCAAATAACTTTTTTTTTCCTTTTTCCAGTTATTTAGGTACAAAATAAGGACAAAAACACAAAACCAAAATATTTCAGATAATTTTTTTTTTCTTTTTTCCCGTTATTTAAGTGAAAAATAAAGACAAAAACAGAAAACCAAAATATTTCAGATAACTTTTTTCTTCTTTTCCCCCATTATTTAGTTGTAAAATAAGGACATAAAAAGAAAATCTAAATATTTCAGATAACTTTTTTTTTCTTTTTCCCGTTACTCAAGTGAAAAATAAAGACAAAAACAGAAAACCAAAATATTTCAAATAACTTTTTTTTCTTTTTTCCCGTTATTTAGGTGTAAAAGTTGGACAAAAACAGAAAACCTAAATATTTCAGATAATTTTTTTTTCTTTTTTCCCGTTATTTTGGTGTAAAAGTTGGACAAGAACAGAAAACCTAAATATTTCAGATAATTTTTTTTTCTTTTTTCCCGTTATTTAAGTGAAAAATAAAGACAAAAACAGAAAACCAAAATATTTCAGATAACTTTTTTTTTCTTTTTCCTGTTATTTAGGTGTAAAATAAGGACAAAAACAGAAAACCTAAATATTTCAGATAACTTTTTTTTTCACTTTTCCCGTTATTTAGGTGTAAAATAAGGACAAAATAAGAAAACCAAAATATTTCAGATAACTTTTTTTTTCTTTTTTCCGTTATTTAGGTGTAGAATAAGGGCAAAAACAGAAAACCAAAATATTTCAAATAACTTTTTTTTCCTTTTTCCTGTTATTTAGGTGCAAAATAAGGACAAAAACAGGAAACCAAAATATTTCAAATAACTTATTTTTCTTTTTTCCTGTTATTTAGGTTTAAAATAAGGACAAAAACAGAAAACCAAAATATTTCAGATAACTTTTTTCTTCTTTTTCTCGTTATTTAGGTGGCAAAATAAGGACAAAATAAGAAAACCAAAATATTTCAGAGAACTTTTTTTTTCCTTTTTCCTGTTATTTAGGTGTAAAATAAGGACAAAAACAGAAAACCTAAATATTTCAGATAACTTTTTTTTTTTCATTTTTCCCGTTATTTAGGTGTAAAATAAGGACAAAAACAGAAAACCAAAATATTTCAGATAACTTTTTCTTCTTTTTCTCGTTATTTAGGTGGCAAAATAAGGACAAAATAAGAAAACCAAAATATTTCAGAGAACTTTTTTTTTCTTTTTTCCCGTTATTTAGGTGTAAAACAAGGACAAAAACAGAAAACCAAAATATTTCAGATAACTTTTTTCTTCTTTTTCTCGTTATTTAGGTGGCAAAATAAGGACAAAATAAGAAAACCAAAATATTTCAGATAACTTTTTTTTTCTTTTTTCCGTTTTTTAGGTGTAAAATAAGGACAAAAACAGAAAACCAAAATATTTCAAATAACTTTTTTTTCCTTTTTCCTGTTATTTAGGTGCAAAATAAGGACAAAAACAGAAACCCAAATTATTTCAGATAACTTTTTTCTTCTTTTTTTCGTTATTTAGGTGTAAAATAAGGACAAAAACAGAAAACCAAAAGATTTCAGATAACTTTTTTTTTCATTTTTCCCGTTATTTAGGTGTAAAATAAGGACAAAAACAGAAAACCAAAATATTTCAGATAACTTTTTCTTCTTTTTCTCGTTATTTAGGTGGCAAAATAAGGACAAAATAAGAAAACCAAAGTATTTCAGAGAACTTTTTTTTTCTTTTTTCCCGTTATTTAAGTGAAAAATAAAGACAAAAACAGAAAACCAAAATATTTCAGATAACTTTTTTCTTCTTTTTCTCGTTATTTAAGTGGCAAAATAAGGACAAAATAAGAAAACCAAAATATTTCAGATAACTTTTTTTTTCTTTTTTCCGTTATTTAGGTGTAAAATAAGGACAAAAATAGAAAACCAAAACATTTCAGATAACTTTTTTTTTCTTTTTTCCGTTATTTAGGTGTAAAATAAGGACAAAAACAGAAAACCAAAATATATCAGATAACTTTTTTTACTTTTTCCCCGTTATTTAGGTGCAAAATAAGGACAAAAACAGAAAACCAAAATATTTCAAATATCTGTTTTTTCTTTTTCCCGTTATTTAGGTGGCAAAATAAGGACAAAACCAGATAACCAAATATTTCAGATAACTTTTTTTTCTTTTTTCCCGTTATTTAGGTGTAAAATAAGGACAAAAACAGAAAACCAAAATATTTCAAATAACTTTTTTTTTCCTTTTTCCAGTTATTTAGGTACAAAATAAGGACAAAAACACAAAACCAAAATATTTCAGATAATTTATTTTTTCTTTTTTCCCGTTATTTAAGTGAAAAATAAAGACAAAAACAGAAAACCAAAATATTTCAGATAACTGTTTTCTTCTTTTCCCCCATTATTTAGTTGTAAAATAAGGACATAAAAAGAAAATCTAAATATTTCAGATAACTTTTTTTTTCTTTTTTCCCGTTACTCAAGTGAAAAATAAAGACAAAAACAGAAAACCAAAATATTTCAAATAACTTTTTTTTCTTTTTTCCCGTTATTTAGGTGTAAAAGTTGGACAAAAACAGAAAACCTAAATATTTCAGATAATTTTTTTTTTCTTTTTTCCCGTTATTTAAGTGAAAAATAAAGACAAAAACAGAAAACCAAAATATTTCAGATACCTTTTTTTTTCTTTTTTCCCGTTATTTAGGTGTAAAATAAGGACAATATCAGAAAACCAAAATATTTCAAATAACTTTTTTTTCTTTTTTCCCGTTATTTTGGTGTAAAAGTTGGACAAGAACAGAAAACCTAAATATTTCAGATAATTTTTTTTTCTTTTTTCCCGTTATTTAAGTGAAAAATAAAGACAAAAACAGAAAACCAAAATATTTCAGATAACTTTTTTTTCCTTTTTCCTGTTATTTAGGTGTAAAATAAGGACAAAAACAGAAAACCTAAATATTTCAGATAACTTTTTTCTTCTTTTTTTCGTTATTTAGGTGTAAAATAAGGACAAAAACAGAAAACCAAAATATTTCAGATATCTTTTTTCTTCTTTTTCTCGTTATTTAGGTGGCAAAATAAGGACAAAATAAGAAAACCAAAATATTTCAGATAACTTTTTTTTTCTTTTTTCCGTTATTTAGGTGTAAAATAAGGACAAAAACAGAAAACCAAAATATTTCAAATAACTTTTTTTTCCTTTTTCCTGTTATTTAGGTGCAAAATAAGGACAAAAACAGAAAACCAAAATATTTCAGATAACTTGTTTCTTCTTTTTTTCGTTATTTAGGTGTAAAATAAGGACAAAAACAGAACACCAAAATATTTCAGATAACTTTTTTTTCATTTTTCCCGTTATTTAGGTGTAAAATAAGGACAAAAACAGAAAACCAAAATATTTCAGATAACTTTTTCTTCTTTTTCTCGTTATTTAGGTGGCAAAATAAGGACAAAATAAGAAAACCAAAATATTTCAGAGAACTTTTTTTTTCTTTTTTCCCGTTGTTTAAGTGAAAAATATAGACAAAAACAGAAAACTAAAATATGTCAGATAACTTTTTTCTTGTTTTTTCCCGTTATTTAGGTGTAAAATAGGGACAAAAACAGAAAACCAAAATATTTCATATAACTTTTTTTTTCTTTTTCTCGTTATTTAGGTGGCAAAATAAGGACAAAATCAGAAAACCAAAATATTTCAGATGACTTTTTTTTTCATTTTTCCCGTTATTTAGGTGTAAAATAAGGACAAAAACAGAAAACCAAAATATTTCAGATAACTTTTTTCTTCTTTTTCTCGTTATTTAGGTGGCAAAATAAGGACAAAATAAGAAAACCAAAATATTTCAAATAACTTATTTTTCTTTTTTCCTGTTATTTGGTTGAAAAATAAGGACAAAAACAGAAAACCAAAATATTTCAGATAACTTTTTTCTTCTTTTTTTCGTTATTTAGGTGGCAAAATAAGGACAAAATAAGAAAACCAAAATATTTCACATAACTTTTTTCTTCTTTTTCTCGTTATTTAGGTGGCAAAATAAGGACAAAATAAGAAAACCAAAATATTTGAGATAACTTTTTTTTTCTTTTTTCCGTTATTTAGGTGTAAAATAAGGACAAAAACAGAAAACCAAAATATTTCAAATAACTTTTTTTTCCTTTTTCCTGTTATTTAGGTGCAAAATAAGGACAAAAACAGAAAACCAAAATATTTCAAATAACTTTTTTTTCCTTTTTCCTGTTATTTAGGTGCAAAATAAGGACAAAAACAGAGAACCAAAATATTTCAGATAACTTTTTTTCTCTTTTTTCCCGCTATTTAAGAAAACTAAAGACAAAAACAGAAAACCAAATTATTTCAGATAACTTTTTTTTCCTTTTTTCCCGTTATTTAGGTGTAAAATAAGGACAAAAACAGAAAACCAAAATATATCAGATAACTTTTTTTTTTTTTTCGTGTTTTCTTTTTTCCTGGTGCAAACGAAGGACAAAAACAGAAAACCAAAATATTTCAAATAACTTTTTTTTATTTTTTCCCGTTTTTTAGGTGCAAAATAAGGACAACAACAGAAAACCAAAATATTTCAAAAAACTTATTTTTCTTTTTTCCTGTTATTTAGGTGCAAAATAAGGACAAAAACAGAAAACCAAAATATTTCAGATAACTTTTTTTTCTTTTTTCCTGTTATTTAGGTGCAAAATAATGACAAAAACAGAAAACCAACATATTTCAGATAACTTTTTTTTTCTTTTTTCCCGTTATTTAGGTGTAAAATAAGGACAAAAACAGAAAAACAAAATATTTCAGATAATTTTTTTTTTCTTTTTTTCCGTTATTTAGGTGCAAAATAAAGACAAAAACAGAAAAACAAAAAATTTCAGATAACTTGTTTTACTTTTTTCCCGTTATAAAGGTGCAAAATAAGGACAAAAACAGAAAACCAAAATATTTCAAATATCTGTTTTTTTCTTTTTTTCGTTATTTAGGTGGCAAAATAAGGACAAAACCAGATAACCAAATATTTCATTTTTCTTTTTTCCTGTTATTTAGGTGCAAAATAAAGACAAAAACAGAAAACCAAAATATTTCAGATAACTTTTTTTTCTTTTTTCCCGTTTTTTAGGTGCAAAATAAAGACAAAAACAGAAAACCAAAATATTTCATATAACTTATTTTTCTTTTTTCCTGTTATTTAGGTGCAAAATAAGGACAAAAACAGAGAACCAAAATATTTCAGATAACTTTTTTTTTTTTCCTGTTATTTAGGTGCAAAATAAGGACAAAAACAGAAAACCAAAATATTTCAAATAACTTTTTTTTTCTTTTTTCCTGTTATTTAGGTGCAAAATAAGGACAAAAACAGAAAACCAAATTATTTCAGATAACTTTTTTTTTCTTTTTCCCGTTATTTAAGTGAAAAATAAAGACAAAAACAGAAAACCAAAATATTTCATATAACTTTTTTCCCGTTATTTAGGTGTAAAATAAGAACAAAAACAGAAAACCTAAATATTTCAGATAACTTTTTTTTTCTTTTTCCCGTTATTTAAGTGAAAAATAAGGACAAAAACAGAAAACCAAAATATTTCAGATAACTTATTTTTCTTTTTTCCTGTTATTTAGGTGCAAAAGAAGGACAAAAACAGAAAACCAAAATATTTCAGATAACTTTTTTTTCTTTTGTCCTGTTATTTAGGTGCAAAATAATAATAAAAACAGAAAACCAAAATATTTCAAATATCTTTTTTAAATTTTTCCCGTTATTTAGGTGCAAAATAAGAACAAAAACAGAAAACCAAAATATTTCAAATATCTTTTTTTTCTTTTTCCCGTTATTTAGGTGGTAAAATAAGGACAAAACCAGATAACCAAATATTTCAGATAACTTTTTTTTTTTTTTTCCCGTTATTTAGGTGTAAAATATGGACAAAAACAGAAAACCTAAATATTTCATATAATTTTTTTTTTCTTTTTTCCCGTTATTTAAGTGAAAAATAAAGACAAAAACAGAAAACCAAAATATTTGAGATAACTTTTTTCTTCTTTTTTCCCATTATTTAGTTGTAAAATAAGGACAAAAACAGAAAACCTAAATATTTCACATAACTTTTTTTTCTTTTCTCCCGTTACTTAAATGAAAAATAAAGACAAAAACATAAAACCAAAATATTTCAAATAACTTTTTTCTTCTTGTTTCCCGTTATTTAGGTGCAAAATAAGGACAACAACAGAAAACCAAAATATTTCAAATAACTTATTTTTCATTTTTCCCGTTATTTAGGTGTAAAATACGGACAAAAACAGAAAACCAAAATATTTCAGATAACTTTTTTTTTCTTTTTTCGTGTTTTCTTTTTTCCTGTTGCAAAAGAATGACAAAAACATAAAACCAAAATATTTCAAATAACTTTTTTTTCTTTTCTCCCGTTTAGGTGCAAAATAAGGACAAAAACAGAAAACCAAAATATTTCAAATAACTTATTTTTCTTTTTTCATGTTTTTAGGTGCAAAATAAGGACAAAAACAGAAAACCAAAATATTTCAGATAACTTTTTTTTCTTTTTTCCTGTTATTTAGGTGCAAAATAATGACAAAAACAGAAAACCAAAATATTTCAGATAACTTTTTTTTTCTTTTTCCCGTTATTTAGGTGTAAAATAAGGCCAAAAACAGAAAAACAAAATATTTCAGATAACTTTTTTTCTTTTTTCCTGTTATATAGGTGCAAAATAATGACAAAAACAGAAAACCAAAATATTTCGAATAACTTTTTTTTCTTTTTTCCTGTTATTTAGGTGCAAAATAAGTGTTGTGAATAAAACAGGTCACCCTGTTTATTTTTTTTTTCTTTTATATTTTGTATTTTATTCACAACGGAAATTGCAAAATGCAATTCCTAATTTTTTTAATTAAATTAAATTAAAATATGATTATTAAGCTTAAGCGACCAAAATTATTTTTTTAAATTCAAAAGTCATTACCTAATTAAATATTACTTATGTTGATGTGTTAAATAAAAATAATTTTGATCGCTGATTGGTTTTTCCAAATATCGCATGCGATATTTTGGAAAAAGCCATAGGTATATAATTAATTAATTGATTAAAACAATGGGGAGTTGATAGTAAAAGTTAAACGGAAGAACATCGGTTCGGGAAGTTCTTCTTGAAAGTCCTAAAATTATATATAATAATAAGAGTCGGTAGTTAGTTAAGTTAAAATCAATTATTTTTTTTTGTTAAGTTTAAATTTGTTTTTCATTTAAGTTTTAATAAATAATTATAATTGAACTTTAAGTAGCAATAAGAAAATACTTAATAAATAAATGTAATAATTGTTTGTAAATCTGAAAAGTGCGTTTTCTAATAAAATTATAGAGATTAGGCAGAGTTATTTGTTTTTGTATTTTTTAATTATATATTTATGTAAAAAAAAGGGGAAAGAAAATGAAATAAAAAAAACTCAATATATTCTTATAAAGTTATTTTTTTTATAAGATACGAATAACGTAATTAATAGTTTTTTTTTGGAAAATACGAAATAAAATTTTTTTTGGACAAAAATAAATAAAGGAATCAATAAATCAAATTGTTTTTCAATTTATCGTTACGAATTTTTTATAACATTTTTTTTAAGAAGGATATTAAAAAAGAAATTTTTAATATTTTGATTCATTTTGGTACAATTATAAAAAATAAAATAGAATTGATTTTTATATAAAAATCGATGAATTTTATTGTAATTTGTGGTTTATTTTAGTTTTTCTAATTTTTAATTACTGACTCTTATAATTAACCCCTCTTTTATTCTCACTTGACTTTGTTTATTTTAAGTTTGATTTTGGTATTTGAATTCGTTTCTACTTTAATGTCGGAGGATAAATCTAGACCATCGACATCAGGGATTGCCCAATATTTTAACAAATTTGCCAAGAAAATAGGTACATTTTCATTCATAAATACTAGTCCAGTTTTGGGGGATTCTACTACAAATAGTATATTACCGACGAACAAGGACAGTGAGAGTGGGGAAAAATTTAATTTAGGGGTTTTAGATAGGAATAATTTTGCCGACTTTTTACATCCACTTCAAGACAAGGAAGAACCGACCGAACCAGCCAGAAGTTTTCGTACATTAAGATCAGGGGTTAAATACAACAGGATAGGACCAGTAAAAACAAAGAGTTGTAGGAACTTCAAATCTAAAGAAAGAAAAAATAAATCGATCAGGATAATGGAGCCATCAACCAGTTCAAAATTATTCAATTTTCCTACAACAAATACAACAACGCTTAATAGGAAGTTAGAGATGACAGGAACATCAAGATTAACTCAAGCTACGAGTAGGATAAACTCTACACCAAACCCGTCACCTGCATTTAATCCTCAACCTTTCAAAATGCCTACAAATGTTATCCCTAATAATATTAATCCTGAGTTAAGATTAGTTAATGACAATCCTTTGTTAACATCCTATCAACAACCCCATCCTATTAATGTTCTCAATCTGACTAACGACAATTCCTATAATTTAGAACCCACTCTCCTACCAATAGAAAAGGTCCTCAAAACATTCCTTTTCCAAGTTCCTACATTTTCAGGTACAGGTTTGGGCATAGAGAATGACTTAACTAACTTTTTGGAACTTGCGCAACAGGCGTATGACATAACTAGAGAGGAACAACGGAGTATGGTGCTCAGAATTTTGATCACGAGTAAATTGATAGGAAGAGCGAATGCGTTGTTCAAGTACGCCAACGTAGAAAATTTTGAACAATTTAGGGATATTCTACGTAATAGATTTTTGGAAACCAAAGATATGGCTACTTTGGCTTCGGAGATGTTGGGGATTTACCAGTTTGAAGATGAATCCGTGGAATTGTTTGGTGAAAGAATTGCAGAAAAATTGGCTGCATATAAAACAAGGGTTAATGAAAAGTATCCAAACGAAAGTAGGGCTTTAGTTAACGAGATGGAGTTAACGGCCAAAAGAGTATTTTTAGGGGGTTTAAGATCAGAACAGGTAAAACAGTACCTGTTGTTCAAAAATCCAGAAAATTTAAGGGTTGCCATAGGCGCGGCTAAACAATATATTCGAGAAACCCTGAGTTTGGGGGGTTTGGCGAATACTAGTCCGGCGGTAAATAGTCAGACAGTTCCAGGAGATCAGGTTTTAAATCTCCTGACAGATCTGATGAAAAAGCTAGGTATGCAAAATACTCCTAATCCACAACGGAATAATAATATAAATGATAATAAAAGATTTAACAATAACGAAAATATAAATAATAATAATAGCAATAATAATAATAATAATAATAATAATAATCAAAATAACAATTTTAGGAGATCTAATAATTACGGAAATAATAATTATACCTATAATAACAACAGAACAAATTATGGATTTAGGGAGAATGCGCCAAATCGTAATGGTAACGTTAAATGTTATAAATGTGGAAGGTTGGGCCACATAAGTAGAGAATGTAGGGAATCGAGAAATGAACAAAATATAATAAATGTAAAAATCTGTTCAATCTGCGGTATGAGGGGGCATGACTCAACACAATGCCAACAGATTCATTCACCAGCTACAAAGCAAGGTACAGTGTATTCGCTTGAAGAGAATGCAAATAGTAATTGCGTATGGTGTGGGAGAGAGGGGCATAGGTGGTTGACATGTCCTTATCGTCAAAACTTTGAGGCAACAAGTTCTTTAAAGTCGGGAAATGGAGACGGAATGAATTAAATCAGCCCAATTCATTCCGAAATAAAGAGAGGGGCGGAACAATAAATAACGCGGGAAAAGAATTTGTAAGATTGTCGAATAACAAAGCTCAAGGCAGCATAATAAATTCGGTATTAGAATATAAAAAAAATGAAGAAGGATTTAGAATGGATAGGGGAAGAGGTAATAATACCGAAAATAAAATTATAAATAATAAAATAAGGAGAAAAAAACAAAGATTCAAAAATATATTTAAGAAATTTACACGTTTTCAGTTGGGTAAGAAAAAGATAAAAAAGAAACTGAAAAAGCTGATAGGCAAAAGTAGGATAGATTTAACAATTAAGAAAATAATAAGAGATCGAAATGCTGTAGAACAAAAGAATAACATAAAAGACGAAAAGAGTAATAGTTGTGAAGATACTGAAGTAGACTTAAAATATTTAGATGAATTGGTTATAAGTAGTGATAATGAGATAGAAAATATTCAAAAAGGTGATAAAGATGTTGATATTCCAGATATTAAATTGGTAAATTGTACATATAGTTCAGCTGATCACGGTAGTAGAAATTTTAATGTATATTATTTTAGTGCTGAGAATGAATTATTAACAGATAATTTTATAGGAGCTTTTTATAATGAGGATAAAGAGATGAAGTTAGAAGAGTTAGTGAATAGTAGTTTTGAAATTAAGAATGCTATATCAGTAACAGCAAATATTATTGAAGATGAAGTTGATTATAATATTATGAAGTTGATTATATTTAAAGCAGAAGTTTATGATGAAATGGAAGATATTGATAAAGTTATAAAGGATATTGAAGAATATAACAAAATTAAGGAGGGAGTTGAAAATAAGGAAAAATTAGAAGAAGATAAGGCAGTATATGATAATAAAGAAATCGAAAATGGTGAAGAGATAGTTGATAGTGAAGAGGCAGTTAATGGTGAAGAGATAGTTGTTATGAAGGATAATGTTGGTTTAAATAAAATCTTTAGAAAAATTCAAGTAAAGACAAATAATTTTATAAAATATATTAACTATATTTCTGTAGTAAATAAGGCTAGAGATAAATTGGAAAGTAATTTATTAAAAGTAAATAAAATTAATAGAATTGGTGGAAATGGTTTAGGTACCGATGGGGTTAAAACCTTGTTAATAGGTTACTCCCGAAGGAGAAGACGGTTACGGACTGGACAGTAAATGAAAACCAAAAGAAAAACATTTATGTAAAAAATGGAACGAAAATGGTCTAATGATTTATTCCCCATTCTAAATACTAATTTTATACTACTAATAATATTTATTCTATATTTACTAATTTTCATTTATATCCCCCATACTAAATATAAAAAAAAACATTTGGTTGATTTGATTCTTTTATTTTGTTGTTGTTTATTTTTAACAAAAAAAGAAAAAAACGAGGATTTTTACTGATGTACTTCTTACAACGAAAGTATTTAAAATACTAAATGTAAATTAATTAAATGGGGCAATTTTAAAATAAGTAAAGAATATTAATAATAGAAATTTGTTTTTGTTTCTAAGTTTATAGTTAAGTAAAAGAATTTAGAAAATTGATACATTTAAGATAAAACAATTATTAAAGAACAAAATATATATATTCAATTAAATCCCAAAATTGGATATTTCTTACAATTATATATTAACCTTAAGCATGAAAAATTTGTTTTGATAAGATTTTATATGTTCATAAATTTTGAGTTTTTATATATATAACAATTGTAATACCGGCACTTATTATTCGAAAAAATTTTTTTAACGTAAAATTGTTTTAAACGTAGATTTTTTTTTTCACGTAGATTTTTTTTTAAGTAAATATACACACCTGTGTAGAAAAGAGTTACGAGACCCAAAATTATTTGTGTCTTGTAACTCTTTCTTCGAAAAGGGGAGGTGTTGTGAACAAAACAGGTCACCCTGTTTATTTTTTTTTCTTTTATATTTTTTATTTTATTCACAACGGAAATTGCAAAATGCAATTCCTAATTTTTTTAATTAAATTAAATTAAAATATGATTATTAAGCTTAAGCGACCAAAATTATTTTTTTAAATTCAAAAGTCATTACCTGCGTTGTCCGATTACGGATACTTTCAGGGACACGCAGAGTCACTCAACTTAAGTAATTAAATATTACTTATGTTGATGTGTTAAATAAAAATAATTTTGATCGCTGATTTGTTTTTCCAAATATCGCATGCGATATTTTGGAAAAAGCCATAGGTATATAATTAATTAATTGATTAAAACAATGGAGAGTTGATAGTAAAAGTTAAACGGAAGAACATCGGTTCGGGAAGTTCTTCTTGAAAGTCCTAAAATTATATATAATAATAAGAGTCGGTAGTTAGTTAAGTTAAAATCAATTATTTTTTTTTGTTAAGTTTAAATTTGTTTTTCATTTAAGTTTTAATAAATAATTATAATTGAACTTTAAGTAGCAATAAGAAAATACTTAATAAATAAATGTAATAATTGTTTGTAAATCTGAAAAGTGCGTTTTCTTTATTTATTTTTATTTCATAAGACACTATTGTATAATTCGATATAATTATACAACATAAGGACAAAAACAGAAAACCAAAATATTTCAGATAACTTTTTTTTCTTTTTTCCGTTATTTAGATGTAAAATAAGGACAAAAACAGAAAACCAAAATATTTCAGAGAGCTTTTTTTCTTTTTCCCGTTATTTAGGTGGCAAAATAAGGACAAAAACAGAAAACTAAAATATTTCAGATAACTTGTTTTTTCTTTTTCCCGTTATTTATGTGGCAAAATAAGGACAAAAACAGAAAACCTAAATATTTCAGATAAATTTTTTTTTTTCCCGTTATTTAGGTGCAAAATAAGGAGAAAAACAGAAAACCAAAATATTTCAAATAACTTTTTGTTCTTTTTTCCTCTTATTGAGGTGCAAAATAAGGACAAAAAGAAAAAACCAAAATATTTCAAATAACTTTTTTTTCTTTTTTCCCGTTATTTAGGTGTAAAATAAGGACAAAAACAGAAAACCAAATTATTTCAGAGAACTTTTTGTTCTTTTTTCCTCTTATTGAGGTGCAAAATAAGGACAAAAAGAAAAAACCAAAATATTTCAAATAACTTTTTTTTCTTTTTTCCCGTTATTTAGGTGTAAAATAAGGACAAAAACAGAAAACCAATATATTTCAGATAACTTTTTTTTCTTTTTTCCCGTTATTTAGGTGTAAAATAAGGACATAAACAGAAAACCATAATATTACAGATAACTTTTTTTTTCTTTTTTCCCGTTATTTAGGTGCAAAATAAGGACAAAAACAGAAAACCAAAATATTTCAGATAACTTTTTTTTTCGTTTTCCCGTTATTTAGGTGCAAAACAAGGACAAAAACAGAAATCCAAAATATTTCCAATAACTTATTTTTTTTTTTCCTGTTATTTAGGTGCAAAATAAGGACAAAAACAGAAAACTAAAATATTTCAGATAACTTTTTTTTTCTTTTTTCCCGTTATTTAGGTGTAAAATAAGGACAAAAACAGCAAACCATAGTAATCCAGATAACTTTTTTTTTCTTTTTTCCCGTTATTTAGGTGCAAAATAAGGACAAAAACAGAAAACCAAAATATTTCAGATAACTTTTTTTTCTTTTTTCCGTTATTTAGATGTAAAATAAGGACAAAAACAGAAAACCAAAATATTTCAGAGAACTTTTTTTCTTTTTCCCGTTATTTAGGTGGCAAAATAAGGACAAAAACAGAAAACCTAAATATTTCAGATAATTTTTTTTTTTCCCCGTTATTTAGGTGCAAAATAAGCACAAAAACAGAAAACCAAAATATAACAAATAACTTTTTGTTCTTTTTTCCTCTTATTGAGGTGCAAAATAAGGACAAAAACAAAAAAACCAAAATATTTCAAATAACTTTTTTTTCTTTTTTCCCGTTATTTAGGTGTAAAATAAGGACAAAAATAGAAATCGAAAATATTTCAAATAATTTTTTTTTCTTTTTTCCCGTTATTTAGGTGTAAAATAAAGACAAAAACAGAAAACCAAAATATTTCAGATAACTTTTTTCTTCTTTTTTCCCATTATTTAGTTGTAAAATAAGGACAAAAACAGAAAACCTAAATATTTCACATAACTTTTTTTTCTTTTCTCCCGTTACTTAAATGAAAAATAAAGACAAAAACATAAAACCAAAATATTTCAAATAACTTATTTCTTCTTGTTTCCCGTTATTTAGGTGCAAAATAAGGACAACAACAGAAAACCAAAATATTTCAAATAACTTATTTTTCATTTTTCCCGTTATTTAGGTGTAAAATACGGGCAAAAACAGAAAACCAAAATATTTCAGATAACTTTTTTTTCTTTTTTCGTGTTTTCTTTTTTCCTGTTGCAAAAGAAGGACAAAAACATAAAACCAAAATATTTCAAATAACTTTTTTTTCTTTTCTCCCGTTTTTTAGGTGCAAAATAAGGACAAAAACAGAAAACCAAAATATTTCAAATAACTTATTTTTCTTTTTTCATGTTTTTAGGTGCAAAATAAGGACAAAAACAGAAAACCAAAATATTTCAGATAACTTTTTTTTTCTTTTTCCCGTTATTTAGGTGTAAAATAAGGCCAAAAACAGAAAAACAAAATATTTCAGATAACTTTTTTTCTTTTTTCCTGTTATATAGGTGCAAAATAATGACAAAAACAGAAAACCAAAATATTTCGAATAACTTTTTTTTCTTTTTTCCTGTTATTTAGGTGCAAAATAAGTGTTGTGAATAAAACAGGTCACCCTGTTTATTTTTTTGTTCTTTTATATTTTGTATTTTATTCACAACGGAAATTGCAAAATGCAATTCCTAATTTTTTTAATTAAATTAAATTAAAATATGATTATTAAGCTTAAGCGACCAAAATTATTTTTTTAAATTCAAAAGTCATTATCTGCGGTGTCCGATTACGGATACTTTCAGGGACACGCAGAGTCACTCAACTTAAGTAATTAAATATTACTTATGTTGATGTGTTAAATAAAAATAATTTTGATCGCTGATTGGTTTTTCAAAATATCGAATGCGATATTTTGGAAAAAGCCATAGGTATATAAATAATTAATTGATTAAAACAATGGGGAGTTGATAGTAAAAGTTAAACGGAAGAACATCGGTTCGGGAAGTTCTTCTTGAAAGTCCTAAAATTATATATAATAATAAGAGTCGGTAGTTAGTTAAGTTAAAATCAATTATTTTTTTTTGTTAAGTTTAAATTTGTTTTTCATTTAAGTTTTAATAAATAATTATAATTGAACTTTAAGTAGCAATAAGAAAATACTTAATAAATAAATGTAATAATTGTTTGTAAATCTGAAAAGTGCGTTTTCTAATAAAATTATAGAGATTAGGCAGAGTTATTTGTTTTTGTATTTTTTAATTATATATTTATGTAAAAAAAAGGGCAAAGAAAATGAAATAAAAGAAACTCAATATATTCTTATAAAGTTATTTTTTTTATAAGATACGAATAACGTAATTAATAGTTTTTTTTTGGAAAATACGAAATAAAATTTTTTTTGGACAAAAATAAATAAAGGAATCAATAAATCAAATTGTTTTTCAATTTATCGTTACGAATTTTTTATAACATTTTTTTAAGAAGGATATTAAAAAAGAAATTTTTAATATTTTGATTCATTTTGGTACAATTATAAAAAATAAAATAGAATTGATTTTTATATAAAAATCGATGAATTTTATTGTAATTTGTGGTTTATTTAAGTTTTTCTAATTTTTAATTACTGACTCTTATAATTAACCCCTCTTTTATTCTCACTTGACTTTGTTTATTTGAAGTTTGATTTTGGTATTTGAATTCGTTTCTACTTTAATGTCGGAGGATAAATCTAGACCATCGACATCAGGGATTGCCCAATATTTTAACAAATTTGCCAAGAAAATAGGTACATTTTCATTCATAAATACTAGTCCAGTTTTGGGGGATTCTACTACAAATAGTATATTACCGACGAACAAGGACAGTGAGAGTGGGGAAAAATTTAATTTAGGGGTTTTAGATAGGAATAATTTTGCCGACTTTTTACATCAACTTCAAGACGAGGAAGAACCGACTGAACCAGCCAGAAGTTTTCGTACATTAAGATCAGGGGTTAAATACAACAGGATAGGACCAGTAAAAACAAAGAGTTGTAGGAACTTCAAATCTAAAGAAAGAAAAAATAAATCGATCAGGATAATGGAGCCATCAACCAGTTCAAAATTATTCAATTTTCCTACAACAAATACAACAACGCTTAATAGGAAGTTAGAGATGACAGGAACATCAAGATTAACTCAAGCTACGAGTAGGATAAACTCTACACCAAACCCGTCACCTGCATTTAATCCTCAACCTTTCAAAATGCCTACAAATGTTATCCCTAATAATATTAATCCTGAGTTAAGATTAGTTAATGACAATCCTTTGTTAACATCCTATCAACAACCCCATCCTATTAATGTTCTCAATCTGACTAACGACAATTCCTATAATTTAGAACCCACTCTCCTACCAATAGAAAAGGTCCTCAAAACATTCCTTTTCCAAGTTCCTACATTTTCAGGTACAGGTTTGGGCATAGAGAATAACTTAACTAACTTTTTGGAACTTGCGCAACAGGCGTATGACATAACTAGAGAGGAACAACGGAGTATGGTGCTCAGAATTTTGATCACGAGTAAATTGATAGGAAGAGCGAATGCGTTGTTCAAGTACGCCAACGTAGAAAATTTTGAACAATTTAGGGATATTCTACGTAATAGATTTTTGGAAACCAAAGATATGGCTACTTTGGCTTCGGAGATGTTGGGGATTTACCAGTTTGAAGATGAATCCGTGGAATTGTTTGGTGAAAGAATTGCAGAAAAATTGGCTGCATATAAAACAAGGGTTAATTAAAGGTATCCAAACGAAAGTAGGGCTTTAGTTAACGAGATGGAGTTAACGGCCAAAAGAGTATTTTTAGGGGGTTTAAGATCAGAACAGGTAAAACAGTACCTGTTGTTCAAAAATCCAGAAAATTTAAGGGTTGCCATAGGCGCGGCTAAACAATATATTCGAGAAACCCTGAGTTTGGGGGGTTTGGCGAATACTAGTCCGGCGGTAAATAGTCAGACAGTTCCAGGAGATCAGGTTTTAAATCTCCTGACAGATCTGATGAAAAAGCTAGGTATGCAAAATACTCCTAATCCACAACGGAATAATAATATAAATGATAATAAAAGATTTAACAATAACGAAAATATAAATAATAATAATAGCAATAATAATAATTATAATAATAATAATAATCAAAATAACAATTTTAGGAGATCTAATAATTACGGAAATAATAATTATACCTATAATAACAACAGAACAAATTATGGATTTAGGGAGAATGCGTCAAATCGTAATGGTAACGTTAAATGTTATAAATGTGGAAGGTTGGGCCACATAAGTAGAGAATGTAGGGAATCGAGAAATGAACAAAATATAATAAATGTAAAAATCTGTTCAATCTGCGGTATGAGGGGGCATGACTCAACACAATGCCAACAGATTCATTCACCAGCTACAAAGCAAGGTACAGTGTATTCGCTTGAAGAGAATGCAAATAGTAATTGCGTATGGTGTGGGCGAGAGGGGCATAGGTGTTTGACATGTCCTTATCGTCAAAACTTTGAGGCAACAAGTTCTTTAAAGTCGGGAAATGGAGACGGAATGAATTAAATCAGCCCAATTCATTCCGAAATAAAGAGAGGGGCGGAACAATAAATAACGCGGGAAAAGAATTTGTAAGATTGTCGAATAACAAAGCTCAAGGCAGCATAATAAATTCGGTATTAGAATATAAAAAAAATGAAGAAGGATTTAGAATGGATAGGGGAAGAGGTAATAATACCGAAAATAAAATTATAAATAATAAAATAAGGAGAAAAAAACAAAGATTCAAAAATATATTTAAGAAATTTACACGTTTTCAGTTGGGTAAGAAAAAGATAAAAAAGAAACTGAAAAAGCTGATAGGCAAAAGTAGGATAGATTTAACAATTAAGAAAATAATAAGAGATCGAAATGCTGTAGAACAAAAGAATAACATAAAAGACGAAAAGAGTAATAGTTGTGAAGATACTGAAGTAGACTTAAAATATTTAGATGAATTGGTTATAAGTAGTGATAATGAGATAGAAAATATTCAAAAAGGTGATAAAGATGTTGATATTCCAGATATTAAATTGGTAAATTGTACATATAGTTCAGCTGATCACGGTAGTAGAAATTTTAATGTATATTATTTTAGTGCTGAGAATGAATTATTAACAGATAATTTTATAGGAGCTTTTTATAATGAGGATAAAGAGATGAAGTTAGAAGAGTTAGTGAATAGTAGTTTTGAAATTAAGAATGCTATATCAGTAACAGCAAATATTATTGAAGATGAAGTTGATTATAATATTATGAAGTTGATTATATTTAAAGCAGAAGTTTATGATGAAATGGAAGATATTGATAAAAACGAGGATTTTTACTGATGTAGTTCTTACAACGAAAGTATTTAAAATACTAAATGTAAATTAATTAAATGGGGTAATTTTAAAATAAGTAAAGAATATTAATAATAGAAATTTGTTTTTGTTTCTAAGTTTATAGTTAAGTAAAAGAATTTAGAAAATTGATACATTTAAGATAAAACAATTATTAAAGAACAAAATATATATATTCAATTAAATGCCAAAATTGGATATTTCTTACAATTATATATTAACCTTAAGCATGAAA
Organism: Empis livida; assembly: GCA_963932195.1. Classification (NCBI taxonomy): domain Eukaryota; kingdom Metazoa; phylum Arthropoda; class Insecta; order Diptera; family Empididae; genus Empis; species Empis livida. Next base: position 27,022,899 of record OZ010647.1, on the reverse strand, counting down.
AATTTGTTTTGATAAGATTTTATATGTTCATAAATTTTGAGTTTTTATATATATAACAATTGTAATACCGGCACTTATTATTCGAAAAAATTTTTTTAACGTAAAATTGTTTTAAACGTAGATTTTTTTTTTCACGTAGATTTTTTTTTAAGTAAATATACACACCTGTGTAGAAAAGAGTTACGAGACCCAAAATTATTTGTGTCTTGTAACTCTTTCTTCGAAAAGGGGAGGTGTTGTGAACAAAACAGGTCACCCTGTTTATTTTTTTTTCTTTTATATTTTTTATTTTATTCACAACGGAAATTGCAAAATGCAATTCCTAATTTTTTTAATTAAATTAAATTAAAATATGATTATTAAGCTTAAGCGACCAAAATTATTTTTTTAAATTCAAAAGTCATTACCTGCGTTGTCCGATTACGGATACTTTCAGGGACACGCAGAGTCACTCAACTTAAGTAATTAAATATTACTTATGTTGATGTGTTAAATAAAAATAATTTTGATCGCTGATTTGTTTTTCCAAATATCGCATGCGATATTTTGGAAAAAGCCATAGGTATATAATTAATTAATTGATTAAAACAATGGAGAGTTGATAGTAAAAGTTAAACGGAAGAACATCGGTTCGGGAAGTTCTTCTTGAAAGTCCTAAAATTATATATAATAATAAGAGTCGGTAGTTAGTTAAGTTAAAATCAATTATTTTTTTTTGTTAAGTTTAAATTTGTTTTTCATTTAAGTTTTAATAAATAATTATAATTGAACTTTAAGTAGCAATAAGAAAATACTTAATAAATAAATGTAATAATTGTTTGTAAATCTGAAAAGTGCGTTTTCTTTATTTATTTTTATTTCATAAGACACTATTGTATAATTCGATATAATTATACAACATAAGGACAAAAACAGAAAACCAAAATATTTCAGATAACTTTTTTTTCTTTTTTCCGTTATTTAGATGTAAAATAAGGACAAAAACAGAAAACCAAAATATTTCAGAGAGCTTTTTTTCTTTTTCCCGTTATTTAGGTGGCAAAATAAGGACAAAAACAGAAAACTAAAATATTTCAGATAACTTGTTTTTTCTTTTTCCCGTTATTTATGTGGCAAAATAAGGACAAAAACAGAAAACCTAAATATTTCAGATAAATTTTTTTTTTCCCGTTATTTAGGTGCAAAATAAGGAGAAAAACAGAAAACCAAAATATTTCAAATAACTTTTTGTTCTTTTTTCCTCTTATTGAGGTGCAAAATAAGGACAAAAAGAAAAAACCAAAATATTTCAAATAACTTTTTTTTCTTTTTTCCCGTTATTTAGGTGTAAAATAAGGACAAAAACAGAAAACCAAATTATTTCAGAGAACTTTTTGTTCTTTTTTCCTCTTATTGAGGTGCAAAATAAGGACAAAAAGAAAAAACCAAAATATTTCAAATAACTTTTTTTTCTTTTTTCCCGTTATTTAGGTGTAAAATAAGGACAAAAACAGAAAACCAATATATTTCAGATAACTTTTTTTCTTTTTTCCCGTTATTTAGATGTAAAATAAGGACAAAAACAGAAAACCAAAATATTTCAGAGAACTTTTTTTCTTTTTCCCGTTATTTAGGTGGCAAAATAAGGACAAAAACAGAAAACCTAAATATTTCAGATAAATTTTTTTTTTCCCCGTTATTTAGGTGCAAAATAAGGACAAAAACAGAAAACCAAAATATAACAAATAACTTTTTGTTCTTTTTTCCTCTTATTGAGGTGCAAAATAAGGACAAAAACAAAAAAACCAAAATATTTCAAATAACTTTTTTTTCTTTTTTCCCGTTATTTAGGTGTAAAATAAGGACAAAAATAGAAATCGAAAATATTTCAAATAATTTTTTCTTCTTTTTTCCCATTATTTAGTTGTAAAATAAGGACAAAAACAGAAAACCTAAATATTTCACATAACTTTTTTTTCTTTTCTCCCGTTACTTAAATGAAAAATAAAGACAAAAACATAAAACCAAAATATTTCAAATAACTTTTTTCTTCTTGTTTCCCGTTATTTAGGTGCAAAATAAGGACAACAACAGAAAACCAAAATATTTCAAATAACTTATTTTTCATTTTTCCCGTTATTTAGGTGTAAAATACGGACAAAAACAGAAAACCAAAATATTTCAGATAACTTTTTTTTCTTTTTTCGTGTTTTCTTTTTTCCTGTTGCAAAAGAAGGACAAAAACATAAAACCAAAATATTTCAAATAACTTTTTTTTCTTTTCTCCCGTTTTTTAGGTGCAAAATAAGGACAAAAACAGAAAACCAAAATATTTCAAATAACTTATTTTTCTTTTTTCATGTTTTTAGGTGCAAAATAAGGACAAAAACAGAAAACCAAAATATTTCAGATAACTTTTTTTTCTTTTTTCCTGTTATTTAGGTGCAAAATAATGACAAAAACAGAAAACCAAAATATTTCAGATAACTTTTTTTTTCTTTTTCCCGTTATTTAGGTGTAAAATAAGGCCAAAAACAGAAAAACAAAATATTTCAGATAACTTTTTTTCTTTTTTCCTGTTATATAGGTGCAAAATAATGACAAAAACAGAAAACCAAAATATTTCGAATAACTTTTTTTTCTTTTTTCCTGTTATTTAGGTGCAAAATAATGACAAAAACAGAAAACCAAAATATTTCAGATAACTTTTTTTTCTTTTTCCCGTTATTTAGGTGTAAAATAAGGACAAAAACAGCAAACCATAGTAATCCAGATAACTTTTTTTTTCTTTTTTCCCGTTATTTAGGTGCAAAATAAGGACAAAAACAGAAAACCAAAATATTTCAGATAACTTTTTTTTCTTTTTTCCGTTATTTAGATGTAAAATAAGGACAAAAACAGAAAACCAAAATATTTCAGAGAGCTTTTTTTCTTTTTCCCGTTATTTAGGTGGTAAAATAAGGACAAAAACAGAAAACTAAAATATTTCAGATAACTTGTTTTTTCTTTTTCCCGTTATTTATGTGGCAATATAAGGACAAAAACAGAAAACCTAAATATTTCAGATAAATTTTTTTTTTTCCCGTTATTTAGGTGCAAAATAAGGACAAAAACAGAAAACCAAAATATTTCAAATAACTTTTTGTTCTTTTTTCCTCTTATTGAGGTGCAAAATAAGGACAAAAAGAAAAAACCAAAATATTTCAAATAACTTTTTTTTCTTTTTTCCCGTTATTTAGGTGTAAAATAAGGACAAAAACAGAAAACCAAATTATTTCAGAGAACTTTTTGTTCTTTTTTCCTCTTATTGAGGTGCAAAATAAGGACAAAAAGAAAAAACCAAAATATTTCAAATAATTTTTTTTTCTTTTTTCCCGTTATTTAGGTGTAAAATAAGGACAAAAACAGAAAACCAATATATTTCAGATAACTTTTTTTTCTTTTTTCCCGTTATTTAGGTGTAAAATAAGGACATAAACAGAAAACCATAATATTACAGATAACTTTTTTTTTCTTTTTTCCCGTTATTTAGGTGCAAAATAAGAACAAAAACAGAAAACCAAAATATTTCAGATAACTTTTTTTTTCTTTTTCCCGTTATTTAGGTGTAAAATAAGGACAAAAACAGAAAACCAAAATATTTCAAATAACTTATTTTTTTTTTCCTGTTATTTAGGTGCAAAATAAGGACAAAAACAGAAAACTAAAATATTTCAGATAACTTTTTTTTTCTTTTTTCCCGTTATTTAGGTGTAAAATAAGGACAAAAACAGCAAACCATAGTAATCCAGATAACTTTTTTTTTCTTTTTTCCCGTTATTTAGGTGCAAAATAAGGACAAAAACAGAAAACCAAAATATTTCAGATAACTTTTTTTTCTTTTTTCCGTTATTTAGATGTAAAATAAGGACAAAAACAGAAAACCAAAATATTTCAGAGAACTTTTTTTCTTTTTCCCGTTATTTAGGTGGCAAAATAAGGACAAAAACAGAAAACCTAAATATTTCAGATAAATTTTTTTTTCCCCGTTATTTAGGTGCAAAATAAGGACAAAAACAGAAAACCAAAATATAACAAATAACTTTTTGTTCTTTTTTCCTCTTATTGAGGTGCAAAATAAGGACAAAAACAAAAAAACCAAAATATTTCAAATAACTTTTTTTTCTTTTTTCCCGTTATTTAGGTGTAAAATAAGGACAAAAATAGAAATCGAAAATATTTCAAATAATTTTTTTTTCTTTTTTCCCGTTATTTAGGTGTAAAATAAGGACAAAAAAAGTAAACCAACTTATTTCAGATAACTTTTTTCTTCTTTTTTCCGTTATTTAGGTGTAAAATAAGGACAAAAACCGAAAACCAAAATATTTGAGATAACTTTTTTTTCTTTTTTCCGTTATTTAGATGTAAAATAAGGACAAAAACAGAAAACCAAATAATTTCAGAGAACTTTTTTTCTTTTTCCCGTTATTTAGGTGGCAAAATAAGGACTAAAACAGAAAACCAAAATATTTCAGATAACTTTTTTTTCTTTTTTCCGTTATTTAGATGTAAAATAAGGACAAAAACAGCAAACCATAATAATCCAGATAACTTTTTTTTTCTTTGTTCCCGTTATTTAGGTGCAAAATAAGGACAAAAACAGAAAACCAAAATATTTCAGATAACTTTTTTTTCTTTTTTCCGTTATTTAGATGTAAAATAAGGACAAAAACAGAAAACCAAATAATTTCAGAGAACTTTTTTTCTTTTTCCCGTTATTTAGGTGGCAAAATAAGGACTAAAACAGAAAACCAAAATATTTCAGATAACTTGTTTTTTCTTTTTCCAGTTATTTATGTGGCAAAATAAGGACAAAAAGAGAAAACCTAAATATTTCAGATACATTTTTTTTTTCCCCGTTATTTAGGTGCAAAATAAGGACAAAAACAGAAAACTAAAATATTTCAAATAACTTTTTGTTCTTTTTTCCTCTTATTGAGGTGCAAAATAAGGACAAAAAGAAAAAACCAAAATATTTCAAATAACTTTTTTTTCTTTTTTCCCATTATTTAGGTGTAAAATAAGGACAAAAACAGAAAACCAATATATTTCAGATAACTTTTTTTCTTTTTTCCTGTTATATAGGTGCAAAATAATGACAAAAACAGAAAACCAAAATATTTCAAATAACTTTTTTTTCTTTTTTCCTGTTATTTAGGTAATAAGGACAAAAACAGAATAAGGACAAAAACAGAAAACCAAATTATTTCAGATAACTTTTTTTTTCTTTTTCCCGTTATTTAGGTGCAATATAAGGACAAAAACAGAAAACCAAAATATTTCAGATAAATTTTTTTTTTTTTTTTTCCCGTTATTTAAGTGAAAAATAAGGACAAAAACAGAAAACCAATATATTTCAGATAACTTTTTTCTTCTTTTTTCCCGTTATTTAGGTGTAAAATATGGACAAAAACAGAAAACCTAAATATTTCAGATAACTTTTTTTTTCTTTTTTCCCGTAATTTAAGTGAAAAATAAGGACAAAAACAGAAAACCAAAATATTTCAGATAACTTTTTTTTTCTTTCTTTCCGTTATTTAGGTGCAAAATAAGGACAAAAACAGAAAACCAAAATATTTCAGATAATTTTCTTTACTTTTTTCCCGTTATGTAGGTGCAAAATAAGGACAAAAACAGAAAACCAAAATATTTCAAATATCTGTTTTTTCTCTTTCCCGTTATTTAGGTGGCAAAGTAAGGACAAAACCAGATAACCAAATATTTCAGATAACTTTTTTTTCTTTTTTCCCGTTAATTAGGTGTAATATAAGGACAAAAACAGAAAACCAAAATAAATCAAATAACTTTTATTTTCTTTTTTCCCGTTATTTAGGTTTAAAATATGGACAAAAACAGAAAACCTAAATATTTCAGATAATTTTTTTTTTCTTTTTGCCCGTTATTTAAGTGAAAAATAAAGACAAAAACAGAAAACCAAAATATTTCAGATAACTTTCTTCTTCTTTTTTCCCATTATTTAGTTGTAAAATAAGGACAAAAAAAGAAAACCTAAATATTTCAGATAACTTTTTTTTTCTTTTCTCCCGTTACTTAACTGAAAATAAAGACAAAAACAGAAAACGAAAATATTTCAGATAACTTTTTTCTTCTTGTTTCCGGTTATTTAGGTGCAAAATAAGGACAACAACAGAAAACCAAAATATTTCAAATGACTTATTTTTCTTTTTTCCCGTTATTTAAGTAAAAAATAAGGACAAAAACAGAAAACCAAAATATTTCAGATAACTTTTTTCTTGTTTTTTCCTGTTATTTAGGTGTAAAATAGGGACAAAAACAGAAAACCAAAATATTTCAGAAAACTTTTTTTTTCTTTTTCTCGTTATTTAGGTGGCAAAATAAGGACAAAAACAGAAAACCAAAATATTTCAGATAACTTTTTTTTTCATTTTTCCCGTTATTTAGGTGCAAAATAAGGAGAAAATCAGAAAACCAAAATATTTCAGATAACTTTTTTTTTCTTTTTCCCGTTATTTAGGTGTAAAATAAGGACAAAATCACAAAACCAAAATATTTCAAATAATTTTTTTTTTCCTTTTCTGATATTTAGGTGTAAAATAAGGACAAAATCACAAAACCAAAATATTTCAAATAATTTTTTTTTTCCTTTTCTGATATTTAGGTGCAAAATAACAACAAAAACAGAAAACCAAAATATTTCAGATAATTTTTTTTTTTTTTTTTCCCGTTATTTAGGTGCAAAATAAGGACAACAACACAAAACCAAAATATTTCAAATAACTTATTTTTCTTTTTTCCTGTTATTTAGGTGCAAAATAAGGACAAAAACAGAAAACCAAAATATTTAAGATAACTTTTTTTTTTCTTTTTTCCCGTTATTTAGGTGTAAAATAAGGACAAAAACAGCAAACCATAATAATCCAGATAACTTCTTTTTTCTTTTTTCCCGTTATTTAGGTGCAAAATAAGGACAAAAACAGAAAACCAAAATATTTCAGATAACTTTTTTTTCTTTTTTCCGTTATTTAGATGTAAAATAAGGACAAAAACAGAAAACCAAAATATTTCAGAGAACTTTTTTTCTTTTTCCAGTTATTTAGGTGGCAAAATAAGGACAAAAACAGAAAACCAAAATATTTCAGATAACTTGTTTTTTCTTTTTCCCGTTATTTATGTGGCAAAATAAGGACAAAAACAGAAAACCTAAATATTTCAGATAAATTTTTTTTTCCCGTTATTTAGGTGCAAAATAAGGACAAAAACAGAAAACCAAAATATTTCAAATAACTTTTTGTTCTTTTTTCCTCTTATTGAGGTGCAAAATAAGGACAAAAAGAAAAAACCAAAATATTTCAAATAACTTTTTTTTCTTTTTTCCCGTTATTTAGGTGTAAAATAAGGACAAAAATAGAAATCGAAAATATTTCAAATAACTTTTTTTTCTTTTTTCCCGTTATTTAGGTGTAAAATAAGGACAAAAAAAGAAAACCAACTTATTTCAGATAACTTTTTTCTTCTTTTTTCCGTTATTTAGGTGTAAAATAAGGACAAAAACAGAAAACCAAAATATTTCAGATAACTTTTTTTTCTTTTTTCCGTTATTTAGATGTAAAATAAGGACAAAAACAGAAAACCAAATTATTTCAGAGAACTTTTTGTTCTTTTTTCCTCTTATTGAGGTGCAAAATAAGGACGAAAAGAAAAAACCAAAATATTTCAAATAACTTTTTTTTCTTTTTTCCCGTTATTTAGGTGTAAAATAAGGACAAAAACAGAAAACCAATATATTTCAGATAACTTTTTTTTCTTTTTTCCCGTTATTTAGGTGTAAAATAAGGACAAAAACAGAAAACCAAAATATTTCAGATAACTTTTTTTTCTTTTTTCCGTTATTTAGGTGTAAAATAAGGACAAAAACAGAAAACCAAAATATTTCAAATAACTTATTTTTCTTTTTTCCTGTTATTTAGGTGCAAAATAAGGACAAAAACAGAAAACTAAAATATTTCAGATAACTTTTTTTTTCTTTTTTCCCGTTATTTAGGTGTAAAATAAGGACAAAAACAGCAAACCATAATAATCCAGATAACTTTTTTTTTCTTTTTTCCCGTTATTTAGGTGCAAAATAAGGACAAAAACAGAAAACCAAAATATTTCAGATAACTTTTTTTTCTTTTTTCCGTTATTTAGATGTAAAATAAGGACAAAAACAGAAAACCAAAATATTTCAGAGAACTTTTTTTCTTTTTCCCGTTATTTAGGTGGCAAAATAAGGACAAAAACAGAAAACCAAAATATTTCAGATAACTTGTTTTTTCTTTTTCCCGTTATTTATGTGGCAAAATAAGGACAAAAACAGAAAACTTAAATATTTCAGATAAATTTTTTTTTTTCCCGTTATTTAGGTGCAAAATAAGGACAAAAACAGAAAACCAAAATATTTGAGATAACTTTTTTTTCTTTCTTCCGTTATTTAGATGTAAAATAAGGACAAAAACAGAAAACCAAATTATTTCAGAGAACTTTTTGTTCTTTTTTCCTCTTATTGAGGTGCATAATAAGGACAAAAAGAAAAAACCAAAATATTTCAAATAACTTTTTTTTCTTTTTTCCCGTTATTTAGGTGTAAAATAAGGACAAAAACAGAAAACCAAATTATTTCAGAGAACTTTTTGTTCTTTTTTCCTCTTATTGAGGTGCAAAATAAGGACAAAAAGAAAAAACCAAAATATTTCAAATAACTTTTTTTTCTTTTTTCCCGTTATTTAGGTGTAAAATAAGGACAAAAACAGAAAACCAATATATTTCAGATAACTTTTTTTTCTTTTTTCCCGTTATTTAGGTGTAAAATAAGGACATAAACAGAAAACCATAATATTACAGATAACTTTTTTTTTCTTTTTTCCCGTTATTTAGGTGCAAAATAAGGACAAAAACAGAAAACCAAAATATTTCAGATAACTTTTTTTTTCTTTTTCCCGTTATTTAGGTGTAAAATAAGGACAAAAACCGAAAACCAAAATATTTCAAATAACTTATTTTTTTTTTTCCTGTTATTTAGGTGCAAAATAAGGACAAAAACAGAAAACTAAAATATTTCAGATAACTTTTTTTTTCTTTTTTCCCGTTATTTAGGTGTAAAATAAGGACAAAAACAGCAAACCATAGTAATCCAGATAACTTTTTTTTTCTTTTTTCCCGTTATTTAGGTGCAAAATAAGGACAAAAACAGAAAACCAAAATATTTCAGATAACTTTTTTTTCTTTTTTCCGTTATTTAGATGTAAAATAAGGACAAAAACAGAAAACCAAAATATTTCAGAGAACTTTTTTTCCTTTTCCCGTTATTTAGGTGGCAAAATAAGGACAAAAACAGAAAACCTAAATATTTCAGATAAATTTTTTTTTTCCCCGTTATTTAGGTGCAAAATAAGGACAAAAACAAAAAACCAAAATATAACAAATAACTTTTTGTTCTTTTTTCCTCTTATTGAGGTGCAAAATAAGGACAAAAACAAAAAAACCAAAATATTTCAAATAACTTTTTTTTCTTTTTTCCCGTTATTTAGGTGTAAAATAAGGACAAAAATAGAAATCGAAAATATTTCAAATAATTTTTTTTTCTTTTTTCCCGTTATTTAGGTGTAAAATAAGGACAAAAAAAGTAAACCAACTTATTTCAGATAACTTTTTTCTTCTTTTTTCCGTTATTTAGGTGTAAAATAAGGACAAAAACAGAAAACCAAAATATTTGAGATAACTTTTTTTTCTTTTTTCCGTTATTTAGATGTAAAATAAGGACAAAAACAGAAAACCAAATAATTTCAGAGAACTTTTTTTCTTTTTCCCGTTATTTAGGTGGCAAAATAAGGACTAAAACAGAAAACCAAAATATTTCAGATAACTTTTTTTTCTTTTTTCCGTTATTTAGATGTAAAATAAGGACAAAAACAGCAAACCATAATAATCCAGATAACTTTTTTTTTCTTTGTTCCCGTTATTTAGGTGCAAAATAAGGACAAAAACAGAAAACCAAAATATTTCAGATAACTTTTTTTTCTTTTTTCCGTTATTTAGATGTAAAATAAGGACAAAAACAGAAAACCAAATAATTTCAGAGAACTTTTTTTCTTTTTCCCGTTATTTAGGTGGCAAAATAAGGACTAAAACAGAAAACCAAAATATTTCAGATAACTTGTTTTTTCTTTTTCCAGTTATTTATGTGGCAAAATAAGGACAAAAAGAGAAAACCTAAATATTTCAGATAAATTTTTTTTTTCCCCGTTATTTAGGTGCAAAATAAGGACAAAAACAGAAAACTAAAATATTTCAAATAAATTTTTGTTCTTTTTTCCTCTTATTGAGGTGCAAAATAAGGACAAAAAGAAAAAACCAAAATATTTCAAATAACTTTTTTTTCTTTTTTCCCATTATTTAGGTGTAAAATAAGGACAAAAACAGAAAACCAATATATTTCAGATAACTTTTTTTTCTTTTTTCCCGTTATTTAGGTGTAAAATAAGGACATAAACAGAAAACCATAATATTACAGATAACTTTTTTTTTCTTTTTTCCCGTTATTTAGGAGCAAAATAAGGACAAAACCAGATAACCAAATATTTCAGATAATATTTTTTTCCTTTTTCCCGTTATTTAGGTGTAAAATATGGACAAAAACAGAAAACCTAAATATTTCAGATAATTTTTTTTTTCTTTTTTCCCGTTATTTAAGTGAAAAATAAAGACAAAAACAGAAAACCAAAATATTTCAGATAACTTTTTTCTTCTTTTTTCCCATTATATAGTTGTAAAATAAGGACAAAAACAGAAAACCTAAATATTTCACATAACTTTTTTTTTCTTTTCTCCCGTTACTTAAATGAAAAATAAAGACAAAAACAGAAAACCAAAATATTTCAGATAACTTTTTTCTTCTTGTTTCACGTTATTTAGGTGCAAAATAAGGACAACAACAGAAAACCAAAATATTTCAAATAACTTATTTTTCATTTTTCCCGTTATTTAGGTGTAAAATACGGACAAAAACAGGAAACCAAAATATTTCAGATAACTTTTTTTTTCTTTTTTCGTGTTTTCTTTTTTCCTGGTGCAAAAGAAGGACAAAAACATAAAACCAAAATATTTCAAATAACTTTTTTTTCTTTTTTCCCGTTTTTTAGGTGCAAAATAAGGACAAAAACAGAAAACCAAAATATTTGAGATAACTTTTTTTTCTTTTTTCCGTTATTTAGATGTAAAATAAGGACAAAAACAGAAAACCAAATAATTTCAGAGAACTTTTTTTCTTTTTCCCGTTATTTAGGTGGCAAAACAAGGACTAAAACAGAAAACCAAAATATTTCAGATAACTTTTTTTTCTTTTTTCCGTTATTTAGATGTAAAATAAGGACAAAAACAGCAAACCATAATAATCCAGATAACTTTTTTTTTCTTTGTTCCCGTTATTTAGGTGCAAAATAAGGACAAAAACAGAAAACCAAAATATTTCAGATAACTTTTTTTTCTTTTTTCCGTTATTTAGATGTAAAATAAGGACAAAAACAGAAAACCAAATAATTTCAGAGAACTTTTTTTCTTTTTCCCGTTATTTAGGTGGCAAAATAAGGACTAAAACAGAAAACCAAAATATTTCAGATAACTTGTTTTTTCTTTTTCCAGTTATTTATGTGGCAAAATAAGGACAAAAAGAGAAAACCTAAATATTTCAGATAAATTTTTTTTTTCCCCGTTATTTAGGTGCAAAATAAGGACAAAAACAGAAAACTAAAATATTTCAAATAACTTTTTGTTCTTTTTTCCTCTTATTGAGGTGCAAAATAAGGACAAAAAGAAAAAACCAAAATATTTCAAATAACTTTTTTTTCTTTTTTCCCATTATTTAGGTGTAAAATAAGGACAAAAACAGAAAACCAATATATTTCAGATAACTTTTTTTTCTTTTTTCCCGTTATTTAGGTGTAAAATAAGGACATAAACAGAAAACCATAATATTACAGATAACTTTTTTTTTCTTTTTTCCCGTTATTTAGGAGCAAAATAAGGACAAAACCAGATAACCAAATATTTCAGATAATTTTTTTTTCTTTTTTCCCGTTATTTAGGTGTAAAATATGGACAAAAACAGAAAACCTAAATATTTCAGATAATTTTTTTTTTCTTTTTTCCCGTTATTTAAGTGAAAAATAAAGACAAAAACAGAAAACCAAAATATTTCAGATAACTTTTTTCTTCTTTTTTCCCATTATATAGTTGTAAAATAAGGACAAAAACAGAAAACCTAAATATTTCACATAACTTTTTTTTTCTTTTCTCCCGTTACTTAAATGAAAAATAAAGACAAAAACAGAAAACCAAAATATTTCAGATAACTTTTTTCTTCTTGTTTCACGTTATTTAGGTGCAAAATAAGGACAACAACAGAAAACCAAAATATTTCAAATAACTTATTTTTCATTTTTCCCGTTATTTAGGTGTAAAATACGGACAAAAACAGGAAACCAAAATATTTCAGATAACTTTTTTTTTCTTTTTTCGTGTTTTCTTTTTTCCTGGTGCAAAAGAAGGACAAAAACATAAAACCAAAATATTTCAAATAACTTTTTTTTCTTTTTTCCCGTTTTTTAGGTGCAAAATAAGGACAAAAACAGAAAACCAAAATATTTCAAATAACTTATTTTTCTTTTTTCATGTTTTTAGGTGCAAAATAAGGACAAAAACAGAAAACCAAAATATTTCAGATAACTTTTTTTTCTTTTTTCCTGTTATTTAGGTGCAAAATAATGACAAAAACAGAAAACCAAAATATTTCAGATAACTTTTTTTTTCTTTTTCCCGTTATTTAGGTGTAAAATAAGGCCAAAAACAGAAAAACAAAACATTTCAGATAACTTTTTTTCTTTTTTCCTTTTATATAGGTGCAAAATAATGACAAAAACAGAAAACCAAAATATTTCAAATAACTTTTTTTTCTTTTTTCCTGTTATTTAGGTAATAAGGACAAAAACAGAATAAGGACAAAAACAGAAAACCAAATTATTTCAGATAACTTTTTTTTTCTTTTTCCCGTTATTTAGGTGCAATATAAGGACAAAAACAGAAAACCAAAATATTTCAGATAAATTTTTTTTTTTTTTTTTTCCCGTTATTTAAGTGAAAAATAAGGACAAAAACAGAAAACCAATATATTTCAGATAACTTTTTTCTTCTTTTTTCCCGTTATTTAGGTGTAAAATATGGACAAAAACAGAAAACCTAAATATTTCAGATAACTTTTTTTTTCTTTTTTCCCGTAATTTAAGTGAAAAATAAGGACAAAAACAGAAAACCAAAATATTTCAGATAACTTTTTTTTTCTTTCTTTCCGTTATTTAGGTGCAAAATAAGGACAAAAACAGAAAACCAAAATATTTCAGATAATTTTGTTTACTTTTTTCCCGTTATGTAGGTGCAAAATAAGGACAAAAACAGAAAACCAAAATATTTCAAATATCTGTGTTTTCTCTTTCCCGTTATTTAGGTGGCAAAGTAAGGACAAAACCAGATAACCAAATATTTCAGATAACTTTTTTTTCTTTTTTCCCGTTATTTAGGTGTAATATAAGGACAAAAACAGAAAACCAAAATAAATCAAATAACTTTTATTTTCTTTTTTCCCGTTATTTAGGTTTAAAATATGGACAAAAACAGAAAACCTAAATATTTCAGATAATTTTTTTTTTCTTTTTGCCCGTTATTTAAGTGAAAAATAAATACAAAAACAGAAAACCAAAATATTTCAGATAACTTTCTTCTTCTTTTTTCCCATTATTTAGTTGTAAAATAAGGACAAAAAAAGAAAACCTAAATATTTCAGATAACTTTTTTTTTCTTTTCTCCCGTTACTTAACTGAAAATAAAGACAAAAACAGAAAACGAAAATATTTCAGATAACTTTTTTCTTCTTGTTTCCGGTTATTTAGGTGCAAAATAAGGACAACAACAGAAAACCAAAATATTTCAAATGACTTATTTTTCTTTTTTCCCGTTATTTAAGTAAAAAATAAGGACAAAAACAGAAAACCAAAATATTTCAGATAACTTTTTTCTTGTTTTTTCCCGTTATTTAGGTGTAAAATAGGGACAAAAACAGAAAACCAAAATATTTCAGAAAACTTTTTTTTTCTTTTTCTCGTTATTTAGGTGGCAAAATAAGGACAAAAACAGAAAACCAAAATATTTCAGATAACTTTTTTTTTCATTTTTCCCGTTATTTAGGTGCAAAATAAGGAGAAAATCAGAAAACCAAAATATTTCAGATAACTTTTTTTTTCTTTTTCCCGTTATTTAGGTGTAAAATAAGAACAAAATCACAAAACCAAAATATTTCAAATAACTTTTTTTTTCCTTTTCTGATATTTAGGTGCAAAATAACGACAAAAACAGAAAACCAAAATATTTCAGATAATTTTTTTTTTTTTTTTTCCCGTTATTTAGGTGCAAAATAAGGACAACAACACAAAACCAAAATATTTCAAATAACTTATTTTTCTTTTTTCCTGTTATTTAGGTGCAAAATAAGGACAAAAACAGAAAACCAAAATATTTAAGATAACTTTTTTTTTCTTTTTTCCCGTTATTTAGGTGTAAAATAAGGACAAAAACAGCAAACCATAATAATCCAGATAACTTCTTTTTTCTTTTTTCCCGTTATTTAGGTGCAAAATAAGGACAAAAACAGAAAACCAAAATATTTCAGATAACTTTTTTTTCTTTTTTCCGTTATTTAGATGTAAAATAAGGACAAAAACAGAAAACCAAAATATTTCAGAGAACTTTTTTTCTTTTTCCCGTTATTTAGGTGGCAAAATAAGGACAAAAACAGAAAACCAAAATATTTCAGATAACTTGTTTTTTCTTTTTCCCGTTATTTATGTGGCAAAATAAGGACAAAAACAGAAAACCTAACTATTTCAAATTAAATTTTTTTTTTCCCGTTATTTAGGTGCAAAATAAGGACAAAAACAGAAAACCAAAATATTTCAAATAACTTTTTGTTCTTTTTTCCTCTTATTGAGGTGCAAAATAAGGACAAAAAGAAAAAACCAAAATATTTCAAATAACTTTTTTTTCTTTTTTCCCGTTATTTAGGTGTAAAATAAGGACAAAAATAGAAATCGAAAATATTTCAAATAACTTTTTTTTCTTTTTTCCCGTTATTTAGGTGTAAAATAAGGACAAAAAAAGAAAACCAACTTATTTCAGATAACTTTTTTCTTCTTTTTTCCGTTATTTAGGTGTAAAATAAGGACAAAAACAGAAAACCAAAATATTTCAAATAACTTATTTTTCTTTTTTCCTGTTATTTAGGTGCAAAATAAGGACAAAAACAGAAAACTAAAATATTTCAGATAACTTTTTTTTTCTTTTTTCCCGTTATTTAGGTGTAAAATAAGGACAAAAACAGCAAACCATAATAATCCAGATAACTTTTTTTTTCTTTTTTCCCGTTATTTAGGTGCAAAATAAGGACAAAAACAGAAAACCAAAATATTTCAGATAACTTTTTTTTTCTTTTTTCCGTTATTTAGATGTAAAATAAGGACAAAAACAGAAAACCAAATTATTTCAGAGAACTTTTTGTTCTTTTTTCCTCTTATTGAGGTGCAAAATAAGGACAAAAAGAAAAAACCAAAATATTTCAAATAACTTTTTTTTCTTTTTTCCCGTTATTTAGGTGTAAAATAAGGACAAAAACAGAAAACCAATATATTTCAAATAACTTTTTTTTCTTTTTTCCCGTTATTTAGGTGTAAAATAAGGACAAAAACAGAAAACCAAAATATTTCAGATAACTTTTTTTTTCTTTTTTCCGTTATTTAGGTGTAAAATAAGGACAAAAACAGAAAACCAAAATATTTCAAATAACTTATTTTTCTTTTTTCCTGTTATTTAGGTGCAAAATAAGGACAAAAACAGAAAACTAAAATATTTCAGATAACTTTTTTTTTCTTTTTTCCCGTTATTTAGGTGTAAAATAAGGACAAAAACAGCAAACCATAAAAATCCAGATAACTTTTTGTTTCTTTTTTCCCGTTATTTAGGTGCAAAATAAAGACAAAAACAGAAAACCAAAATATTTCAGATAACTTTTTTTTCTTTTTTCCGTTATTTAGATGTAAAATAAGGACAAAAACAAAAAAACCAAAATATTTCAGAGAACTTTTTTTCTTTTTCCCGTTATTTAGGTGGCAAAATAAGGACAAAAACAGAAAACCAAAATATTTCAGATAACTTGTTTTTTCTTTTTCCCGTTATTTATGTGGCAAAATAAGGACAAAAACAGAAAACCTAAATATTTCAGATAAATTTTTTTTTTCCCGTTATTTAGGTGCAAAATAAGGACAAAAACAGAAAACCAAAATATTTCAAATAACTTTTTGTTCTTTTTTCCTCTTACTGACTTAGGTGCAAAATAAGGACAAAAAGAAAAAACCAAAATATTTCAAATAACTTTTTTTCTTTTTTCCCGTTATTTAGGTGTAAAATAAGGACAAAACTAGAAATCGAAAATATTTCAAATAACTTTTTTTTCTTTTTTCCCGTTATTTAGGTGTAAAATAAAGACAAAAAAAGAAAACCAACTTATTTCAGATAACTTTTTTCTTCTTTTTTCCGTTATTTAGGTGTAAAATAAGGACAAAAACAGAAAACCAAAATATTTGAGATAAGTTTTTTTTCTTTCTTCCGTTATTTAGATGTAAAATAAGGACAAAAACAGACAACCAAATTATTTCAGAGAACTTTTTTTCTTTTTCCCGTTATTTAGGTGGCAAAATAAGGACTAAAACAGAAAACCAAAATATTTCTGATAACTTGTTTTTTCTTTTTCCAGTTATTTATGTGGCAAAATAAGGACAAAAACAGAAAACCTAAACATTTCAGATAAATTTTTTTTTTCCCCGTTATTTAGGTGCAAAATAAGGACAAAAACAGAAAACTAAAATATTTCAAATAACTTTTTGTTCTTTTTTCCTCTTATTGAGGTGCAAAATAAGGACAAAAAGAAAAAACCAAAATATTTCAAATAACTTTTTTTTCTTTTTTCGCGTTATTTAGGTGTAAAATAAGGACAAAAACAGAAAACCAATATATTTCAGATAACTTTTTTTTCTTTTTTCCCGTTATTTAGGTGTAAAATAAGGACATAAACAGAAAACCATAATATTCCAGATAACTTTTTTTTTCTTATTTCCCGTTATTTAGGTGCAAAATAAGGACAAAAACAGAAAACTAAAATATTTCAGATAACTTTTTTTTTCTTTTTTCCCGTTATTTAGGTGTAAAATAAGGACAAAAACAGCAAACCATAATAATCCAGACAACTTTTTTTTTCTTTTTTCCCGTTATTTAGGTGCAAAATAAGGACAAAAACAGAAAACCAAAATATTTCAGATAACTTTTTTTTCTTTTTTCCGTTATTAAGATGTAAAATAAGGACATAAACAGAAAACCATAATATTCCAGATAACTTTTTTTTTCTTATTTCCCGTTATTTAGGTGCAAAATAAGGACAAAAACAGAAAACTAAAATATTTCAGATAACTTTTTTTTTCTTATTTCCCGTTATTTAGGTGCAAAATAAGGACAAAAACAGAAAACCAAAATATTTCAAATAACTTATTTTTCTTTTTTCCTGTTATTTAGGTGCAAAATAAGGACAAAAACAGAAAACTAAAATATTTCAGATAACATTTTTTTTCTTTTTTCCCGTTATTTAGGTGTAAAATAAGGACAAAAACAGCAAACCATAATAATCCAGACAACTTTTTTTTTCTTTTTTCCCGTTATTTAGGTGCAAAATAAGGACAAAAACAGAAAACCAAAATATTTCAGATAACTTTTTTTTCTTTTTTCCGTTATTAAGATGTAAAATAAGGACAAAAGCAGAAAACCAAAATATTTCAGAGAACTTTTTTTCTTTTCCCCGTTATTTAGGTGGCAAAATAAGGACAAAAACAGAAAACCTAAATATTTCAGATAAATTTTTTTTTTCCCGTTAGTTAGGTGCAAAATAAGGACAAAAACAGAAAACCAAAATATTTCAAATTACTTTTTTTTCTATTTTCCCGTTATTTAGGTGTAAAATAAGGACAAAAACAGCAAACCATAATAATCCAGATAACTTTTTTTTTCTTTTTTCCCGTTATTTAGGTGCAAAATAAGGACAAAAACAGAAACCCAAAATATTTCAGATAACTTTTGTTTCTTTTTTCCGTTATTTAGATGTAAAATAAGGACAAAAACAGAAAACCTAAATATTTCAAATAACTTTTTTTTCTTTTTTCCCGTTATTTAGGTGTAAAATAAGGACAAAAAAAGAAAACCAAAATATTTCAAATAACTTTTTTTATTTGTTCCCATTATTTAGGTGCAAAATAAGGACAAAAAAAGAAAACCAAAATATTTCAAATAACTTTTTGTTCTTTTTTCCTCTTATTGAGGTGCAAAATAAGGACAAAAAGAAAAAACCAAAATATTTCAAATAAATTTTTTTCTTTTTTCCCGTTATTTAGGTGTAAAATAAGGACAAAAATAGAAATCGAAACTATTTCATATAACTTTTTTTTCTTTTTTCCCGTTATTTAGGTGTAAAATAAGGACAAAAATAGAAATCGAAAATATTTCAAATAACTTTTTTTTCTTTTTTCCGTTATTTAGATGTAAAATAAGGACAAAAACAGAAAACCAAAATATTTCAGAGAACTTTTTTTCTTTTTCCCGTTATTTAGGCGGCAAAATATGGACAAAAACAGAAAACCAAAATATTTCAGATAACTTGTTTTTTCTTTTTCCCGTTATTTATGTGGCAAAATAAGGACAAAAACAGAAAACCTAAATATTTCAGATAAATTTTTTTTTTTCCCGTTATTCAGGTGCAAAATAAGGACAAAAACAGAAAACCAAAATATTTAAGATAACTTTTTTTTTTCTTTTTCCGTTATTTAGGTGTAAAATAAGGACAAAAACAGAAAACCATAATATTCCAGATAACTTTTTTTTTCTTTTTTCCTGTTATTTAGGTGCAAAATAAGGACAAAAACAGAAAACCAAAATATTTCAGATAACTTTTTTTTTCTTTTTTCCCGTTATTTAGGTCCAAAATAAGGACAAAAACAGAAAACTAAAATATTTCAGATAACTTTTTTTTTCTTTTGGTGTACAATAAGGACAAAAACAGAAAACCAAAATATTTCAGATAACTTTTTTTTCTTTTTTCCTGTTATTTAGGTGCAAAATAAGGACAAAAACAGAAAACCGAAATATTTCAGATAACTTTTTTTTTCTTTTTCCCCGTTATTTAGGTGTAAAATAAGGACAAAAACAGAAAACGAATATATTTCAGATAACTTTTTTTTTCTTTTTTCCCGTTATTTAGGTGCAAAATAAGGACCAAAACAGAAAACCGTAATATTCCAGATAACTTTTTTTTCTTTTTTCCCGTTATTTAGGTGCAAAATAACGACAAAAACAGAAAACCAAAATATTTCAGATAACTTTTTTTTTTCTTTTTCCGTTATTTAGGTGTAAAATAAGGACAAAAACAGAAAACCATAATATTCCAGATAACTTTTTTTTTCTTTTTTCCTGTTATTTAGGTGCAAAATAAGGACAAAAACAGAAAACCAAAATATTTTAGATAACTTTTTGTTTCTTTTTTCCCGTTATTTAGGTGCAAAATAAGGACAAAAACAGAAAACTAAAATATTTCAGATAACTTTTTTTTTCTTTTGGTGTACAATAAGGACAAAAACAGAAAACCAAAATATTTCAGATAACTTTTTTTTCTTTTTTCCTGTTATTTAGGTGCAAAATAAGGACAAAAACAGAAAACCGAAATATTTCAGATAACTTTTTTTTTCTTTTTCCCCGTTATTTAGGTGTAAAATAAGGACAAAAACAGAAAACGAATATATTTCAGATAACTTTTTTTT
Organism: Empis livida; assembly: GCA_963932195.1. Taxonomy (NCBI): domain Eukaryota; kingdom Metazoa; phylum Arthropoda; class Insecta; order Diptera; family Empididae; genus Empis; species Empis livida. Next base: position 27,002,911 of record OZ010647.1, on the reverse strand, counting down.
TCTTTTTTCCCGTTATTTAGGTGTAAAATAAGGACAAAAACAGAAAACCATAATATTCCAGATAACTTTTTTTTCTTTTTTCCCGTTATTTAGGTGCAAAATAACGACAAAAACAGAAAACCAAAATATTTAAGATAACTTTTTTTTTTCTTTTTCCGTTATTTAGGTGTAAAATAAGGACAAAAACAGAAAACCATAATATTCCAGATAACTTTTTTTTTCTTTTTTCCTGTTATTTAGGTGCAAAATAAGTACAAAAACAGAAAACCAAAATATTTCAGATAACTTTTTTTTTTGTTTTTTCGCGTTATTTAGGTGCAAAATAAGGACAAAAGCAGAAAACTAAAATATTTCAGATAACTTTTTTTTTCTTTTTTCCCGTTATTTAGGTGTAAAATAAGGACAAAAACAGAAAACCAATATATTTCAAATAACTTTTTTTTTCTTTTTTCCCGTTATTTAGGTGTAAAATAAGGACAAAAACAGAAAACCATAATATTCCAGATAACTTTTTTTTTCTTTTTTCCCGTTATTTAGGTGCTAAATAAGGACAAAAACAGAAAACAAAAATATTTCAGATAACTTTTTTTTCTTTTTTCCCGTTATGTAGGTGCAAAATAAGGACAAAAACAGAAAACCAAAATATTTCAGATAACTTTTTTTTCTTTGTTCCCGTTATTTAGGTGCAAAATAAGGACAAAAACAGAAAACCAAAATATTTTAGATAACTTTTTTTTCTTTTTTCCCGTTATTTAGGTGTAAAATAAGGACAAAAACAGAAAACCAAAATATTTCAGATAACTTTTTTTTTCTTTTTTCCGTTATTTAGGTGCAAAATAAGGACAAAAACAGAAAACTAAAATATTTCAGATAACTTTTTTTTTCTTTTTTCCCGTTATTTAGGTGTAAAATAAGGACAAAAACAGCAAACCATAATAATCTAGATATTTTTTTTTTTCTTTTTTTCCCGTTATTTAGGTGCAAAATAAGGACAAAAACAGAAAACCAAAATATTTCAGATAACTTTTTTTTCTTTTTTCCGTTATTTAGATGTAAAATAAGGACTAAAACAGAAAACCAAAATATTTCTGATAACTTGTTTTTTCTTTTTCCAGTTATTTATGTGGCAAAATAAGGACAAAAACAGAAAACCTAAACATTTCAGATAAATTTTTTTTTTCCCCGTTATTTAGGTGCAAAATAAGGACAAAAACAGAAAACTAAAATATTTCAAATAACTTTTTGTTCTTTTTTCCTCTTATTGAGGTGCAAAATAAGGACAAAAAGAAAAAACCAAAATATTTCAAATAACTTTTTTTTCTTTTTTCGCGTTATTTAGGTGTAAAATAAGGACAAAAACAGAAAACCAATATATTTCAGATAACTTTTTTTTCTTTTTTCCCGTTATTTAGGTGTAAAATAAGGACATAAACAGAAAACCATAATATTCCAGATAACTTTTTTTTTCTTATTTCCCGTTATTTAGGTGCAAAATAAGGACAAAAACAGAAAACTAAAATATTTCAGATAACTTTTTTTTTCTTTTTTCCCGTTATTTAGGTGTAAAATAAGGACAAAAACAGCAAACCATAATAATCCAGACAACTTTTTTTTTCTTTTTTCCCGTTATTTAGGTGCAAAATAAGGACAAAAACAGAAAACCAAAATATTTCAGATAACTTTTTTTTCTTTTTTCCGTTATTAAGATGTAAAATAAGGACATAAACAGAAAACCATAATATTCCAGATAACTTTTTTTTTCTTATTTCCCGTTATTTAGGTGCAAAATAAGGACAAAAACAGAAAACTAAAATATTTCAGATAACTTTTTTTTTCTTATTTCCCGTTATTTAGGTGCAAAATAAGGACAAAAACAGAAAACCAAAATATTTCAAATAACTTATTTTTCTTTTTTCCTGTTATTTAGGTGCAAAATAAGGACAAAAACAGAAAACTAAAATATTTCAGATAACATTTTTTTTCTTTTTTCCCGTTATTTAGGTGTAAAATAAGGACAAAAACAGCAAACCATAATAATCCAGACAACTTTTTTTTTCTTTTTTCCCGTTATTTAGGTGCAAAATAAGGACAAAAACAGAAAACCAAAATATTTCAGATAACTTTTTTTTCTTTTTTCCGTTATTAAGATGTAAAATAAGGACAAAAGCAGAAAACCAAAATATTTCAGAGAACTTTTTTTCTTTTCCCCGTTATTTAGGTGGCAAAATAAGGACAAAAACAGAAAACCTAAATATTTCAGATAAATTTTTTTTTTCCCGTTAGTTTAGGTGCAAAATAAGGACAAAAACAGAAAACCAAAATATTTCAAATTACTTTTTTTTCTATTTTCCCGTTATTTAGGTGTTAAAATAAGGACAAAAACAGCAAACCATAATAATCCAGATAACTTTTTTTTTCTTTTTTCCCGTTATTTAGGTGCAAAATAAGGACAAAAACAGAAACCCAAAATATTTCAGATAACTTTTGTTTCTTTTTTCCGTTATTTAGATGTAAAATAAGGACAAAAACAGAAAACCTAAATATTTCAAATAACTTTTTTTTCTTTTTTCCCGTTATTTAGGTGTAAAATAAGGACAAAAAAAGAAAACCAAAATATTTCAAATAACTTTTTTTATTTGTTCCCATTATTTAGGTGCAAAATAAGGACAAAAAAAGAAAACCAAAATATTTCAAATAACTTTTTGTTCTTTTTTCCTCTTATTGAGGTGCAAAATAAGGACAAAAAAGAAAAAACCAAAATATTTCAAATAAATTTTTTTCTTTTTTCCCGTTATTTAGGTGTAAAATAAGGACAAAAATAGAAATCGAAACTATTTCATATAACTTTTTTTTCTTTTTTCCCGTTATTTAGGTGTAAAATAAGGACAAAAATAGAAATCGAAAATATTTCAAATAACTTTTTTTTCTTTTTTCCGTTATTTAGATGTAAAATAAGGACAAAAACAGAAAACCAAAATATTTCAGAGAACTTTTTTTCTTTTTCCCGTTATTTAGGCGGCAAAATATGGACAAAAACAGAAAACCAAAATATTTCAGATAACTTGTTTTTTCTTTTTCCCGTTATTTATGTGGCAAAATAAGGACAAAAACAGAAAACCTAAATATTTCAGATAAATTTTTTTTTTTCCCGTTATTCAGGTGCAAAATAAGGACAAAAACAGAAAACCAAAATATTTAAGATAACTTTTTTTTTTCTTTTTCCGTTATTTAGGTGTAAAATAAGGACAAAAACAGAAAACCATAATATTCCAGATAACTTTTTTTTTCTTTTTTCCTGTTATTTAGGTGCAAAATAAGGACAAAAACAGAAAACCAAAATATTTCAGATAACTTTTTTTTTCTTTTTTCCCGTTATTTAGGTCCAAAATAAGGACAAAAACAGAAAACTAAAATATTTCAGATAACTTTTTTTTTCTTTTGGTGTACAATAAGGACAAAAACAGAAAACCAAAATATTTCAGATAACTTTTTTTTCTTTTTTCCTGTTATTTAGGTGCAAAATAAGGACAAAAACAGAAAACCGAAATATTTCAGATAACTTTTTTTTTCTTTTTCCCCGTTATTTAGGTGTAAAATAAGGACAAAAACAGAAAACGAATATATTTCAGATAACTTTTTTTTTCTTTTTTCCCGTTATTTAGGTGCAAAATAAGGACCAAAACAGAAAACCGTAATATTCCAGATAACTTTTTTTTCTTTTTTCCCGTTATTTAGGTGCAAAATAACGACAAAAACAGAAAACCAAAATATTTCAGATAACTTTTTTTTTTCTTTTTCCGTTATTTAGGTGTAAAATAAGGACAAAAACAGAAAACCATAATATTCCAGATAACTTTTTTTTTCTTTTTTCCTGTTATTTAGGTGCAAAATAAGGACAAAAACAGAAAACCAAAATATTTTAGATAACTTTTTGTTTCTTTTTTCCCGTTATTTAGGTGCAAAATAAGGACAAAAACAGAAAACTAAAATATTTCAGATAACTTTTTTTTTCTTTTGGTGTACAATAAGGACAAAAACAGAAAACCAAAATATTTCAGATAACTTTTTTTTCTTTTTTCCTGTTATTTAGGTGCAAAATAAGGACAAAAACAGAAAACCGAAATATTTCAGATAACTTTTTTTTTCTTTTTCCCCGTTATTTAGGTGTAAAATAAGGACAAAAACAGAAAACGAATATATTTCAGATAACTTTTTTTTTCTTTTTTCCCGTTATTTAGGTGTAAAATAAGGACAAAAACAGAAAACCATAATATTCCAGATAACTTTTTTTCTTTTTTCCCGTTATTTAGGTGCAAAATAACGACAAAAACAGAAAACCAAAATATTTAAGATAACTTTTTTTTTTCTTTTTCCGTTATTTAGGTGTAAAATAAGGACAAAAACAGAAAACCATAATATTCCAGATAACTTTTTTTTTCTTTTTTCCTGTTATTTAGGTGCAAAATAAGTACAAAAACAGAAAACCAAAATATTTCAGATAACTTTTTTTTTTGTTTTTTCGCGTTATTTAGGTGCAAAATAAGGACAAAAGCAGAAAACTAAAATATTTCAGATAACTTTTTTTTTCTTTTTTCCCGTTATTTAGGTGTAAAATAAGGACAAAAACAGAAAACCAATATATTTCAAATAACTTTTTTTTTCTTTTTTCCCGTTATTTAGGTGTAAAATAAGGACAAAAACAGAAAACCATAATATTCCAGATAACTTTTTTTTTCTTTTTTCCCGTTATTTAGGTGCTAAATAAGGACAAAAACAGAAAACAAAAATATTTCAGATAACTTTTTTTTCTTTTTTCCCGTTATGTAGGTGCAAAATAAGGACAAAAACAGAAAACCAAAATATTTCAGATAACTTTTTTTTCTTTGTTCCCGTTATTTAGGTGCAATATAAGGACAAAAACAGAAAACCTAAATATTTTAGATAACTTTTTTTTCTTTTTTCCCGTTATTTAGGTGTAAAATAAGGACAAAAACAGAAAACCAAAATATTTCAGCTAACTTTTTTTTTCTTTTTTCCGTTATTTAGGTGCAAAATAAGGACAAAAACAGAAAACTAAAATATTTCAGATAACTTTTTTTTTCTTTTTTCCCGTTATTTAGGTGTAAAATAAGGACAAAAACAGCAAACCATAATAATCTAGATATTTTTTTTTTTCTTTTTTCCCGTTATTTAGGTGCAAAATAAGGACAAAAACAGAAAACCAAAATATTTCAGATAACTTTTTTTTCTTTTTTCCGTTATTTAGATGTAAAATAAGGACAAAAACAGAAAACCAAAATATTTCAGAGAACTTTTTTTCTTTTTCCCGTTATTTAGGTGGCAAAATAAGGACAAAAACAGAAAACCAAAATATTTCAGATAACTTGTTTTTTCTTTTTCCCGTTATTTATGTGGCAAAATTAGGACAAAAACAGAAAACCTAAATATTTCAGATAAATTTTTTTTTTCCCGTTATTTAGGTGCAAAATAAGGACAAAAACAGAAAACCAAAATATTTCAAATAACTTTTTGTTCTTTTTTCCTCTTACTGAGGTGCAAAATAAGGACAAAAAGAAAAAACCAAAATATTTCAAATAACTTTTTTTCTTTTTTCCCGTTATTTAGGTGTAAAATAAGGACAAAAATAGAAATCGAAAATATTTCAAATAACTTTTTTTTCTTTTTTCCCGTTATTTAGGTGTAAAATAAGGACAAAAAAAGAAAACCAACTTATTTCAGATAACTTTTTTCTTCTTTTTTCCGTTATTTAGGTGTAAAATAAGGACAAAAACAGAAAACCAAAATATTTGAGATAACTTTTTTTTCTTTCTTCCGTTATTTAGATGTAAAATAAGGACAAAAACAGAAAACCAAATTATTTCAGAGAACTTTTTTTCTTTTTCCCGTTATTTAGGTGGCAAAATAAGGACAAAAACAGAAAACCAAATTATTTCAGAGAACTTTTTTTCTTTTTCCAGTTATTTATGTGGCAAAATAAGGACAAAAACAGAAAACCTAAATATTTCAGATAAATTTTTTTTTCCCCGTTATTTAGGTGCAAAATAAGGACAAAAACAGAAAACTAAAATATTTCAAATAACTTTTTGTTCTTTTTTCCTCTTATTGAGGTGCAAAATAAGGACAAAAAGAAAAAACCAAAATATTTCAAAAAACTTTTTTTTCTTTTTTCCCGTTATTTAGGTGTAAAATAAGGACATAAACAGAAAACCATAATATTCCAGATAACTTTTTTTTTCTTATTTCCCGTTATTTAGGTGCAAAATAAGGACAAAAACAGAAAACCAAAATACTTCAAATAACTTTTTTTTTCCTTTTTCCGTTATTTAGGTGTAAAATAAGGACAAAACAGAAAACCAAAATATTTCAAATTACTTATTTTTCTTTTTTCCTGTTATTTAGGTGCAAAATAAGGACAAAAACAGAAAACTAAAATATTTCAGATAACTTTTTTTTTCTTTTTTCCCGTTATTTAGGTGTAAAATAAGGACAAAAACAGCAAACCATAATAATCCAGACAACTTTTTTTTTCTTTTTTCCCGTTATTTAGGTGCAAAATAAGGACAAAAACAGAAAACCAAAATATTTCAGATAACTTTTTTTTCTTTTTTCCGTTATTAAGATGTAAAATAAGGACAAAAGCAGAAAACCAAAATATTTCAGAGAACTTTTTTTCTTTTTCCCGTTATTTAGGTGGCAAAATAAGGACAAAAACAGAAAACCAAAATATTTCAGATAACTTGTTTTTTCTTTTTCCCGTTATTTATGTGGCAAAATAAGGACAAAAACAGAAAACCTAAATATTTCAGATAATTTTTTTTTTCCCGTTATTTAGGTGCAAAATAAGGACAAAAACAGAAAACCAAAATATTTCAAATAACTCTTTGTTCTTTTTTCCTATTATTGAGGTGCAAAATAAGGACAAAAAGAAAAAACCAAAATATTTCAAATAACTTTTTTTTCTTTTTTCCCGTTATTTAGGTGTAAAATAAGGACAAAAACACAAAACCAAATTATTTCAGAGAACTTTTTTCCTTTTTCCCGTTATTTAGGTGGCAAAATAAGGACAAAAACAGAAACCAAAATATTTCAGATAACTTGTTTTTTCTTTTTCCCGTTATTTATGTGGCAAAATAAGGACAAAAACAGAAAACCTAAATATTTCAGATACATTTTTTTTTTCCCGTTATTTAGGTGCAAAATAAGGACAAAAACAGAAAACTAAAATATTTCAAATAACTTTTTGTTCTTTTTTCCTCTTATTGAGGTGCAAAATAAGGACAAAAAGAGAAAACCAAAATATTTCAAATAACTTTTTTTTCTATTTTCCCGTTATTTAGGTGTAAAATAAGGACAAAAACAGCAAACCATAATAATCCAGATAACTTTTTTTTTCTTTTTCCCCGTTATTTAGGTGCAAAATAAGGACAAAAACAGAAACCCAAAATATTTCAGATAACTTTTGTTTCTTTTTTCCGTTATTTAGATGTAAAATAAGGACAAAAACAGAAAACCTAAATATTTCAAATAACTTTTTTTTCTTTTTTCCCGTTATTTAGGTGTAAAATAAGGACAAAAAAAGAAAACCAAAATATTTCAAATAACTTTTTTTATTTGTTCCCATTATTTAGGTGCAAAATAAGGACAAAAAAAGAAAACCAAAATATTTCAAATAACTTTTTGTTCTTTTTTCCTCTTATTGAGGTGCAAAATAAGGACAAAAAGAAAAAACCAAAATATTTCAAATAAATTTTTTTCTTTTTTCCCGTTATTTAGGTGTAAAATAAGGACAAAAATAGAAATCGAAAATATTTCATATAACTTTTTTTTCTTTTTTCCCGTTATTTAGGTGTAAAATAAGGACAAAAATAAAAATCGAAAATATTTCATATAACTCTTTTTTCTTTTTTCCCGTTATTAGGTGTAAAATAAGGACAAAAATAGAAATCGAAAATATTTCAAATAACTTTTTTTTCATTTTTCCGTTATTTAGATGTAAAATAAGGACAAAAAGAGAAAACCAAAATATTTCAGAGAACTTTTTTTCTTTTTCCCGTTATTTAGGCGGCAAAATATGGACAAAAACAGAAAACCAAAATATTTCAGATAACTTGTTTTTTCTTTTTGCCGTTATTTATAATAACCATAATATTCCAGATAACTTTTTTTCTTTTTTCCTGTTATTTAGGTGCACAATAAGGACAAAAACAGAAAACCAAAATATTTCAGATACCTTTTTTTTCCCGTTATTTAGGTCCAAAATAAGGACAAAAACAGAAAACTAAAATATTTCAGATAACTTTTTTTTTCTTTTGGTGTACAATAAGGACAAAAACAGAAAACCAAAATATTTCAGATAACTTTTTTTTCTTTTTTCCTGTTATTTAGGTGCAAAATAAGGACAAAAACAGAAAACCGAAATATTTCAGATAACTTTTTTTTTCTTTTTCCCCGTTATTTAGGTGTAAAATAAGGACAAAAACAGAAAACGAATATATTTCAGATAACTTTTTTTTTCTTTTTTCCCGTTATTTAGGTGCAAAATAAGGACAAAAACAGAAAACCGTAATATTCCAGATAACTTTTTTTTCTTTTTTCCCGTTATTTAGGTGCAAAATAACGACAAAAACAGAAAACCAAAATATTTCAGATAACTTTTTTTTTTCTTTTTCCGTTATTTAGGTGTAAAATAAGGACAAAAACAGAAAACCATAATATTCCAGATAACTTTTTTTTTCTTTTTTCCTGTTATTTAGGTGCAAAATAAGGACAAAAACAGAAAACCAAAATATTTCAGATAACTTTTTTTTTCTTTTTTCCCGTTATTTAGGTGCAAAATAAGGACAAAAACAGAAAACTAAAATATTTCAGATAACTTTTTTTTTCTTTTGGTGTACAATAAGGACAAAAACAGAAAACCAAAATATTTCAGATAACTTTTTTTTCTTTTTTCCTGTTATTTAGGTGCAAAATAAGGACAAAAACAGAAAACGAATATATTTCAGATAACTTTTTTTTTCTTTTTTCCCGTTATTTAGGTGCAAAATAAGGACAAAAACAGAAAACCATAATATCCAAGATAACTTTTTTTTCTTTTTCCCGTTATTTAGGTGCAAAATAACGACAAAAACAGAAAACAAAATATTTAAGATAACTTTTTTTTTTCTTTTTCCGTTATGTAGGTGTAAAATAAGGACAAAAACAGAAAACCATAATATTCCAGATAACTTTTTTTTTCTTTTTTCCTGTTATTTTAGGTGCAAAATAAGGACAAAAACAGAAAACCAAAATATTTCAGATAATTTTTTTTTTCTTTTTTCCCGTTATTTAGGTGCAAAATAAGGACAAAAGCAGAAAACTAAAATATTTCTGATAACTTTTTTTTTCTTTTTTCCCGTTATTTAGGTGTAAAATAAGGACAAAAACAGAAAACCAATATATTTCAAATAACTTTTTTTTTCTTTTTTCCCGTTATTTAGGTGTAAAATAAGGACAAAAACAGAAAACCATAATATTCCAGATAACTTTTTTTTTCTTTTTTCCCGTTATTTAGGTGCTAAATAAGGACAAAAACAGAAAACAAAAATATTTCAGATAACTTTTTTTTCTTTTTTCCCGTTATGTAGGTGCAAAATAAGGACAAAAACAGAAAACAAAATATTTCAGATAACTTTTTTTTCTTTGTTCCCGTTATTTAGGTGCAAAATAAGGACAAAAACAGAAAACCAAAATATTTCAGATAACTTTTTTTTTCTTTTTCCCCGTTATTTCGGTGTAAAATAAGGACAAAAACAGAAAACCAACATACTTCAAATAACTTTTTTTTTCTTTTTTCCCGTTATTTAGGTGGACAAAAAACTTTTTTTTTCTTTTTTCCCGTTATTTATAAGGACAAAAACAGAAAACCATAATATTCCAGATAACTTTTTTTTTCTTTTTTCCCGTTATTTAGGTGCAAACTAAGGACAAAAACAGAAAACAAAAATATTTCAGATAACTTTTTTTTCTTTTTTCCCGTTATTTAGGTGCAAAATAAGGACAAAAACAGAAAACCATAATATTCCAGATAACTTTTTTTTTCTTTTTCCGTTATTTAGGTGTAAAATAAGGACAAAAACAGAAAACCATAATATTCCAGATAACTTTTTTTTTCTTTTTTCCTGTTATTTAGGTGCAAAATAAGGACAAAAACAGAAAACCAAAATATTTCAGATAACTTTTTTTTTCTTTTTTCCCGTTATTTAGGTGCAAAATAAGGACAAAAACAGAAAACTAAAATATTTCAGATAACTTTTTTTTTCTTTTTTCCTGTTATTTAGGTGCACAATAATGACAAAAACAGAAAACCAAAATATTTCACATAACGTTTTTTTTCTTTTTTCCTGACAAAAACAGAAAACCAAAATATTTCAGATAACTTTTTTTTCTTTTTTCCATCTATTGAGGTGCAAAATAACGACAAAAACAGAAAACCAAAATATTTCAGATAAGTTTTTTCTTCTTTTTCCAGTTAATTAGGTGGCAAATTAAGAACAAAAACAGAAAACCTAAATATTTCAGATAATTTTTTGTTCTTTTTGTTCCGTTATTTAGGTGCAAAATAAGGACAAAAACAGAAAACCAAAATATTTCAGATAATTTTTTTTTTCTTTTTTCCCGTTATTTAGGTGCAAAATAAGGACAAAAGCAGAAAACTAAAATATTTCTGATAACTTTTTTTTTCTTTTTTCCCGTTATTTAGGTGTAAAATAAGGACAAAAACACAAAACCAACTTATTTCAGATAACTTTTTTCTTCTTTTTTCCCATTATTTAGTTGTAAAATAAGGACAAATACAGAAAACCTAAATATTTCAGATAACTTTTTTTTTCTTTTTTCCCGTTATTTAAGTGAAAAATAAAGACAAAAACAGAAAACCAATATATTTCAGATAACTTTTTTCTTCTTTTTTCCAATTATTTAGGTGCAAAATAAGGACAAAAACAGAAAACCGAAATATTTCAGATAACTTTTTTTTTCTTTTTCCCCGCTATTTAGGTGTAAAATAAGGACAAAAACAGAAAACGAATATATTTCAGATAACTTTTTTTTTTCTTTTCCCGTTATTTAGGTGTAAAATAAGGACAAAAACAGAAAACCATAATATTCCAGATAACTTTTTTTTTCTTTTTTCCTGTTATTTAGGTGCAAAATAAGGACAAAAACAGAAAACCAAAATATTTCAGATAATTTTTTTTTTCTTTTTTCCCGTTATTTAGGTGCAAAATAAGGACAAAAGCAGAAAACTAAAATATTTCTGATAACTTTTTTTTTCTTTTTTCCCGTTATTTAGGTGTAAAATAAGGACAAAAACAGAAAACCAATATATTTCAAATAACTTTTTTTTTCTTTTTTCCCGTTATTTAGGTGTAAAATAAGGACAAAAACAGAAAACCATAATATTCCAGATAACTTTTTTTTTCTTTTTTCCCGTTATTTAGGTGCTAAATAAGGACAAAAACAGAAAACAAAAATATTTCAGATAACTTTTTTTTCTTTTTTCCCGTTATGTAGGTGCAAAATAAGGACAAAAACAGAAAACCAAAATATTTCAGATAACTTTTTTTTCTTTGTTCCCGTTATTTAGGTGCAAAATAAGGACAAAAACAGAAAACCAAAATATTTTAGATAACTTTTTTTTTCTTTTTTCCCGTTATTTAGGTGTAAAATAAGGACAAAAACAGAAAACCAAAATATTTCAGATAACTTTTTTTTTCTTTTTCCCCGTTATTTCGATGTAAAATAAGGACAAAAACAGAAAACCAACATACTTCAAATAACTTTTTTTTTCTTTTTTCCCGTTATTTAGGTGGACAAAAAACTTTTTTTTTCTTTTTTCCCGTTATTTATAAGGACAAAAACAGAAAACCATAATATTCCAGATAACTTTTTTTTTCTTTTTTCCCGTTATTTAGGTGCAAACTAAGGACAAAAACAGAAAACAAAAATATTTCAGATAACTTTTTTTTCTTTTTTCCCGTTATTTAGGTGCAAAATAAGGACAAAAACAGAAAACCATAATATTCCAGATAACTTTTTTTTTCTTTTTCCGTTATTTAGGTGTAAAATAAGGACAAAAACAGAAAACCATAATATTCCAGATAACTTTTTTTTTCTTTTTTCCTGTTATTTAGGTGCAAAATAAGGACAAAAACAGAAAACCAAAATATTTCAGATAACTTTTTTTTTCTTTTTTCCCGTTATTTAGGTGCAAAATAAGGACAAAAACAGAAAACTAAAATATTTCAGATAACTTTTTTTTTCTTTTTTCCTGTTATTTAGGTGCACAATAATGACAAAAACAGAAAACCAAAATATTTCACATAACGTTTTTTTTCTTTTTTCCTGACAAAAACAGAAAACCAAAATATTTCAGATAACTTTTTTTTCTTTTTTCCATCTATTGAGGTGCAAAATAACGACAAAAACAGAAAACCAAAATATTTCAGATAAGTTTTTTCTTCTTTTTCCAGTTAATTAGGTGGCAAATTAAGAACAAAAACAGAAAACCTAAATATTTCAGATAATTTTTTGTTCTTTTTGTTCCGTTATTTAGGTGCAAAATAAGGACAAAAAGAGAAAACCAAAATATTTCAGATAACTTTTTTTTTCTTTTTTCCCGTTATTTAGGTGTAAAATAAGGACAAAAACAGAAAACCGAAATATTTCAGATCATTTTTTTTTTATTTTTTCCCGTTATTTAAGTGAAAAATAAAGACAAAAACACAAAACCAACTTATTTCAGATAACTTTTTTCTTCTTTTTTCCCATTATTTAGTTGTAAAATAAGGACAAATACAGAAAACCTAAATATTTCAGATAACTTTTTTTTTCTTTTTTCCCGTTATTTAAGTGAAAAATAAAGACAAAAACAGAAAACCAATATATTTCAGATAACTTTTTTCTTCTTTTTTCCAATTATTTAGGTGCAAAATAAGGACAAAAACAGAAAACCGAAATATTTCAGATAACTTTTTTTTTCTTTTTCCCCGCTATTTAGGTGTAAAATAAGGACAAAAACAGAAAACGAATATATTTCAGATAACTTTTTTTTTTCTTTTCCCGTTATTTAAGTGTAAAATAAGGACAAAAACAGAAAACCATAATATTCCAGATAACTTTTTTTTTCTTTTTTCCTGTTATTTAGGTGCAAAAAAAGGACAAAAACAGAAAACCAAAATATTTCAGATAACTTTTTTTTTCTTTTTTCCCGTTATTTAGGTGCAAAATAAGGACAAAAACAGAAAACTAAAATATTTCAGATAACTTTTTTTTTCTTTTGGTGTACAATAAGGACAAAAACAGAAAACCAAAATATTTCAGATAACTTTTTTTTCTTTTTTCCTGTTATTTAGGTGCAAAATAAGGACAAAAACAGAAAACCGAAATATTTCAGATAACTTTTTTTTTCTTTTTCCCCGTTATTTAGGTGTAAAATAAGGACAAAAACAGAAAACGAATATATTTCAGATAACTTTTTTTTTCTTTTTTCCCGTTATTTAGGTGCAAAATAAGGACAAAAACAGAAAATCATAATATTCCAGATAACTTTTTTTTCTTTTTTCCCGTTATTTAGGTGCAAAATAACGCCAAAAACAGAAAACCAAAATATTTAAGATAACTTTTTTTTTTCTTTTTTCGTTATTTAGGTGTAAAATAAGGACAAAAACAGAAAACCATAATATTCCAGATAACTTGTTTTTTCTTTTTTCCTGTTATTTAGGTGCAAAATAAGGACAAAAACAGAAAACTAAAATATTTCAGATACCTTTTTTTTTCTTTTTTCCCGTTATTTAGGTGTAAAATAAGGACAAAAACAGAAAACCAATATATTTCAAATAACTTTTTTTTTCTTTTTTCCCGTTATTTAGGTGTAAAATAAGGACAAAAACAGAAAACCATAATATTCCAGATAACTTTTTTTTTCTTTTTTCCCGTTATTTAGGTGCTAAATAAGGACAAAAACAGAAAACAAAAATATTTCAGATAACTTTTTTTTCTTTTTTCCAGTTATGTAGGTGCAAAATAAGGACAAAAACAGAAAACCAAAATATTTCAGATAACTTTTTTTTCTTTGTTCCCGTTATTTAGGTGCAAAATAAGGACAAAAACAGAAAACCAAAATATTTTAGATAACTTTTTTTTTCTTTTTTCCCGTTATTTAGGTGCAAAATAAGGACAAAAACAGAAAACCAAAATATTTCAGATAACTTTTTTTTTCTTTTTTTCCGTTATTTAGGTGTAAAATAAGGACAAAAACAGAAAACCAAAATATTTCAGATAACTTTTTTTTTCTTTTTCCCCGTTATTTAGGTGTAAAATAAGGACAAAAACAGAAAACCAACATACTTCAAATAACTTTTTTTTTCTTTTTTCCCGTTATTTAGGTGGACAAAAAACTTTTTTTTTCTTTTTTCCCGTTATTTATAAGGACAAAAACAGAAAACCATAATATTCCAGATAACTTTTTTTTTCTTTTTTCCCGTTATTTAGGTGCAAACTAAGGACAAAAACAAAAAACAAAAATATTTCAGATAACTTTTTTTTCTTTTTTCCCGTTATTTAGGTACAAAATAAGGACAAAAACAGAAAACCATAATATTCCAGATAACTTTTTTTTTCTTTTTCCGTTATTTAGGTGTAAAATAAGGACAAAAACAGAAAACCATAATATTCCAGATAACTTTTTTTTTCTTTTTTCCTGTTATTTAGGTGCAAAATAAGGACAAAAACAGAAAACCAAAATATTTCAGATAACTTTTTTTTTCTTTTTTCCCGTTATTTAGGTGCAAAATAAAGACAAAAACAGAAAACCAAAATATTTTAGATAACTGTTTTCTTCTTGTTTCCCGCTATTTAAGTGAAAAATAAAGGCAAAAACAGAAAACCATAATATTTCAGATAACTTTTTTTTCTTTTTTCCCATTATTTAAGTGAAAAATAAAGACAAAAACAGAAAACCAAAATATTTCAGATAACTATTTTTTTCTTTTTTCCCGTTATTTAGGTGGCAAAATAAGGACAAAAACAGAAAACCAAAATATTTCAGATAACTTTTTTTTCTTTTTTCCCGCCATTTAGGTGCAAAATAAGGACAACTACACAAAACCAAAATATTCCAGATAACTTTTTTTTTCTTTTTTCCTGTTATTTAGGTGCAAAATAAGGACAAAAACAGAAAACCAAAATATTTCAGATAACTTTTTTTTTCTTTTTCCGTTATTTAGGTGTAAAATAAGGACAAAAACAGAAAACCATAATATTCCAGATAACTTTTTTTTTCTTTTTTCCTGTTATTTAGGTGCAAAATAAGGACAAAAACAGAAAACCATAATATTTCAGATAACTTTTTTTTTCATTTTACCTTTTATTTAGGTGCAAAATAACGACAAAAACAGAAAACCAAAATATTTCAGATAATTTTTTTTTCTTTTTTCCCGCCATTTAGGTGCAAAATAAGGACAACTACACAAAACCAAAATATTTCAAATAACTTATTTTTCTTTTTTCCTGTTATTTAGGTGCAAAATAAGGACAAAAACAGAAAAACAAAATATTTCAGATAACTTGTTATTTCTTTTTCCCGTTATTTAGGTGGCAAAATAAGGACAAAAAGAGAAAACCAAAATATTTCAGATAACTTTTTTTTCTTTTTTCCCATTATTTAAGTGAAAAATAAAGACAAAAACAGAAAACCAAAATATTTCAGATAACTATTTTTTTCTTTTTTCCCGTTATTTAGGTGGCAAAATAAGGACAAAAACAGAAAACCATAATATTCCAGATAACTTTTTTTTTCTTTTTCCGTTATTTAGGTGTAAAATAAGGACAAAAACAGAAAACCATAATATTCCAGATAACTTTTTTTTTCTTTTTTCCTGTTATTTAGGTGCAAAATAAGGACAAAAACAGAAAACCAAAATATTTCAGATAACTTTTTTTTTCTTTTTCCGTTATTTAGGTGTAAAATAAGGACAAAAACAGAAAACCATAATATTCCAGATAACTTTTTTTTTCTTTTTTCCTGTTATTTAGGTGCAAAATAAGGACAAAAACAGAAAACCATAATATTTCAGATAACTTTTTTTTTCATTTTACCTTTTATTTAGGTGCAAAATAACGACAAAAACAGAAAACCAAAATATTTCAGATAATTTTTTTTTCTTTTTTCCCGCCATTTAGGTGCAAAATAAGGACAACTACACAAAACCAAAATATTTCAAATAACTTATTTTTCTTTTTTCCTGTTATTTAGGTGCAAAATAAGGACAAAAACAGAAAAACAAAATATTTCAGATAACTTGTTATTTCTTTTTCCCGTTATTTAGGTGGCAAAATAAGGACAAAAAGAGAAAACTAAAATATTTCAGAGAACTTTTTTTCTCTTTTTTTCCACTATTTAAGTGAAAAATACAGACAAAAACAGAAAACCAAAATATTTCAAATAACTTTCTTTTTCTTTTTTCCCGTTATTAAGGTGTAAAATAAGGACAAAAACAGAAAACCAAAATATTCCAGATAATTTTTTTTTCTTTTTTCCCGTTATTTAGGTGCAAAATAAGGACAAAAACAGAAAACCAAAATATTTCAGATAACTTTTTTTTTTCTTTTTCCGTTATTTAGGTGTAAAATAAGGACAAAAACAGAAAACCATAATTTTCCAGATAACTTTTTTTTTCTTTTTTCCTGTTATTTAGGTGCAAAATAAGGACAAAAACAGAAAACCAAAATATTTCAGATAACTTTTTTTTTCTATTTTCCCGTTATTTAGGTGCAAAATAAGGACAAAAACAGAAAACTAAAATATTTCAGATAACTTTTTTTTTCTTTTGGTGTACAGTAAGGACAAAAACAGAAAACCAAAATATTTCAGATAACTTTTTTTTCTTTTTTCCTGTTATTTAGGTGCAAAATAAGGACAAAAGCAGAAAACCAAAATATTTCAGATAACTTTTTTTTTCTTTTTCCCCGTTAATTAGGTGTAAAATAAGGACAAAAACAGAAAACCAACATATTTCAAATAACTTTTTTTGCTTTTTTCCTGTTATTTAGGTGCAAAATAATGACAAAAACAGAAAACCAAAATTTTTCAGATAACTTTTTTTTCTTTTTTCCTGTTATTTAGGTGCAAAATAAGGACAAAAGCAGAAAACCATAATATTCCAGATAACTTTTTTTTCTTTTTTCCCGTTATTTAGGTGCAAAATAACGACAAAAACAGAAAACCAAAATATTTCAGATAACTTTTTTTTTTTCTTTTTCCGCTATTTAGGTGTAAAATAAGGACAAAAACAGAAAACCATAATATTCCAGATAACTTTTTTTTTTCTTTTTTCCTGTTATTTAGGTGCAAAATAAGGACAAAAACAGAAAACCAAAATATTTCAGATAACTTTTTTTTTCTTTTTTCCCGTTATTTAGGTGCAAAATAAGGACAAAAGCAGAAAACTAAAATATTGCAGATAACTTTTTTTTTATTTTTTCCCGTTATTTAGGTGTAAAATAAGGACAAAAACAGAAAACCAATATATTTCAAATAACTTTTTTTTTCTTTTTTTCCCGTTATTTAGGTGTAAAATAAGGACAAAAAATTGAAAACCATAATATTCCAGATAACTGTTTTTTTCTTTTTTCCCGTTATTTAGGAGCAAAATAAGGACAAAAACAGAAAACAAAAATATTTCAGATAACTTTTATTTCTTTTTTCCCGTTATTTAGGTGCAAAATAAGGACAAAAACAGAAAACCAAAATATTTCAGATAACTTCTTTTTCCTTGTTCCCGTTATTTAGGTGCAAAATAAGGACAAAAACAGAAAACCAAAATATTTCAGATAACTTTTTTTTTCTTTTTTCCCGTTATTTAGGTGCAAAATAAGGACAAAACCAGAAAACCAAAATATTTCAGATAACTTTTTTTTTCTTTTTTCCCGTTATTTAGGTGTAAAATAAGGACAAAAACACAAAACAAAAATATTTCAGATAACTTTTTTTTCTTTTTTCCCGTTATTTAGGTGCAAAATAAGGACAAAAACAGAAAACCATAATATTCCAGATAACTTTTTTTTTCTTTTTCCGTTATTTAGGTGTAAAATAAGGACAAAAACAGAAAACCATAATATTCCAGATAACTTTTTTTTTCTTTTATCCTGTTATTTAGGTGCAAAATAAGGACAAAAACAGAAAACCAAAATATTTCAGATAACTTTTTTTTCTTTTTTCCTGACAAAAACAGAAAACCAAAATATTTCAGATAACTTTTTTTTCTTTTTTCCATTTATTGAGGTGCAAAATAACGACAAAAACAGAAAACCAAAATATTTCAGATAAGTTTTTTCATCTTTTTCCAGTTAATTAGGTGGCAAATTAAGGACAAAAACAGAAAACCTAAATATTTCAGATAATTTTTTGTTCTTTTTGTTCCGTTATTGAGGTGCAAAATTAGGACAAAAAGAGAAAACCAAAATATTTCAGATAACTTTTTTTTTCTTTTTTCCCGTTATTTAGGTGTAAAATAAGGACAAAAACAGAAAACCGAAATATTTCAGATCATTTTTTTTTTATATTTTCCCGTTATTTAAGTGAAAAATAAAGACAAAAACAGAAAACCAACTTATTTCAGATAACTTTTTTCTTCTTTTTTCCCATTATTTAGTTGTAAAATAAGGACAAAAACAGAAAACCTAAATATTTCAGATAACTTTTTTTTTCTTTTTTCCCGTTATTTAAGTGAAAAATAAAGACAAAAACAGAAAACCAATATAT
The DNA here is from genome assembly GCA_963932195.1 of Empis livida. Classification (NCBI taxonomy): domain Eukaryota; kingdom Metazoa; phylum Arthropoda; class Insecta; order Diptera; family Empididae; genus Empis; species Empis livida. Next base: position 26,984,091 of record OZ010647.1, on the reverse strand, counting down.
TTCAGATAACTTTTTTCTTCTTTTTTCCCATTATTTAGTTGTAAAATAAGGACAAAAACAGAAAACCTAAATATTTCAGATAACTTTTTTTTTTCTTTTTTCCCGTTACTTAAGTGAAAAATAAAGACAAAAACAGAAAACCAAAATATTTTAGATAACTGTTTTCTTCTTGTTTCCCGCTATTTAAGTGAAAAATAAAGGCAAAAACAGAAAACCATAATATTTTAGATAACTTTTTTTTCTTTTTTCCCATTATTTAAGTGAAAAATAAAGACAAAAACAGAAAACCAAAATATTTCAGATAACTTTTTTTTTCTTTTTTCCCGTTATTTAGGTGGCAAAATAAGGACAAAAACAGAAAACCAAAATATTTCAGATAACTTTTTTTTCTTTTTTCCGTTATTTAGGTGTAAAATAAGGACAAAAACAGAAAACAATAATATTTCATATAACTTTTTTTTTTCATTTTACTTTTTATTTAGGTGCAAAATAAGGACAAAAACAGAAAACCAAAATATTTCAGATAACTTTTTTTTTCTTTTTCCCGATATTGAAGTGCAATAAGGACAGAAACAGAAAACTAAAATATTTCAGATAACTTTTGTTTCTTTTTTCCCGGTATTTAGGTCCAACAGTAGCACAAAACCAGAAAACCAAAATATTTCAGATAACTTTTCATTTTGCTCGTTATTTAGGTGGCAAAATAAGGACAAAAACAGAAAACCAAAATATTTCAGATAACTTCTTTTTCCTTGTTCCCGTTATTTAGGTGCAAAATAAGGACAAAAACAGAAAACCAAAATATTTCAGATAACTTTTTTTTTCTTTTTTCCCGTTATTTAGGTGCAAAATAAGGACAAAAACAGAAAACCAAAATATTTCAGATAACTTTTTTTTTCTTTTTTCCCGTTATTTAGGTGTAAAATAAGGACAAACACAGAAAACCAAAATATTTCAGATAACTTTTTTTTCTTTTTTCCGTTATGTAGGTGTAAAATAAGGACAAAAACAGAAAACAATAATATTTCATATAACTTTTTTTTTCATTTTACTTTTTATTTAGGTGCAAAATAAGGACAAAAACAGAAAACCAAAATATTTCAGATAACTTTTTTTTTCTTTTTCCCGATATTGAAGTGCAATAAGGACAGAAACAGAAAACTAAAATATTTCAGATAACTTTTGTTTCTTTTTTCCCGGTATTTAGGTCCAACAGTAGCACAAAACCAGAAAACCAAAATATTTCAGATAACTTTTCATTTTGCTCGTTATTTAGGTGGCAAAATAAGGACAAAAACAGAAAACAAAAATATTTCAGATAACTTTTATTTCTTTTTTCCCGTTATTTAGGTGCAAAATAAGGACAAAAACAGAAAACCAAAATATTTCAGATAACTTCTTTTTCCTTGTTCCCGTTATTTAGGTGTAAAATAAGGACAAAAACAGAAAACCAACATATTTCAAATAACTTTTTTTTTCTTTTTTCCCGTTATTTAGGTGTAAAATAAGGACAAAAACAGAAAACCATAATATTCCAGATAACTTTTTTTTTCTTTTTTCCCGTTATTTAGGTGCAAACTAAGGACAAAAACACAAAACAAAAATATTTCAGATAACTTTTTTTTCTTTTTTCCCGTTATTTAGGTGCAAAATAAGGACAAAAACAGAAAACCATAATATTCCAGATAACTTTTTTTTTCTTTTTCCGTTATTTAGGTGTAAAATAAGGACAAAAACAGAAAACCATAATATTCCAGATAACTTTTTTTTTCTTTTTTCCTGTTATTTAGGTGCAAAATAAGGACAAAAACAGAAAACCAAAATATTTCAGATAACTTTTTTTTCCTTTTTCCTGACAAAAACAGAAAACCGAAATATTTCAGATAACTTTTTTTTCTTTTTTCCATTTATTGAGGTGCAAAATAACGACAAAAACAGAAAACCAAAATATTTCAGATAAGTTTTTTCTTCTTTTTCCAGTTAATTAGGTGGCAAATTAAGGACAAAAACAGAAAACCAAAATATTTCAGATAATTTTTTGTTCTTTTTGTTCCGTTATTTAGGTGCAAAATAAGGACAAAAAGAGAAAACCAAAATATTTCAGATAACTTTTTTTTTCTTTTTTCCCGTTATTTAGGTGTAAAATAAGGACAAAAACAGAAAACCGAAATATTTCAGATCATTTTTTTTTTATTTTTTCCCGTTATTTAAGTGAAAAATAAAGACAAAAACTGAAAACCAACTTATTTCAGATAACTTTTTTCTTCTTTTTTCCCATTATTTAGTTGTAAAATAAGGACAAAAACAGAAAACCTAAATATTTCAGATAACTTTTTTTTTCTTTTTTCCCGTTATTTAAGTGAAAAATAAAGACAAAAACAGAAAACCAATATATTTCAGATAACTTTTTTCTTCTTTTATCCCATTATTTAGTTGTAAAATAAGGACAAAAACAGAAAACCTAAATATTTCAGATAACTTTTTTTTTTCTTTTTTCCCGTTATTTAAGTGAAAAGAAAATACAAAAACAGAAAATCAAAATATTTCAGATAACTTTTTTTTTCTTTTTTCCCGTTACTTAAGTAAAAAATAAAGACAAAAACAGAAAACCAAAATATTTTAGATAACTGTTTTCTTCTTGTTTCCCGCTATTTAAGTGAAAAATAAAGGCAAAAACAGAAAACCATAATATTTCAGATAACTTTTTTTTTCATTTTACTTTTTATTTAGGTGCAAAATAAGGACAAAAACAGAAAACCAAAATATTTCAGATAACTTTTTTTTTCTTTTTCCCGATATTGAAGTGCAATAAGGACAGAAACAGAAAACTAAAATATTTCAGATAACTTTTGTTTCTTTTTTCCCGGTATTTAGGTCCAACAGTAGCACAAAACCAGAAAACCAAAATATTTCAGATAACTTTTCATTTTGCTCGTTATTTAGGTGGCAAAATAAGGACAAAAACAGAAAATCAAATATTTCAGATAACTTTTTTTTTCTTTTTCCCTTTATTTAGGTGGCAAAATAAGGACAAAAACAGAAAGCCAAAATATTTCAGATAACTTTTTTTCCTTTTTTCCCGTTATTTAGGTGTAAAATAAGGACAAAAACAGAAAACCAACATATTTCAAATAACTTTTTTTTCTTTTTTCCTGTTATTTAGGTTATTTAGGACAAAAACATAAAACCAAAATATTTCAGATATTTTTTTTTTCTTTTTCCCATTATTTAGGTGGCAAAATAAGGACAAAAACAGAAAACCAAAATATTTCAGATAACTTTTTTCTTCTTGTTTCCCGTTATTTAGGTGTAAAATAAGGCCAAAAACAGAAAACCAAAATATTTCAGATAACTTTTTTTTCTTTTTTCCCGTTATTTAGGTGCAAAATAAAGACAAAAACAGAAAACCAAAATATTTCAGAAAATTTTTTTTTTCTTTTTTCCAATTATTTAAGTGAAAAATTAAGACATAAACAGAAAACCAAAATATTTCAGATAACTTTTTTCTTCTTGTTTCCGGTTATTTAGGTGTAAAATAAGGACAAAAACAGAAAACCAAAATATTTCAGATAACTTTTTTTTTCTTTTTTCCCGTTATTTAAGTGAAAAATAAAGACAAAAAACAGAAAACCAAAATATTTCAGATAACTTTTTATTCTTGTTTCCCGTTATTTAGGTGTAAAATAAGGACAAAAACAGAAAACCAAAATATTTCAGATAACTTTTTTTTCTTTTTTCCCGTTATTTAGGTGCAAAATAAGGACAAAAACAGAAAACCAAAATATTTCAGAAAACATTTTTTTTCTTTTTTCCAATTATTTAAGTGAAAAATAAAGACATAAACAGAAAACCAAAATATTTCAGATAACTTTTTTCTTCTTGTTTCCGGTTATTTAGGTGTAAAATAAGGACAAAAACAGAAAACCAAAATATTTCAGATAACTTTTTTTTTCTTTTTTCCCGTTATTTAGGTGTAAAATAAGGACAAAAACAGAAAACCAAAATATTTCAGTAACTTTTTTTTTCTTTTCTCCCGTTATTTGGTGCAAAATAAGGACAAAAACAGAAAACCAAAATATTTCAGATAAATTTTTTATTTTTCTGTTATTTAGGTGTAAAATAAGGACAAAAACAGAACACCAAAATATTTCAAATAACTTTTTTTTCTTTTTTTTTTTCCGTAACTTAGGTGCAAAATAAGGACAAAAACAGAAAACAAAAATATTTCAGATAACTTTTTTTTCTTTTTTCCGTTATTTAGGTGTAAAATAAGGACAAAAACAGAAAACCATAATATTTCAGATAACTTTTTTTTTTCATTTTACCTTTTATTTAGGTGCAAAATTAAGACAAATACAGAAAACCAAAATATTTCAGATAACTTTTTTTTTCTTTTTCCCGATATTGAAGTGCAAAATAAGGACAAAAACAGAAAATAAAATATTTCAGATAACTTTTCATTTTTCTCGTTATTTAGGTGTAAAATAATGTCAAAAACAGAAAACCAAAATATTTAAAATATCTTTTTTTTCTTTTTCCCGTTATTTAGGTGGCAAAATAAGGACAAAAACAGAAAATCAAATATTTCAGATAACTTTTTTTTCTCTTTTCCTGTTATTTAGGTGCAAAATAAGGACAAAAACAGAAAACCAAAATATTTTAGATAACTTTTTTTTTCTTTTTTCCCGTTATTTAGGTGTAAACTAAGGACAAAAACAGAAAACCAACATATTTCAAATAAATTTTTTTTCTCTTTCCTGTTATTTGGGTGCAAAATAATGACAAAAACAGAAAACCAAAATATTTCAGATAACTATTTTTCTTTTTTCCCGTTATTTAGGTGCAAAATATGGACAAAAACAGAAAACCAAAATATTTCAGATAATTTTTTTTTCTTTTTTCCCGTTATTTAGGTGCAAAATAAGGACAAAAACAGAAAACCAAAATATTTCAGTTAACTTTTTTTTGCTTTTATCCCGTTATTTAAGTGAAAAATAAAGACAAAACCAGAAAACCAAAATATTTCAGATAACTTTTTTCTTCTTTTTTCCCATTACTTAGGTGAGAACTAGGGACAAAAACAGAAAACCAAAATATTTCAAATAACTTTTCTTCTTGTTTCCCGTTATTTAGGTGTAAAATAAGGACAAAAACAGAAAACCAAAATATTTCATATAACATTTTTCTTCTTGTTTCTCGTTATTTAGGTGTAAAATAGGAACAAAAACAGAAAACCAAAATATTTCAGTTAACTTTTTTTTTCTTTTTTCCCGCTATTTAAGTGAAAAATAAATGCAAAAACAGAAAACCAAAATATTTCAAATAACTTTTTTTTTCCCGTTATTTAGGTGTAAAATAAAGACAAAAATAGAAAACCATAATATTTCAGATAACTTTTTTTTTTTTCCTGTTATTTAGGTGCAAAATAAGGACAAAAACAGAAAACCAAAATATTTCAATTAACTTTTTTTTTCTTTGTTCCTGTTATTTAGGTGCAAAATAAGGACAAAAACAGAAAACCAAATTATTTCAGATATCTTTTTTTTTCCTTTTTCCCGTTATTTAGGTGCAATATAAGGACAGAAAGAGAAAACCAAAATATTTCAAATAACTTTTTTTTCTTTTTTCCCGTTATTTAGGTGCAAAATAAAGACAAAAACAAAAAACCAAAATATTTCAAATAACTTTTTTTTCTTTTTTCCCGTTATTTAGGTGCAAAATAAGGACAAAAACAGAAAACCAAAATATTTCAGATAACTTTTTTTTTCTTTTTCCCGTTATTTAGGTGTAAAATAAGAACAAAAACAGAAAACCAACATATTTCAAATAACTTTTTTTTCTTTTTTCCTGTTATTTAGGTGCAAAATAATGACAACAACAGAAAACCAAAATATTTCAAACTTTTTTTTTCTTTTTTCCCGTTATTTAGGTGTAAAATAAGGACAAAAACAGAACACCAAAATATTTCAGATAACTTTTTTATCTTTTTTCCTGTTATTTAGGTGCAAAATAAGGACAAAAACAGAAAACCAAAATATTTCAATTAACTTTTTTTTTCTTTGTTCCTGTTAATTAGGTGCAAAATAAGGACAAAAACAGAAAACCAAATTATTTCAGATAACTTTTTTTTCTTTTTCCCGTTATGTAGGTGCAATATAAGGACACAAAGAGAAAACCAAAATATTTCAAATAACTTTTTTTTCTTTTTTCCCGTTATTTAGGTGCAAAATAAAAACAAAAACAGAAAATTAAAATATTTCAAATAACTTTTTTTTCTTTTGTCCTGTTATTTAGGCGCAAAATAAGGACAAAAACAGAAAACCAAAATATTTCAGATAACTTTTTTTTTCTTTTTTCCTGTTATTTAGGTGCAAAATAAGGACAAAAACAGAAAACCAAATATTTCAGATAACTTTTTTTTTCTTTTTCCCGTTATTTAGGTGTAAAATAAGGACAAAAACAGAAAATCAAATTATTTCACATAACTTTTTTTTTCCTTTTCCCATTATGTAGGTGGCAAAATAAGGACAAAAACAGAAAACCAAATATTTCAGATAACTTTTTTTTTCTTTTTTCCCGTTATTTAGGTGTAAAATAAGGACAAAAACAGAAAACTAAAATATTTCAAATAACTTTTTTTTCTTTTTTCCTGTTATTTAGGTGCAAAATAAGGACAAAAACAGAAAACCAAATTATTTCAGATAACTTTTTTTTTCTTTTTCCCGTTATTTAGGTGGCAAAATAAGGACAAAAACAGAAAACCAAAATATTTCAGATAACTTTTTTTTCTTTTTTCACGTTATTTAGGTGTAAAATAAGGACAAAAACAGAAAACCAACATATTTCAGAAAACTTTTTTTTTCTTTTTCCCGTTATATAGGTGGGAAAATAAGGACAAAAACAGAAAACCAAAATATTTCAGATAACTTTTTTTTCTTTTTTCACGTTATTTAGGTGTAAAATAAGGACAAAAACAGAAAACCAAATTATTTCAGAGAACTCTTTTTTCTTTTTCCCGTTATTTAGGTGCAAAATAAGGACAAAAACAGAAAACCAAAATATTTCAAATAACATTTTTTTTCTTTTTTCACGTTATTTAGGTGTAAAATAAGGCCAAAAACATAAAACCAAAATATTTTAGATAACTTTTCAGTTTTCTCGTTATTTAGATGTAATATAATGTCAAAAACAGAAAACCAAAATACTTCAAATATCTTTTTTTTCTTTTTCCCGTTATTTAGGTGGCTAAATAAGGACAAAATCAGAAAACCAAATATTTCAGATAACTTTTTTTTCTTTTTTCCCATTATTTAGGTATAAAATGAGGACAAAAACAGAAAACTAAATTATTTCAGAGAACTCTTTTTTTCTTTTTCCCGTTATTTAGGTGCAAAATAAGGACAAAAACATAAAACCAAAATATTTCAGATAACTTTTCAGTTTTCTCGTTATTTAGATGTAATATAATGTCAAAAACAGAAAACCAAAATACTTCAAATATCTTTTATTTCTTTTTCCCGTTATTTAGGTGGCTAAATAAGGACAAAATCAGAAAACCAAATATTTCAAATAACTTTTTTTTCTTTTTTCCTGTTATTTAGGTGCAAAATAAGTACAAAAACAGAAAATCAAATTATTTCAGATAACTTTTTTTTTCTTTTTTCACGTTATTTAGGTGTAAAATAAGGACAAAAACAGAAAACCAACATATTTCTAATAACTTTTTTTTCTTTTTTACTGTTATTTAGGTGAAAAATAATGACAAAAACAAAAAACCAAAATATTTCACACATTTTTTTTCTTTTTTCCCGTTATTTAGGTGCAAAATAAGGACAAAAGCAGAAAACCAAAATATTTCAAATAACTTTTTTTTCTTTTTTCCTGTTATTTAGGTGCAAAATAAGTACAAAAACAGAAAATCAAATTATTTCAGATAACTTTTTTTTTCTTTTTTCACGTTATTTAGGTGTAAAATAAGGACAAAAACAGAAAACCAACAAATTTCAGATAACTTTTTTTTCCTTTTTCCTGTTATTTAGGTGCAAAATAAGGACAAAAACAGAAAACCAAAATATTTCAAATAATGTTTTTTACTTTGATCCTGTTATTTAGGTGCAAAATAAGGACAAAAACAGAAAAGCAAATTATTTCAGATAACTTTTTTTTCTTTTTCCCGTTATTTAGGTGCAATATAAGGACACAAACAGAAAACCAAAATATTTCAAATAACTTTTTTTTCGTTTTTCCCGTTATTTAGGTGCAAAATAAGGACAAAAACAGAAAACCAAAATATTTCACATAACCTTTTTTTTCTTTTTTCCTGTTATTTAGGTGCAAAATAATGACAAAAACAGAAAATTAAAATATTTCAAATAACTTTTTTTTCTTTTTTCCTGTTATTTAGGTGCAAAATAAGGACAAAAACAGAAAACCAAATTATTTCAGATAACTTTTTTTAGTTTTCCCGTTATTTAGGTGCAATATAAGGACTCAAACAGAAAACCAAAATATTTCAAATAACTTTTTTTTCTTTTTTCCAGTTATTTAGGTGCAAAATAAGAACAAAACCAGAAAACCAAATTATTTCAGATAACTTTTTTTAGTTTTCCCGTTATTTAGGTGCAATATAAGGACACAAACAGAAAACCAAAATATTTCAAATAACTTTTTTTTCTTTTTTCCTGTTATTTAGGTGCAAAATAAGGACAAAAACAGAAAACCAAATATTTCAGATAACTTTTTTTTTCTTTTTCCCGTTATTTAGGTGTAAAATAAGGACAAAAACAGAAAATCAAATTATTTCTCATAAAATTTTTTTTTTCCTTTTCCCGTTATTTAGGTGGCAAAAGAAGGACAAAAACAGAAAACCAAATATTTCAGATAACTTTTTTTTTCTTTTTTCCCGTTATTTAGGTGTAAAATAAGGACAAAACAAGAAAACCAAAATATTTCAAATAACTTTTTTTACTTTTTTCCTGTTATTTAGGTGCAAAATAAGGACTAAAACAGAAAACCAAATTATTTCAGATAACTTTTTTTTTCTTTTTCCCGTTATTTAGGTGGCAAAATAAGGACAAAAACAGAAAACCAAAATATTTCAGGTAACTTTTTTTTCTTTTTTCACTTTATTTAGGTGTAAAATAAGGACAAAAACAGCAAACCAACATATTTCAGATAACTTTTTTTTTTTTTTTCCCGTTATATAGGTGGCAAAATAATGACAAAAACAGAAAACCAAAATATTTCAGATACTTTTTTTTTCTTTTTTCACGTTATTTAGTTGTAAAATAAGGACAAAAACAGAAAACCAAATTATTTCAGAGAACTCTTTTTTTCTTTTTCCCGTTATTTAGGTGCAAAATAAGGACAAAAACAGAAAACCAAAATATTTCAAATAACATTTTTTTTTTGTTTCACGTTATTTAGGTGTAAAATAAGGCCAAAAACATAAAACCAAAATATTTCAGATAACTTTTCAGTTTTCTCGTCATTTAGATGTAATATAATGTCAAAAACAGAAAACCAAAATACTTCAAATATCTTTTTTTTCTTTTTCCCGTTATTTAGGTGGCAAAATAAGGACAAAATCAGAAAACCAAATATTTCAGATAACTTTTTTTTCTTTTTTCCCATTATTTAGGTATAAAATAAGGACAAAAACAGAAAACCAAAATATTTCAAATAACTTTTTTTTCTTTTTTCCTGTTATTTAGGTGCAAAATAAGTACAAAAACAGAAAATCAAATTATTTCAGATAACTTTTTTTTTCTTTTTTCACTTTATTTAAGTGTAAAATAAGGACAAAAACAGAAAACCAACATATTTCAAATAACTTTTTTTTCTTTTTTACTGTTATTTAGGTGCAAAATAATGACAAAAACAAAAAACCAAAATATTTCAAACTTTTTTTTTCTTTTTTCCCATTATTTAGGTGCAAAATAAGGACAAAAGCAGAAAACCAAAATATTTCAAATAACTTTTTTTCTTTTTTCCTGTTATTTAGGTGCAAAATAAGTACAAAAACAGAAAATCAAATTATTTCAGATAACTTTTTTTTTCTTTTTTCACGTTATTTAGGTGTAAAATAAGGACAAAAACAGAAAACCAACATATTTCAGATAACTTTTTTTTCCTTTTTCTTGTTATTTAGGTGCAAAATAAGGACAAAAACAGAAAACCAAAATATTTCAAATAACTTTTTTTTCATTGATCCTGTTATTTAGGTGCAAAATAAGGACAAAAACAGATAACCAAATTATTTCAGATAACTTTTGTTTCTTTTTCCCGTTATTTAGGTGCAATATAAGGACACAAACAGAAAACCAAAATATTTCAAATAACTTTTTTTTCGTTTTTCCCGTTATTTAGGTGCAAAATAAGGACAAAAACAGAAAACCAAAATATTTCACATAACCTTTTTTTTCTTTTTCCCTGTTATTTAGGGGCAAAATAAGGACAAAACCAGAAAATTAAAATATTTCATATAACTTTTTTTTCTTTTTTCCTGTTATTTAGGTGCAAAATAAGGACAAAAACAGAAAACCAAATTATTTTAGATAACTTTTTTTAGTTTTCCCGTTATTTATAACATAACGGGAAAACTAAAAAAAGTTATCTAAAATAATTTGGTTTTCTGTTTTTGTCCTTATTTTGCACCTAAATAACAGGAAAAAAGAAAAAAAAGTTATTTGAAATATTTTAATTTTCTGGTTTTGTCCTTATTTTGCCCCTAAATAACAGGGAAAAAGAAAAAAAAGTATATGTGCAATATAAGGACACAAACAGAAAACCAAAATATTTCAAATAACTTTTTTTTCTTTTTTCCTGTTATTTAGGTGCAAAATAAGGACAAAAACTGAAAACCAAAATATTTCAAATATCTTTCTTTTTCTTTTTCCCGTTATTTAGGTGTAAAATAAGGACAAAACCAGAAAACCAAATTATTTCAGATAACTTTTTTTTTTCTTTTTCCGTTATTTAGGTGTAAAATAAGGACAAAAAAAGAAAACCAAAATATTTCAAATAACTTTTTTTCTTTTTTCCTGTTATTTAGGTGCACAATAAGGGCAAAACACAGAAAAGCATAATATTTCACATAACTTATTTTTTCTTTTCTTCCGTTATTTAGGTGCAATATAAGGACAAAAACAGAAAACCAAAATATTTCAGTTTTTTTTTTTCCCGTTATTTAGGTGCAAAATAAGGATAAAAACAGAAACCAAAATATTTCAGTTAACTTTTTTTTTCTTTTTTTCCCGCTATTTAAGTGAAAAATAAAGACAAAAACAGAAAACCATAATATTTCAGATAAAAATTTTTTCTTCTTTTTTCCAATTATTTAGGTGTAAACTAGAGACAAAAACAGAAAACCAAAATATTTCAGATAACTTTTTTTTTCTTTTTTCCCGCTATTTAAATGAAAAATAAATACAAAAAAAGAAAACCAAAATATTTCAGATAACATTTTTTTTCTTTTTTCACGTTATTTAGGTGTAAAATAAGGACAAAACCAGAAAACCAAAATATTTTAGATAACTTTTTTCTTCTTTTTTCCCATTATTTAGGTGATAACTAGGGACAAAAACAGAAAACCAAAATATTTCAGATAACTTTTTTCTTCTTGTTTCCCGTTATTTAGGTGTAAAATAAGGACAAAAACGGAAAACGTAAATATTTCAGATAACTTTTTTTTTCTTTTTCCCGTTATTTAGGTGTAAAATAAGGACAAAAACAGAAAACCATAATATTTCAGATGACTTTTTTTTCTTTTTCCCGATATTTAAGTGCAAAATAAGGACAGAAACAGAAAACTAAAATATTTCAGATAACTTTTTTTTTCTTTTTTCCCGTTATTTAGGTGTAAAATAAGGACAAAAACAGAAAACCAACATATTTCAAATAACTTTTTTTTCTTTTTTCCTGTTATTTAGGTGCAAAATATTGACAAAAACAGAAAACCAAAATATTTCAAACTTTTTTTTTCTTTTTTCCCGTTATTTAGGTGGCAAAATAAGGACAAAAACAGAAAACCAAAATATTTCAGATAACATTTTTTTTCTTTTTTCACGTTATTTAGGTGTAAAATAAGGACAAAACCAGAAAATCATAATATTTCAGATGACTTTTTTTTCTGTTTCCCGATATTTAAGTGCTAAATAAGGACAGAAACAGAAAACTAAAATATTTCAGATAACTTTTTTTTTCTTTTTTCCCGTTAGTTAGGTGTAAAATAAGGACAAAATCAGAAAACCAACATATTTCAGATACATTTTTTATTTTTCCGTTATTTAGGTGTAAAATAAGGACAAAAACAGAAAACCAAAATATTTCATATAACTTTTTTTTCTTTTTTCCCGTTATTTAGGTGCAAAAGAAGGACAAAAACAAAAAACCAAAATATTTCAGATAACATTTTTCTTCTTGTTTCTCGTTATGTAGGTGTAAAATAGGGACAAAAACAGAAAACCAAAATATATCAGTTAACATTTTTTTCTTTTTTCCTGTTATTTAGGTGCTATTTAAGTGAAAAATAAAGGCAAAAACAGAAAACCAAAATATTTCAAATAACTTTTTTTTTCCCGTTATTTAGGTGTAAACTAAAGACAAAAATAGAAAACCATAATATTTCAGATAACTTTTTTTTCTTTTTTCCTGTTATTTAGGTGCAAAATAAGGACAAAAACAGAAAACCAAAATATTTCAATTAACTTTTTTTTTCTTTGTTCCTGTTATTTAGGTGCAAAATAAGGACAAAAACAGAAAACCAAATTATTTCAGATAACTTTTTTTTCTTTTTCCCGTTATTTAGGTGCAATATAAGGACACAAAGAGGAAACCAAAATATTTCAAATAACTTTTTTTTCTTTTTTCCCGTTATTTAGGTGCGAAATAAAGACAAAAACAGAAAATTAAAATATTTCAAATAACTTTTTTTTCTTTTTTCCCGTTATTTAGGTGCAAAATAAGGAAAAAAACAGAAAACCAAAATATTTCAGATAATTTTTTTTCCTTTTTCCCGTTATTTAGGTGCAATATAAGGACACAAAGAGAAAACCAAAATTTTCCAGATAACTTTTTTTTTCTTTTTTCCCGCTATTTAAGTGAAAAATAAAGACAAAAAAAGAAAACCAAAATATTTCAGATAACTTTTTTTTGCTTTTATCCCGTTATTTAAGTGAAAAATAAAGACAAAACCAGAAAATCAAAATATTTCAGATAACTTTTTTCTTCTTTTTTCCCATTACTTAGGTGAGAACTAGGGACAAAAACAGAAAACCAAAATATTTCAAATAACTTTTTTCTTCTTGTTTCCCGTTATTTAGGTGTAAAATAAGGACAAAAACAGAAAACCTAAATATTTCAGATAACTTTTTTTTGCTTTTATCCCGTTATTTAAGTGAAAAATAAAGACAAAACCAGAAAAACAAAATATTTCAGATAACTTTTTTCTTCTTTTTTCCAATTATTTAGGTGAGAACTAGGGACAAAAACAGAAAACCAAAATATTTCAAATAACTTTTTTCTTCTTGTTTCCCGTCATTTAGGTGTAAAATAAGGACAAAAACAGAAAACCAAAATATTTCAGATAACATTTTTCTTCTTGTTTCTCGTTATTTAGGTGTAAAATAGGGACAAAAACAGAAAACCAAAATATTTCAGTTAACTTTTTTTTTCTTTTTTCCCGCTATTTAAGTGAAAAATAAAGGCAAAAACAGAAAACCAAAATATTTCAAATAAGTTTTTTTTTTCCCGTTATTTAGGTGTAAAATAAAGACAAAAACAGAACACCAAAATATTTCAGATAACTTTTTTTTCTTTTTTCCTGTTATTTAGGTGCAAAATAAGGACAAAAACAGAAAACCAAAATATTTCAGATAACATTTTTCTTCTTGTTTCTCGTTATTTAGGTGTAAAATAGGGACAAAAACAGAAAACCAAAATATTTCAAATAACTTTTTTCTTCTTGTTTCCCGTCATTTAGGTGTAAAATAAGGACAAAAACAGAAAACCAAAATATTTCAGATAACATTTTTCTTCTTGTTTCTCGTTATTTAGGTGTAAAATAGGGACAAAAACAGAAAACCAAAATATTTCAGATAACTTTTTTTTCTTTTTTCCTGTTATTTAGGTGCAAAATAAGGCAAAAACAGAACACCAAAATATATCAGATAACTTTTTTTTCTTTTTTCCTGTTATTTAGGTGCAAAATAAGGACAAAAACAGAAAACCAAAATATTTCAATTAACTTTTTTTTTTTTGTTCCTGTTATTTAGGTGCAAAATAAGGACAAAAACAGAAAACCAATATATTTCAGATAACTTTTTTTTTCTTTTTCCCGTTATTTAGGTGCAATATAAGGACACAAAGAGAAAACCAAAATATTTCGAATAACTTTTTTTTCTTTTTTCCCGTTATTTAGGTGCAAAATAAGGACAAAAACAGAAAACCAAAATATTTCAGATACATTTTTTATTTTTCCGTTATTTAGGTGTAAAATAATGTCAAAAACAGAAAACCAAAATATTTCAAATAACTTTTTTTTCTTTTTTCCCGTTATTTAGGTGCAAAAGAAAGACAAAAACAAAAAACCAAAATATTTCAAATAACTTTTTTTTCTTTTTTCCCGTTATTTAGGTGCAAAATAAGGACAAAAACAGAAAACCAAAATATTTCAGATAACTTTTTTTTTCTTTTTCCCGTTATTTAGGTGTAAAATAAGGACAAAAACAGAAAACCAACATAGTTCAAATAACTTTTTTTTCTTTTTTCCTGTTATTTAGGTGCAAAATAATGACAACAACAGAAAACCAAAATATTTCAAACTTTTTTTTTCTTTTTTCCCGTTATTTAGGTGTAAAATAAGGACAAAAACAGAACACCAAAATATTTCAGATAACTTTTTTTTCTTTTTTCCTGTTATTTAGGTGCAAAATAAGGACAAAAACAGAAAACCAAAATATTTCAATTAACTTTTTTTTTCTTTGTTCCTGTTATTTAGGTGCAAAATAAGGACAAAAACAGAAAACCAATATATTTCAGATAACTTTTTTTTTCTTTTTCCCGTTATTTAGGTGCAATATAAGGACACAAAGAGAAAACCAAAATATTTCAAATAACTTTTTTTTCTTTTTTCCCGTTATTTAGGTGCAAAATAAAGACAAAACAGAAAATTAAAATATTTCAAATAACTTTTTTTTCTTTTGTCCTGTTATTTATGCGCAAAATAAGGACAAAAACAGAAAACCAAAATATTTCAGATAACTTTTTTTTTCTTTTTTCCCGTTATTTAGGTGCAAAATAAGGACAAAAACAGAAAACCAAATATTTCAGATAACTTTTTTTTTCTTTTTCCCGTTATTTAGGTGTAAAATAAGGACAAAAACAGAAAATCAAATTATTTCACATAACTTTTTTTTTCCTTTTCCTGTTATTTAGGTGGCAAAATAAGGACAAAAACAGAAAACCAAATATTTCAGATAACTTTTTTTTTCTTTTTTCCCGTTATTTAGGTGTAAAATAAGGACAAAAACAGAAAACCAAAATATTTCAAATAACTTTTTTTTCTTTTTTCCTGTTATTTAGGTGCAAAATAAGGACAAAAACAGAAAACCAAATTATTTCAGATAACTTTTTTTTCTTTTTCCCGTCATTTAGGTGGCAAAATGAGGACAAAAACAGAAAACCAAAATATTTCAGATAACTTTTCAGTTTTCTCGTTATTTAGATGTAATATAATGTCAAAAACAGAAAACCAAAATACTTCAAATATCTTTTTTTTCTTTTTCCCGTTATTTAGGTGGCAAAATAAGGACAAAATCAGAAAACCAAATATTTCAGATATTTCGTTTTAACTTTTTATAACTTTTTTTCTTTTTTCCCATTATTTAGGTATAAAATAAGGACAAAAGCAGAAAACCAAAATATTTCAAATAACTTTTTTTTCTTTTTTCCTGTTATTTAGGTACAAAATAAGTACAAAAACAGAAAATCAAATTATTTCAGATAACTTTTTTTTTCTTTTTTCATGTTATTTAGGTGTAAAATTAGGACAAAAACAGAAAACCAACATATTTCAGATAACTTTTTTTTTCTTTTTCCCGTTATATAGGTGGCAAAATAAGGACAAAAACAGAAAACCAAAATATTTCAGATAACTTTTTTTTTCTTTTTTCCGTTATATAGGTGGCAAAATAAGGACAAAAACAGAAAACCAAAATATTTCAGATAACTTTTTTTTTCTTTTTTCACGTTATTTAGGTGTAAAATAAGGACAAAAATAGAAAACCAAATTATTTCAGAGAACTCTTTTGTTCTTCTTCCCGTTATTTAGGTGCAAAATAAGGACAAAAACAGAAAACCAAAATATTTCAAATAACATTTTTTTCTTTTTTCACGTTATTTAGGTGTAAAATAAGGCCAAAAACAGAAAACCAAAATATTTCAGATAACTTTTCAGTTTTCTCGTTATTTAGATGTAATATAATGTCAAAAACAGAAAACCAAAATACTTCAAATATCTTTTTTTTCTTTTTCCCGTTATTTAGGTGGCAAAATAAGGACAAAAGCAGAAAACCAAATATTTCAGATATTTGGTTTTAACTTTTTATAACTTTTTTTTTTTTTCCCATTATTTAGGTATAAAATAAGGACAAAAGCAGAAAACCAAAATATTTCAAATAACTTTTTTTTCTTTTTTCCTGTTATTTAGGTGCAAAATAAGTACAAAAACAGAAAATCAAATTATTTCAGAGAACTCTTTTTTTCTTCTTCCCGTTATTTAGGTGCAAAATAAGGACAAAAACAGAAAACCAAAATATTTCAAATAACTTTTTTTTCTTTTTTCACGTTATTTAGGTGTAAAATTAGGACAAAAACAGAAAACCAACATATTTCAGATAACTTTTTTTTCTTTTTCCTGTTATTTAGGTGCAAAATAAGGACAAAAACAGAAAACCAAAATATTTCAATTAACTTTTTTTTTCTTTGTTCCTGTTATTTAGGTGCAAAATAAGCACAAAAACAGAAAACCAATATATTTCAGATAACTTTTTTTTTCTTTTTCCCGTTATTTAGGTGCAATATAAGGACACAAAGAGAAAACCAAAATATTTCAAATAACTTTTTTTTCTTTTTTCCCGTTATTTAGGTGTAAAATAAAGACAAAAATAGAAAACCATAATATTTCAGATAACTTTTTTTTTTTTTTTCCTGTTATTTAGGTGCAAAATAAGGACAAAAACAGAACACCAAAATATTTCAGATAACTTTTTTTTCTTTGTTCCTGTTATTTAGGTGCAAAATAAGGACAAAAACAGAAAACCAAAATATTTCAATTAACTTTTTTTTTCTTTGTTCCTGTTATTTAGGTGCAAAATAAGGACAAAAACAGAAAACCAATATATTTCAGATAACTTTTTTTTTTCTTTTTCCCGTTATTTAGGTGCAATATAAGGACACAAAGAGAAAACCAAAATATTTCAAATAACTTTTTTTCCTTTTTTCCCGTTATTTAGGTGCAAAATAAGGACAAAAACAGAAAACCAAAATATTTCAGATACATTTTTTATATTTCCGTTATTTAGGTGTAAAATAAGGTCAAAAACAGAAAACCAAAATATTTCAAATAACTTTTTTTTCTTTTTTCCCGTTATTTAGGTGCAAAAGAAAGACAAAAACAAAAAACCAAAATATTTCAAATAACTTTTTTTTCTTTGTTCCCGTTATTTAGGTGCAAAATAAGGACAAAAACAGAAAACCAAAATATTTCAGATAACTTTTTTTTTCTTTTTCCCGTTATTTAGGTGTAAAATAAGGACAAAAACAGAAAACCAACATAGTTCAAATAACTTTTTTTTCTTTTTTCCTGTTATTTAGGTGCAAAATAATGACAACAACAGAAAACCAAAATATTTCAAACTTTTTTTTTCTTTTTTCCCGTTATTTAGGTGTAAAATAAGGACAAAAACAGAACACCAAAATATTTCAGATAACTTTTTTTTCTTTTTTCATGTTATTTAGGTGCAAAATAAGGACAAAAACAGAACACCAAAATATTTCAATTAACTTTTTTTTTTCTTTGTTCCTGTTATTTAGGTGCAAAATAAGGACAAAAACAGAAAACCAATATATTTCAGATAACTTTTTTTTTCTTTTTCCCGTTATTTAGGTGCAATATAAGGACACAAAGAGAAAACCAAAATATTTCAAATAACTTTTTTTTCTTTTTTCCCGTTATTTAGGTGCAAAATAAAGACAAAACAGAAAATTAAAATATTTCAAATAACTTTTTTTTCATTTGTCCTGTTATTTATGCGCAAAATAAGGACAAAAACAGAAAACCAAAATATTTCAGATAACTTTTTTTTTCTTTTTTCCCGTTATTTAGGTGCAAAATAAGGACAAAAACAGAAAACCAAATATTTCAGATAACTTTTTTTTTCTTTTCCCCGTTATTTAGGTGTAAAATAAGGACAAAAACAGAAAATCAAATTATTTCACATAACTTTTTTTTTCCTTTTCCTGTTATTTAGGTGGCAAAATAAGGACAAAAACAGAAAACCAAATATTTCAGATAACTTTTTTTTTTCTTTTTTCCCGTTATTTAGGTGTAAAATAAGGACAAAAACAGAAAACCAAAATATTTCAAATAACTTTTTTTTCTTTTTTCCTGTTATTTAGGTGCAAAATAAGGACAAAAACAGAAAACCAAATTATTTCAGATAACTTTTTTTTCTTTTTTCCTGTTATTTAGGTGCAAAATAAGGACAAAAACAGAAAACCAAAATATTTCAATTAACTTTTTTTTTCTTTGTTCCTGTTATTTAGGTGCAAAATAAAGACAAAACAGAAAATTAAAATATTTCAAATAACTTTTTTTTCTTTTGTCCTGTTATTTATGCGCAAAATAAGGACAAAAACAGAAAACCAAAATATTTCAGATAACTTTTTTTTTCTTTTTTCCCGTTATTTAGGTGCAAAATAAGGACAAAAACAGAAAACCAAATATTTCAGATAACTTTTTTTTTCTTTTTCCCGTTATTTAGGTGTAAAATAAGGACAAAAACAGAAAATCAAATTATTTCACATAACTTTTTTTTTCCTTTTCCTGTTATTTAGGTGGCAAAATAAGGACAAAAACAGAAAACCAAATATTTCAGATAACTTTTTTTTTCTTTTTTCCCGTTATTTAGGTGTAAAATAAGGACAAAAACAGAAAACCAAAATATTTCAAATAACTTTTTTTTCTTTTTTCCTGTTATTTAGGTGCAAAATAAGGACAAAAACAGAAAACCAAATTATTTCAGATAACTTTTTTTTCTTTTTCCCGTCATTTAGGTGGCAAAATAAGGACAAAAACAGAAAACCAAAATATTTCAGATAACTTTTCAGTTTTCTCGTTATTTAGATGTAATATAATGTCAAAAACAGAAAACCAAAATACTTCAAATATCTTTTTTTTCTTTTTCCCGTTATTTAGGTGGCAAAATAAGGACAAAATCAGAAAACCAAATATTTCAGATATTTGGTTTTAACTTTTTATAACTTTTTTTTCTTTTTTCCCATTATTTAGGTATAAAATTAGGGACAAAAACAGAAAACCAAAATATTTCAAATAAGTTATTTTTCTTTTTTTCCTGTTATTTAGGTGCAAAATAAGGACAAAAACAGAAAACAAAAATATTTCAGATAACTTGTTTTTTCTTTTTCCCGTAATTTAGGTGGCAAAATAAGGACAAAAAGAGAAAACCAAAATATTTCAGATACAATTTTTATATTTCCGTTATTTAGGTGTAAAATAAGGTCAAAAACAGAAAACCAAAATATTTCAAATAACTTTTTTTTCTTTTTTCCCGTTATTTAGGTGCAAAAGAAAGACAAAAACAAAAAACCAAAATATTTCAAATAACTTTTTTTTCTTTGTTCCCGTTATTTAGGTGCAAAATAAGGACAAAAACAGAAAATCAAAATATTTCAGATAACTTTTTTTTTCTTTTTCCCGTTATTTAGGTGTAAAATAAGGACAAAAACAGAAAACTAAAATATTTCAAATAACTTTTTTTTCTTTTTTCCTGTTATTTAGGTGCAAAATAATGACAACAACAGAAAACCAAAATATTTCAAACTTTTTTTTTCTTTTTTCCCGTTATTTAGGTGTAAAATAAGGACAAAAACAGAACACCAAAATATTTCAGATAACTTTTTTTTCTTTTTTCATGTTATTTAGGTGCAAAATAAGGACAAAAACAGAAAACCAAAATATTTCAATTAACTTTTTTTTTCTTTGTTCCTGTTATTTAGGTGCAAAATAAGGACAAAAACAGAAAACCAATATATTTCAGATAACTTTTTTTTTCTTTTTCCCGTTATTTAGGTGCAATATAAGGACACAAAGAGAAAACCAAAATATTTCAAATAACTTTTTTTTCTTTTTTCCCGTTATTTAGGTGCAAAATAAAGACAAAACAGAAAATTAAAATATTTCAAATAACTTTTTTTTCATTTGTCCTGTTATTTATGCGCAAAATAAGGACAAAAACAGAAAACCAAAATATTTCAGATAACTTTTTTTTTCTTTTTTCCCGTTATTTAGGTGCAAAATAAGGACAAAAACAGAAAACCAAATATTTCAGATAACTTTTTTTTTCTTTTTCCCGTTATTTAGGTGTAAAATAAGGACAAAAACAGAAAATCAAATTATTTCACATAACTTTTTTTTTCCTTTTCCTGTTATTTAGGTGGCAAAATAAGGACAAAAACAGAAAACCAAATATTTCAGATAACTTTTTTTTTCTTTTTTCCCGTTATTTAGGTGTAAAATAAGGACAAAAACAGAAAACCAAAATATTTCAAATAACTTTTTTTTCTTTTTTCCCGTTATTTAGGTGTAAAATAAGGACAAAAACAGAAAACCAAATTATTTCAGATAACTTTTTTTTCTTTTTTCCTGTTATTTAGGTGCAAAATAAGGACAAAAACAGAAAACCAAAATATTTCAATTAACTTTTTTTTTCTTTGTTCCTGTTATTTAGGTGCAAAATAAAGACAAAACAGAAAATTAAAATATTTCAAATAACTTTTTTTTCTTTTGTCCTGTTATTTATGCGCAAAATAAGGACAAAAACAGAAAACCAAAATATTTCAGATAACTTTTTTTTTCTTTTTTCCCGTTATTTAGGTGCAAAATAAGGACAAAAACAGAAAACCAAATATTTCAGATAACTTTTTTTTTCTTTTTCCCGTTATTTAGGTGTAAAATAAGGACAAAAACAGAAAATCAAATTATTTCACATAACTTTTTTTTTCCTTTTCCTGTTATTTAGGTGGCAAAATAAGGACAAAAACAGAAAACCAAATATTTCAGATAACTTTTTTTTTCTTTTTTCCCGTTATTTAGGTGTAAAATAAGGACAAAAACAGAAAACCAAAATATTTCAAATAACTTTTTTTTCTTTTTTCCTGTTATTTAGGTGCAAAATAAGGACAAAAACAGAAAACCAAATTATTTCAGATAACTTTTTTTTCTTTTTCCCGTCATTTAGGTGGCAAAATAAGGACAAAAACAGAAAACCAAAATATTTCAGATAACTTTTCAGTTTTCTCGTTATTTAGATGTAATATAATGTCAAAAACAGAAAACCAAAATACTTCAAATATCTTTTTTTTCTTTTTCCCGTTATTTAGGTGGCAAAATAAGGACAAAATCAGAAAACCAAATATTTCAGATATTTGGTTTTAACTTTTTATAACTTTTTTTTCTTTTTTCCCATTATTTAGGTATAAAATTAGGACAAAAACAGAAAACCAAAATATTTCAAATAAGTTATTTTTCTTTTTTCCTGTTATTTAGGTGCAAAATAAGGACAAAAACAGAAAACAAAAATATTTCAGATAACTTGTTTTTTCTTTTTCCCGTAATTTAGGTGGCAAAATAAGGACAAAAAGAGAAAACCAAAATATTTCAGATAACTTTTTTTCTCTTTTTTCCCGCTATTTAAGTGAAAAATAAAGACAAAAACAGAAAATCAAATTATTTCAGATAACTTTTTTTTTCTTTTTTCATGTTATTTAGGTGTAAAATTAGGACAAAAACAGAAAACCAACATATTTCAGATAACTTTTTTTTTCTTTTTCCCGTTATATAGGTGGCAAAATAAGGACAAAAACAGAAAACCAAAATATTTGAGATAACTTTTTTTTTCTTTTTTCCGTTATATAGGTGGCAAAATAAGGACAAAAACAGAAAACCAAAATATTTCAGATAACTTTTTTTTTCTTTTTTCACGTTATTTAGGTGTAAAATAAGGACAAAAATAGAA
Organism: Empis livida; assembly: GCA_963932195.1. NCBI lineage: Eukaryota > Metazoa > Arthropoda > Insecta > Diptera > Empididae > Empis > Empis livida. The sequence goes on along the minus strand of OZ010647.1, from coordinate 26,961,775 downwards.
AACCAAATTATTTCAGAGAACTCTTTTGTTCTTCTTCCCGTTATTTAGGTGCAAAATAAGGACAAAAACAGAAAACCAAAATATTTCAAATAACATTTTTTTCTTTTTTCACGTTATTTAGGTGTAAAATAAGGCCAAAAACAGAAAACCAAAATATTTCAGATAACTTTTCAGTTTTCTCGTTATTTAGATGTAATATAATGTCAAAAACAGAAAACCAAAATACTTCAAATATCTTTTTTTTCTTTTTCCCGTTATTTAGGTGGCAAAATAAGGACAAAAGCAGAAAACCAAATATTTCAGATATTTGGTTTTAACTTTTTATAACTTTTTTTTCTTTTTTCCAATTATTTAGGTATAAAATAAGGACAAAAGCAGAAAACCAAAATATTTCAAATAACTTTTTTTTCTTTTTTCCTGTTATTTAGGTGCAAAATAAGTACAAAAACAGAAAATCAAATTATTTCAGAGAACTCTTTTTTTCTTCTTCCCGTTATTTAGGTGCAAAATAAGGACAAAAACAGAAAACCAAAATATTTCAAATAACTTTTTTTTCTTTTTTCACGTTATTTAGGTGTAAAATTAGGACAAAAACAGAAAACCAACATATTTCAGATAACTTTTTTTTTTCTTTTTTCACGTTATTTAGGTGTAAAATTAGGACAAAAACAGAAAACCAACATATTTCAGATAACTTTTTTTTTCTTTTTCCCGTTATATAGGTGGCAAAATAAGGACAAAAACAGAAAACCAAAATATTTCAGATAACTTTTTTTTTCTTTTTTTCACGTTATTTAGGTGTAAAATAAGGCCAAAAACACAAAAACCAAAATATTTCAGATAACTTTTCAGTTTTCTCGTTATTTAGATGTAATATAATGTCAAAAACAGAAAACCAAAATACTTCAAATATCTTTTTTTTCTTTTTCCCGTTATTTAGGTGGCAAAATAAGGATAAAATCAGAAAACCAAATATTTCAGATATGTGGTTTTAACTTTTTATAACTTTTTTTTCTTTTTTCCCATTATTTAGGTATAAAATAAGGACAAAAGCAGAAAACCAAAATATTTCAAATAACTTTTTTTTCTTTTTTCCTGTTATTTAGGTGCAAAATAAGTACAAAAACAGAAAATCAAATTATTTCAGATAACTTTTTTTTTCTTTTTTCATGTTATTTAGGTGTAAAATAAGGACAAAAACAGAAAACCAAAATATTTCAAATAACTTTTTTTTTCTTTGTTGCTGTTATTTAGGTGCAAAATAAGGACAAAAACAGAAAACCAAATTATTTCAGATAACTTGTTTTTTCTTTTTCCCGTTATTTAGGTGCAATATAGGGACACAAAGAGAAAACCAAAATATTTCAAATAACTTTTTTTCTTTTTTCCCGTTATTTAGGTGCAAAATAAGGACAAAAACAGAAAACCAAAATATTTCATATACATATTTTATTTTTCCGTTATTTAGGTGTAAAATAAGGACAAAAACAGAAAACCTAAATATTTCAAATAACTTTTTTTTCTTTTTTCCCGTTATTTAGGTGCAAAAGAAGGACAAAAACAAAAAACCAAAATATTTCAAATAACTTTTTTTTCATTTTTCCTGTTATTTAGGTGCAAAATAATGACAACAACAGAAAACCAAAATATTTCAAACTTTTTTTTTCTTTTTTCCCGTTATTTAGGTGTAAAATAAGGACAAAAACAGAACACCAAAATATTTCAGATAACTTTTTTTTCTTATTTCCTATTATTTAGGTGCAAAATAAGGACAAAAACAGAAAACCAAAATATTTCAATTAACTTTTTTTTTCTTTGTTCCTGTTATTTAGGTGCAAAATAAGGACAAAAACAGAAAACCAAATTATTTCAGATAACTTTTTTTTCTTTTTCTCGTTATTTAGGTGCAATATAAGGACACAAACAAAAAACCAAAATATTTCAAATTACTTTTTTTTATTTTTTCCAGTTATTTAGGTGCAAAATAAGAACAAATACAGAAAACCAAAATATTTCACATAACCTTTTTTTTCTTTTTTCCTGTTATTTAGGTGCAAAATAAGGACAAAAACAGAAAACCAAATTATTTCAGATAACTTTTTTTAGTTTTCCCGTTATTTAGGTGCAATATAAGGACACAAACAGAAAACCAAAAACTTTCAAATAACTTTTTTTTCTTTTTTCCTGTTTTTTAGGTGCAAAATAAGGGCAAAAACTGAAAACCAAAATATTTCAAATAACTTTTTTTCTTTTTTCCTGTTATTTAGGTGCACAATAAGGGCAAAAACTGAAAACCAAAATGTTTGAAATAACTTATTTTTCGTTTTTCCCGATATTTAGGTGTAAAATAAGGACAAAAACAGAAAACCAAATTACTTCAGATAACTTTTTTTTTTCTTTTTCCGTTATTTAGGTGTAAAATAAGGACAAAAAAAGAAAACCAAAATATTTCAAATAACTTTTTTTCTTTTTTCCTGTTATTTAGGTGCACAATAAGGGCAAAAACTGAAAACCAAAATATTTGAAATAACTTATTTTTCGTTTTTCCCGTTATTTAGGTGTAAAATAAGGACAAAAACAGAAAACCAAATTACTTCAGATAACTTTTTTTTTTCTTTTTCCGTTATTTAGGTGTAAAATAAGGACAAAAAAAGAAAACCAAAATATTTCAATTAACTTTTTTTTCTTTGTTCCTGCTATTTAGGTGCAAAATAAGGACAAAAACAGAAAACCAAATTATTTCAGATAACTTTTTTTTTCTTTTTCCCGTTATTTAGGTGCAATATAAGGACACAAAGAGAAAACAAAAATATTTCAAATAACTTTTTTTTCTTTTTTCCTGTTATTTAGGTGCAAAATAAGGACAAAAACAGAAAACCAAATTACTTCAGATAACTTTTTTTTTTTCTTTTTCCGTTATTTAGGTGTAAAATAAGGACAAAAAAAGAAAACCAAAATATTTCAAATAACTTTTTTTCTTTTTTCCTGTTATTTAGGAGCACAATAAGGGCAAAAACTGAAAACCAAAATATTTCAAATATCTTTTTTTTTCTTTTTCCCGTTATTTAGGTGTAAAATAAGGACAAAAACAGAAAACCAAATTACTTCAGATAACTTTTTTTTTTTCTTTTTCTGTTATTTAGGTGTAAAATAAGGACAAAAAAAGAAAACCAAAATATTTCAATTAACTTTTTTTTTCTTTGTTCCTGTTATTTAGGTACAAAATAAGGACAAAAACAGAAAACCAAATTATTTCAGATAACTTTTTTTTTCTTTTTCCCGTTATTTAGGTGCAATTAAGGACACAAAGAGAAAACCAAAATATTTCAGATAACTTTTTTTTTCTTTTTTCCCGTTATTTAGGTGTAAAATAAGGACAAAAACAGAAAACCAAAATATTTCAAATAACTTTTTTTTCTTTTTTCATGTTATTTAGGTGCAAAATAAGGACAAAAACAGAAAACCAAATTATTTCAGATAACTTTTTTTTTCTTTTTCCCGTCATTTAGGTGGCAAAATAAGGACAAAAACAGAAAACCAAAATATTTCAGATAACTTTTTTTTTCTTTTTTCACGTTAATTAGGTGTAAAATTAGGACAAAAACAGAAAACCAACATATTTCAGATAACTTTTTTTTTCTTTTTCCCGTTATATAGGTGGCAAAATAAGGACAAAAACAGAAAACCAAAATATTTCAGATAACTTTTATTTTCTTTTTTCACGTTATTTACGTGTAAAATAAGGACAAAAACAGAAAACCAAATTATTTCAGAGAACTCTTTTTTTCTTTTTCCCGTTATTTAGGTGCAAAATAAGGACAAAAACAGAAAACCAAAATATTTCAAATAACATTTATTTTCTTTTTTCACGTTATTTAGGTGTAAAATAAGGCCAAAAACAGAAAACCAAAATATTTCAGATAACTTTTCAGTTTTCTCGTTATTTAGATGTAATATAATGTCAAAAACAGAAAACCAAAATACTTCAAATATCTTTTTTTTCTTTTTCCCGTTATTTAGGTGGCAAAATAAGGACAAAATCAGAAAACCAAATATTTCAGATAACTTTTTTTTCTTTTTTCCCATTATTTAGGTATAAAATAAGGACAAAAGCAGAAAACCAAAATATTTCAAATAACTTTTTTTTCTTTTTTCCTGTTATTTAGGTGCAAAATAAGTACAAAAACAGAAAATCAAATTATTTCAGATAACTTTTTTTTTCTTTTTTCATGTTATTTAGGTGTAAAATAAGGACAAAAACAGAAAACCAACATATTTCAAATAACTTTTTTTTCTTTTTTACTGTTATTTAGGTGCAAAATAATGACAAAAACAAAAAACCAAAATATTTCAAACTTTTTTTTTCTTTTTTCCCGTTATTTAGGTGCAAAATAAGGACAAAAACAGAAAACCAAAATATTTCAAATAACTTTTTTTTCTTTTTTCCTGTTATGTAGGTGCAAAATAAGTACAAAAACAGAAAATCAAATTATTGCAGATTACTTTTCTTTTCTTTTTTCCAGTTATTTATGTGTAAAATAAGGACAAAAACAGAAAACCAACATATTTCAGATAACTTTTTTTTCGTTTTTCCTGTTATTTAGGTGCAAAATAAGGACAAAAACAGAAAACCAAAATATTTCAGTTAACTTTTTTTTCTTTGATCCTGTTATTTAGGTACAAAATAAGGACAAAAACAGAAAACCAATATATTTCAAATAACTTTTTTTTTTCCTGTTATTTAGGTGCAAAATAAGGACAAAAAGCGAAAATCAAAATATTTCAGATAACTTTTTTTTTCTTTTTCCCGTTATTTAGGTGTAAAATAAGGACAAAAAAAGAGAAACCAAAATATTTCAGATAATTTTTTTTTAATTTCTTCCCGTTATTTGGTGCAAACTAAGGACAAAAACAGAAAACCAAAATATTTCAGATAATTTTTTTTTCTTTTTTCCCGTTATTTAGGTGCAAAATAAGGACAAAAACATAAAACCAAAATATTTCAGATAACATTTTTTTTCTTTTTCCCGTCATTTTGGTGGCAAAATAAAGACAAAAACAGAAAACTAAAATATTTCAGATAACTTTTTATTTCTTTTGTCCCGTTATTTAGGTGGAAAATAAGGACCAAAACAGAAAACCAAAATATGTCAGATAACTTTTTTTTCTTTTTTCCCGTTATTTAGGTGTAAAATAAGGACCAAAACAGATAACCAAAATATTTTAGAGAAGTTTTTTTTATCTTTTTTCCCGTTATTTAGGTGGCAAAATAAGGACAAAAACATAAAACCAAAATATTTCAGTTAACATTTTTTTTCTTTTTCCCGTCATTTTAGTGGTAAAATAAATACAAAAACAGAAAACTAAAATATTTCAGATAACTTTTTATTTCTTTTGTCCCGTTATTTATATGCAAAATAAGGACAAAAACAGAAAACCAAAATATTTTAGATAACTTTTTTTTCTTTTTTCCCGTTATTTAAGTGAAAATAAAGACAAAAACAGAAAACCAAAATATTTCAGATAACTTTTTTTTTCTGTTTTCCCGTTATTTAGGTGCAACATAAGGACAAAAGCCGAAAACTAAAATATTTCAAATAACTTTTTTTTCTTTTTTCCTGTTATTTAGGTGCAAAATAAGGACAAAAACAGAAAACCAAAATATTGCAGATAACTTTCTTTTTCTTTTTCCCGTTATTTAGCTGGCAAAATAAGGACAAAAACAGAAAACCAAAATATTTCAGATAATTATTTTTTCTTTTTCCCGTTATTTAGGTGGCAAAATAAGGACAAAAACATAAAACCAAAATATTTCAGATAACATTTTTTTTCTTTTCCCGTTATTTTGGTGGCAAAATAAGGACAAAAACAGAAAACTAAAATATTTCAGATAACTTTTTATTTCTTTTGTCCCGTTATTTAGGTGGAAAATAAGGACCAAAATAGAAAACCAAAATATTTTACATAACTTTTTTTTTCTTTTTTCCCGTTATTTAAGTGCAAAGTAAAGACAAAAACAGAAAACCAAAATATTTCAGATAACTTTTTTTTTCTTTTTCTCCGTTATTTATGTGTAAAATATGGACAAAAACAGAAAACCTATATATTTCAAATAACTTTTTTTTCTTTTTTCCTGTTATTTATTTAGGTGCAAAATAAGGACAAAAACCGAAAATCAAAATATTTCAGATAACTTTTTTTTTCTTTTTCCCGTTATTTGGGTGGCAAAATAAGGACAAAAACATAAAACCAAAATATTTCAGATAACATTTTTTTTCTTTTTCCCGTCATTTTAGTGGTAAAATAAATACAAAAACAGAAAACTAAAATATTTCAGATAACTTTTTATTTCTTTTGTCCCGTTATTTATATGCAAAATAAGGACAAAAACAGAAAACCAAAATATTTTAGATAACTTTTTTTTCTTTTTTCCCGTTATTTAAGTGAAAATAAAGACAAAAACAGAAAACCAAAATATTTCAGATAACTTTTTTTTTCTGTTTTCCCGTTATTTAGATGCAACATAAGGACAAAAGCCGAAAACTAAAATATTTCAAATAACTTTTTTTTCTTTTTTCCTGTTATTTAGGTGCAAAATAAGGACAAAAACAGAAAACCAAAATATTGCAGATAACTTTCTTTTTCTTTTTCCCGTTATTTAGCTGGCAAAATAAGGACAAAAACAGAAAACCAAAATATTTCAGATAATTTTTTTTTCTTTTTCCCGTTATTTAGGTGGCAAAATAAGGACAAAAACATAAAACCAAAATATTTCAGATAACATTTTTTTTCTTTTCCCGTTATTTTGGTGGCAAAATAAGGACAAAAACAGAAAACTAAAATATTTCAGATAACTTTTTATTTCTTTTGTCCCGTTATTTAGGTAGAAAATAAGGACCAAAATAGAAAACCAAAATATTTTAGATAACTTTTTTTTTCTTTTTTCCCGTTATTTAAGTGAAAAGTAAAGACAAAAACAGAAAACCAAAATATTTCAGATAACTTTTTTTTTCTTTTTCTCCGTTATTTATGTGTAAAATATGGACAAAAACAGAAAACCTATATATTTCAAATAACTTTTTTTTCTTTTTTCCTGTTATTTATTTAGGTGCAAAATAAGGACAAAAACCGAAAATCAAAATATTTCAGATAACTTTTTTTTTCTTTTTCCCGTTATTTGGGTGGCAAAATAAGGACAAAAACAGAAAATCAAAGTATTTCAGATAACTTATTTTTTCTTTTTTCCTGTTATTAAGGTGCAAAATAACGAGAAAAACAGAAAACCAAAATATTTCAGATAACTTGTTTTTTCTTTTTTCCCGTTATTTAAGTGAAAAATAAAGACAAAAATAGAAAACCACAATATTTCAGATAACTTTTTTTTTCTTTTTTCCCGTTATTTAGGTGCAAAAAACCGAAATATTTCAAAAAACTTATTTTTCTTTTTTCTTGTTATTTATGTGCAAAATAAGGACAAAAACAGAAAACCAAAATATTTCAGATAACTTGTTTTTTCTTTTTCCCGTTATTTAGGTGGCAAAATAATGACAAAAACAGAAAACCAAAATATTTCAGATAACTTTTTTTTTCTTTTTCCCCGTTATTTATGTGTAAAATATGGACAAAAACAGAAAACCAATATATTTCAAATAACTTTTTTCTTTTTCCCGTTATTTGGGTGGCAAAATAAAGACAAAAACAGAAAATCAAAGTATTTCAGATAACTTATTTTTTCTTTTTTCCCCTCATTTAGGTGAAAATAAGGACAAAAACAGGAAACCAAAATATTTCAAATAACTTTTTTTTCTTTTTTCCTGTTATTTAGGTGCAAAATAAGGAGAAAAACAGAAAACCAAAATATTTCAGATAACTTTTTTTTTCTTTTTCGCGTTATTTAGGTGGCAAAATAAGGGCAAAAACAGAAAACCAAAATATTTCAGATAATTTTTTTTTTTTTTTTCCCGTTATTTAGGTGGAAAATAAGGACAAAAACAGAAAACCAATATATTTCAAATAACTTTTTTTTTTTTCCTGTTATTTAGGTGCAAAATAAGGACAAAAAGCGAAAATGAAAATATTTCAGATAACTTTTTTTTTCTTTTTCCCGTTATTTAGGTGTAAAATAAGGACAAAAACAGAAAACCAAAATATTTCAGATAACTTTTTTTTTCTTTTTTCCCCTCATTTAGGTGAAAATAAGGACAAAAACAGGAAACCAAAATATTTCAAATAACTTTTTTTTCTTTTTTCCTGTTATTTAGGTGCAAAATAAGGAGAAAAACAGAAAACCAAAATATTTCAGATAACTTTTTTTTTCTTTTTCGCGTTATTTAGGTGGCAAAATAAGGGCAAAAACAGAAAACCAAAATATTTCAGATAATTTTTTTTTTTTTTTTCCCGTTATTTAGGTGGAAAATAAGGACAAAAACAGAAAACCAATATATTTCAAATAACTTTTTTTTTTTTCCTGTTATTTAGGTGCAAAATAAGGACAAAAAGCGAAAATCAAAATATTTCAGATAACTTTTTTTTTCTTTTTCCCGTTATTTAGGTGTAAAATAAGGACGAAAACAGAAAACCAAAATATTTCAGATAACTTTTTTTTTCTTTTTTCCTGTTATTTAAGTGCAAAATAAGGAGAAAAACAGAAAACCAAAATATTTCAGATAACTTTTTTTTTCTTTTTCGAGTTATTTAGGTGGCAAAATAAGGGCAAAAACAGAAAACCAAAATATTTCAGATAATTTTTTTTTATTTTTTCCCGTTATTTAGGTGGAAAATAAGGACAAAAACAGAAAACCAATATATTTCAAATAACTTTTTTTTTTTTCCTGTTATTTAGGTGCAAAATAAGGACAAAAACCGAAAATCAAAATATTTCAGATAACTTTTTTTTTCTTTTTCCCGTTATTTAGGTGTAAAATAAGGACGAAAACAGAAAACCAAAATATTTCAGATAACTTTTTTTTTCTTTTTTCCTGTTATTTAAGTGCAAAATAAGGACAAAAACCGAAAATCAAAATATTTCAGATAACTTTTTTTTTCTTTTTCCCGTTATTTAGGTGTAAAATAAGGACAAAAACAGAAAACCTAAATATTTCAGATAATTTTTTTTAATTTCTTCCCGTTATTTGGTGCAAACTAAGGGCAAAAATAGAAAACCAAAATATTTCAGATAAATTTTTTTTCTTTTTTCCCGTTATTTAGGTGCAAAATTAGGACAACACCAGGAAACCAAAATATTGCAGATAACTTTCTTTTTCTTTTTTCCGTTATTTAGGTAGCAAAATAAGGACAAAAACAGAAAACCAAAATATTTCAGATAACTTTTTTTTTCTTTTTCCCGTTATTTGGGTGGCAAAATAAGGACAAAAACAGAAAACCAAAATATTTCAGATAACTTTTTTTTTCTTTTTCCCCGTTATTTATGTGTAAAATAAGGACAAAAACAGAAAACCAATATATTTCAAATAACTTTTTTTTTTCCTGTTATTTAGGTGCAAAATAAGGACAAAAACCCAAAATAAAAATACTTCAGATATCTTTTTTTTTCTTTTTCCCGTTATTTAGGTGTAAAATAAGGACAAAAACAGAAAACCACAATATTTCAGATAACTTTTTTTTAATTTCTTCCCGTTATTTGGTGCAAAATAAGGACAAAAACAGAAAACCAAAATATTTCAAATAATTTTTTTTTTTATTTCCCCGTTATTTAGGTGTAAAATAAGTACAAAAACAGTAAACCAGTATATTTCAAATAACTTTTTTTTCTTTTTTTACTGTTAGTTAGGTGCAAAATAAGGACGAAAACCGAAAATAAAAATTTTTTTTTTTTTCCCCGTTATTTAGGTGGTAAAATAAGGACAAAAACAGAAAACCAAAATATTTCAGATAACTTTTTTTTTCTTTTTCCCGTTATTTAGGTGGCAAAATAAGGACTAAAACATAAAACCCAAATATTTCAGATAACTTTTTTTTTCTTTTGTCCCGTTATTTAGGTGGAAAATAAGGACAAAAACAGAAAATTAAAATATTTCAGATAATTTTTTTGTCCTTTTCTCCTGTTATTTAGGTGCAAAAAAAGGACAAAAAGAGAAAACCAAAATATTTCAGATAACTTTTTTTTAATTTCTTCCCGTTATTTAGGTGGCAAAATAAGGACAAAAACATAAAACCAAAATATTTCAGATAACTTTTTTTTCTTTCGTCCCGTTATTTAGGTGCAAAATAAGGACAAAAACAGAAAACCAAATATTTCAGATAACTTTTTTTTCTTTTTTCCCGTTATTTAGGTGTAAAACAAGGACCAAAACAGAAAACCAAAATATTTCAGATAACTTTTTTTTTCTTTTTTCCTGTTATTTAAGTGCAAAATAAGGAGAAAAACAGAAAACCAAAATATTTCAGATAACTTTTTTTTTTCTTTTTTCCCGTTATTTAGGTGCAACATAAGGACAAAAACAGAAAACCAAAATATTTCAAATAACTTTTTTTTCTTTTCTCCTGTTATTTAGGTGCAAAATGAGGACAAAAACAGAAAACCAAAATATTGCAGCTAACTTTCTTTTTCTTTTTTCCGTTATTTAGGTGGAAAAATAAGGACAAAAACAGAAAACCAAAATATTTCAAATAACTTTTTTTGCTTTTTTCCTGTTATTTAGGTGCAAAATGAGGACAAAAACAGAAAACCAAAATATTGCAGCTAACTTTCTTTTTCTTTTTTCCGTTATTTAGGTGGAAAAATAAGGACAAAAACAGAAAACCAAAATTTTTCAGATAACTTTTTTTTTCTTTTTCGCGTTATTTAGGTGGCAAAATAAGGGCAAAAACAGAAAACCAAAATATTTCAGATAATTTTTTTCTCTTTTTTCCCGTTATTTAGGTGGAAAATAAGGACAAAAACAGAAAACCAATATATTTCAAATAACTTTTTTTTTTTTTTTCCTGTTATTTAGGTGCAAAATAAGGACAAAAACCGAAAATCAAAATATTTCAGATAACTTTTTTTTTTCTTTTTCCCGTTATTTAGGTGTAAAATAAGGACAAAAACAGAAAACCAAAATATTTCAGATAATTTTTTTTTAATTTCTTCCCGTTATTTGGTGCAAACTAAGGACAAAAACATAAAACCTGAATATTTCAGATAATTTTTTTTTCTTTTTTCTCGTTATTTAGGTGCAAAATAAGGACAAAAACAGAAAACCAAAATATTGCAGATAACTCTCTTTTTCTTTTTTCCGTTATTTAGGTAGCAAAATAAGGACAAAAACAGAAAACCAAAATATTTCAGATAACTTTTTTTTTCTTTTTCCCGTTATTTGGGTGGCAAAATAAGGACAAAAACAGAAAACCAAAATATTTTAGATAACTTTTTTTTTCTTTTTCCCCGTTATTTATGTGTAAAATAAGGACAAAAACAGAAAACCAATATATTTCAAATAAGTTTTTTTTTTCCTGTTATTTAGGTGCAAAATAAGGACAAAAACCGAAAATCAAAATACTTCAGATATCTTTTTTTTTCTTTTTCCCGTTATTTAGGTGTAAAATAAGGACAAACACAGAAAACCACAATATTTCAGATAACTTTTTTTTAATTTCTTCCCGTTATTTGGTGCAAAATAAGGACAAAAACAGAAAACCAAAATATTTCAAATAATTTTTTTTTTTATTTCCCCGTTAATTAGGTGTAAAATAAGTACAAAAACAGTAAACCAGTATATTTCAAATAACTTTTTTTTCTTTTTTTACTGTTAGTTAGGTGCAAAATAAGGACGAAAACCGAAAATCAAAATACTTCAGATATCTTTTTTTTTTCCCCCCGTTATTTAGGTGGTAAAATAAGGACAAAAACAGAAAACCAAAATATTTCAGATAACTTTTTTTTTCTTTTTCCCGTTATTTAGGTGGCAAAATAAGGACTAAAACATAAAACCCAAATATTTCAGATAACTTTTTTTTTCTTTTGTCCCGTTATTTAGGTGGAAAATAAGGACAAAAACAGAAAATTAAAATATTTCAGATAATTTTTTTGTCCTTTTCTCCTGTTATTTAGGTGCAAAATAAGGACAAAAAGAGAAAACCAAAATATTTCAGATAACTTTTTTTTAATTTCTTCCCGTTATTTAGGTGGCAAAATAAGGACAAAAACATAAAACCAAAATATTTCAGATAACTTTTTTTTCTTTCGTCCCGTTATTTAGGTGCAAAATAAGGACAAAAACAGAAAACCAAAATATTTCAGATAACTTTTTTTTCTTTTTTCCCGTTATTTAGGTGTAAAATAAGGACCAAAACAGAAAACCAAAATGTTTTAGATAACTTTTTTTTTCTTTTTTCCCGTTATTTACGTGGCAAAATAAGGACAAAAACAGAAAACCAAAATATTTCAGATAATTTTTTTTTCTTTTCTCCTGTTATTTAGGTGCAAAATAAGGACAAAATCAGAAAACCAAAATATTTCAGATACCTTTTTTTTTCTTTTGTCCCGTTATTTAGGTGCAAAATAAGGACAATAACAGAAAACCAAAATATGTCAGATAACTTTTTTTCTCTTTGCCCGTTATTTAGGTGTAAAATAAGGACCAAAACAGAAAACCAAAATATTTTAGATAACTTTTTTTTTCTTTTTTCCCGTTATTTAGGTGGCAAAATAAGGACAAAAACATAAAACCAAAATATTTCAGATAACATTTTTTTTTCTTTTTCCCGTCATTTTGGTGGCAAAATAAAGACAAAAACAGAAAACTAAAATATTTCAGATAACTTTTTATTTCTTTTGTCCCGTTATTTAGGTGGAAAATAAGGACCAAAACAGAAAATCAAAATATGTCAGATAACTTTTTTTTCTTTTTTCCCGTTATTTAGGTGTAAAATAAGGACCAAAACAGAAAACCAAAATATTTTAGATAACTTTTTTTTTCTTTTTTCCCGTTATTCAGGTGGCAAAATAAGGACAAAAACATAAAACAAAATATTTCAAATAACATTTTTTTTCTTTTTCCCGTCATTTTGGTGGAAAAATAAAGACAAAAACAGAAAACTAAAATATTTCAGATAACTTTTTATTTCTTTTGTCCCGTTATTTATATGCAAAATAAGGACAAAAACAGAAAACCAAAATAGTGCAGAAAATTTTTTTTTCTTTTTTCCTATTATTTAGGTGCATTATAAGGAGAAAAACAGAAAACCAAAATATTTCAGATAACTTTTTTTTTCTTTTTTCCCGTTATTTAGGTGCAACATAAGGACAAAAACAGAAAACCAAAATATTTCAAATAACTTTTTTTTCTTTTTTCCTGTTATTTAGGTGCAAAATAAGGACAAAAACAGAAAACCAAAATATTGCAGATAACTTTCTTTTTCCCGTTATTTAGGTGGCAAAATAAGGATAAAAACAGAAAACCAAAATATTTCAGATAACTTTTTTTTTCTTTTTCCCGTTATTTAGGTGGCAAAATAAGGACAAAATATAAAACCAAAACATTTCAGATAACATTTTTTTTCTTTTCCAGTTATTTTGGTGGCAAAATAAGGACAAAAACAGAAAACTAAAATATTTCAGATAACTTTTTATTTCTTTTGTCCCGTTATTTATGTGGAAAATAAGGACCAAAATACAAAACCAAAATATTTTAGATAACTTTTTTTTTCTTTTTTCCCGTTATTTAAGTGAAAAGTAAAGACAAAAACAGAAAACCAAAATATTTCAGATAACTTTTTTTTTCTTTTTCCCCGTTATTTATGTGTAAAATATGGACAAAAACAGAAAACCAATATATTTCAAATAACATTTTTTTCTTTTTTCCTGTTATTTATTTAGGTGCAAAATACGGACAAAAACCGAAAATCAAAATATTTCAGATAACTTTTTTTTCTTTTTTCCTGTTATTACGGTGCAAAATAAGGAGAAAAACAGAAAACCAAAATATTTCAGATAACTAGTTTTTTCTTTTTTCCCGTTATTTAAGTGAAAAATAAAGACAAAAACAGAAAACCACAATATTTCAGATAACTTTTTTTTTCTTTTTTCCCGTTATTTAGTTGCAAAAAACCGAAATATTTCAAATAACTTATTTTTCTTTTTTCCTGTTATTTAGGTGCAAAATAAGGACAAAAATAGAAAACCAAAATATTTCAGATAACTTGTTTTTTCTTTTTCCCGTTATTTAGGTGGCAAAATAAGGACAAAAACAGAAAACCAAAATATTTCAGATAACTTTTTTTTTTTCTTTTTCCCCGTTATTTATGTGTAAAATATGGACAAAAACAGAAAACCAATATATTTCATATAACTTTTTTTTCTTTTTTCCTGTTATTTATTTAGGTGCAAAATAAGGACAAAAACCGAAAATCAAAATATTTCAGATAACTTTTTTTTCTTTTTCCCGTTATTTGGGTGGCAAAATAAGGACAAAACAGAAAATCAAAGTATTTCAGATAACTTATTTTTTCTTTTTTCCCTTCATTTAGGTGAAAATAAGGACGAAAACAGAAAACCAAAATATTTCAGATAACTTTTTTTTTCTTTTTTCCTGTTATTTAAGTGCAAAATAAGGACAAAAACAAAAAACCAAAATATTTCAGATAACTTTTTTTTTTCTTTTTTCCCGTTATTTAGGTGCAACATAAGGACAAAATCAGAAAACCAAAATATTTCAAATAACTTTTTTTTCTTTTTTCCTGTTATTTAGGTGCAAAATGAGGACAAAAACAGAAAACCAAAATATTGCAGATAACTTTCTTTTTCTTTTTTCCGTTATTTAGGTGGCAAAATATGCACAAAAACAGAAAACCCAAATATTTCAGATAACTTTTTTTTTTTTTTTCGCGTTATTTAGGTGGCCAAATAAGGGCAAAAACAGAAAACCAAAATATTTCAGATAATTTTTTTTTCTTTTTTCCCGTTATTTAGGTGGAAAATAAGGACAAAAACAGAAAACCAATATATTTCAAATAACTTTTTTTTTTTTTCCTGTTATTTAGGTGCAAAAGAAGGACAAAAACCGAAAATCAAAATATTTCAGATAACTTTTTTTTTCTTTTTCCCGTTATTTAGGTGTAAAATAAGGACAAAAACAGAAAACCAAAATATTACAATTAATTTTTTAAAATTTCTTCCCGTTATTTGGTGCAACCTAAGGACAAAAACAGAAAACCAAAATATTTCAGATAAATTTTTTTTCTTTTTTCCCGTTATAAAATAACGGGAAAAAAGAAAAACAAAAAATAAGTACAAAAACAGAAAACCAGTATATTTCAAATAACTTTTTTTTCTTTTTCTACAAAAAATAAGTACAAAAACAGAAAAATAAGTACAAAAACAGAAAACCAGTATATTTCAAATAACTTTTTTTTCTTTTTTTACTGTTAGTTAGGTGCAAAATAAGGAGGAAAACCGAAAATCAAAATTTTTTTTTTTCCTGTTATTTAGGTGGTAAAATAAGGACAAAAACAGAAAACCAAAATATTTCAGATAATTTTTTTTTTCTTTTTCCCGTTATTTAGGTGGCAAAATAAGGACTAAAACATAAAACCCAAATATTTCAGATAACTTTGTTTTTCTTTTGTCCCGTTATTTAGGTGGAAAATAAGGACAAAAACAGAAAACCAAAATATTTCAGATAATTTTTTTTTTCTTTTTCCCGTTATTTAGGTGGCAAAATAAGGACTAAAACATAAAACCCAAATATTTCAGATAACTTTGTTTTTCTTTTGTCCCGTTATTTAGGTGCAAAATAAGGACAAAAAGAGAAAACCAAAATATTTCAGATAACTTTTTTTTAATTTCTTCCCGTTATTTAGGTGGCAAAATAAGGACAAAAACATAAAACCAAAATATTTCAGATAACTTTTTTTTCTTTCGTCCCGTTATTTAGGTGCAAAATAAGGACAAAAACAGAAAACCAAAATATTTCAGATAACTTTTTTTTCTTTTTTCCCGTTATTTAGGTGTAAAATAAGGACCAAAACAGAAAACAAAATATTTTAGATAACTTTTTTTTTCTTTTTTCCCGTTATTTACGTGGCAAAATAAGGACAAAAACAGAAAACCAAAATATTTCAGATAATTTTTTTTTCCTTTTCTCCTGTTATTTAGGTGCAAAATAAGGACAAAAACAGAAAACCAAAATATTTCAGATAACTTTTTTTTAATTTCTTCCCGTTATTTTGGTTGCAAAATAAGGACAAAAACATAAAAACAAAATATTTCAGATACCTTTTTTTTTCTTTTGTCCCGTTATTTAAGTGCAAAATAAGGACAAAAACTGAAAACCAAAATATGTCAGATAACTTTTTGTTCTTTTTTCCCGTTATTTAGGTATAAAATAAGGACCAAAACAGAAAACCAAAATATTTTAGATAACTTTTTTTTTCTTTTTTCCCGTTATTTAGGTGCAACATAAGGACAAAATCAGAAAACCAAAATATTTCAAATAACTTTTTTTTCTTTTTTCCTGTTATTTAGGTGCAAAATGAGGACAAAAACAGAAAACCAAAATATTGCAGATAACTTTCTTTTTCTTTTTTCCGTTATTTAGGTGGCAAAATAAGGACAAAAACAGAAAACCAAAATATTTCAGATAACTTTTTTTTTCTTTTTCGCGTTATTTAGGTGGCAAAATAAGGGCAAAAACAGAAAACCAAAATATTTCAGATAATTTTTTTTTCTTTTTTCCCGTTATTTAGGTGGAAAATAAGGACAAAAACAGAAAACCAATATATTTCAAATAATTTTTTTTTTTCCTGTTATTTAGGTGCAAAAGAAGGACAAAAACCGAAAATCAAAATATTTCAGATAACTTTTTTTTTCTTTTTCCCGTTATTTAGGTGTAAAATAAGGACAAAAACAGAAAACCAAAATATTACAATTAATTTTTTTAAATTTCTTCCCGTTATTTGGTGCAAACTAAGGACAAAAACAGAAAACCAAAATATTTCAGATAAATTTTTTTTCTTTTTTCCCGTTATAAAATAACGGGAAAAAAGAAAAACAAAAAATAAGTACAAAAAAAGAAAACCAGTATATTTCAAATAACTTTTTTTTCTTTTTTTACTGTTAGTTAGGTGCAAAATAAGGACGAAAACCGAAAATCAAAATTTTTTTTTTCCCGTTATTTAGGTGGTAAAATAAGGACAAAAACAGAAAACCAAAATATTTCAGATAACTTTTTTTTTCTTTTTCCCGTTATTTAGGTGGCAAAATAAGGACTAAAACATAAAACCCAAATATTTCAGATAACTTTTTTTTTCTTTTTTCCCGTTATTTGGTGCAAAATAAGGACGAAAATAGAAAACCAAAATATTTCAGATAACTTTTTTTTTCTTTTTCCTGTTATTTAAGTGCAAAATAAAGACAAAAACAGAAAACCAAAATATTTCAGATAACTTTTTTTTTTCTTTTTTCCCGTTATTTAGGTGCAATATAAGGACAAAAACAGAAAACCAAAATATTTCAAATACCTTTTTTTTCTTTTTTCCTGTTATTTAGGTGCAAAATGAGGACAAAAACAGAAAACCAAAATATTGCAGATAACTTTCTTTTTCTTTTTTCCGTTATTTAGGTGGCAAAATAAGGACAAAAACAGAAAACCAAAATATTTCAGATAACTTTTTTTTTCTTTTTCCTGTTATTTAAGTGCAAAATAAAGACAAAAACAGAAAACCAAAATATTTCAGATAACTTTTTTTTTTCTTTTTTCCCGTTATTTAGGTGCAATATAAGGACAAAAACAGAAAACCAATATATTTCAAATAACTTTTTTTTTTTCCTGTTATTTAGGTGCAAAATAAGGACAAAAACAGAAAATCAAAATATTTCAGATAACTTTTTTTTTCTTTTTCCCGTTATTTAGGTGTAAAATAAGGACAAAAACAGAAAACCAAAATATTTCAGATAATTTTTTTTAAATTTCTTCCCGTTATTTGGTGCAAACTAAGGACAAAAACAGAAAACCAAAATATTTCAGATAAATTTTTTTTCTTTTTTCCCGTTATAAAATAACGGGAAAAAAGAAAATCAAAAAATAAGTACAAAAACAGAAAACCAGTATATTTCAAATAACTTTTTTTTCTTTTTTTACAAAAAATAAGTACAAAAACAGAAAACAAGTATATTTCAAATAACTTTTTTTTCTTTTTTTACTGTTAGTTAGGTGCAAAATAATGACGAAAACCAAAAATCAAAATATTTTTTTTTCTTTTTCCCGTTATTTAGGTGGTAAACTAAGGACAAAAACAGAAAACCAAAATATTTCAGATAACTTTTTTTTTCTTTTTCCCGTTATTTAGGTGGCAAAATAAAGACTAAACCATAAAACCCAAATATTTCAGATAACTTTTTTTTTTCTTTTGTCCCGTTATTTAGGTGCAAAATAAGGACAAAAAGAGAAAACCAAAATATTTTAGATAACTTTTTTTTCTTTTTTCCCGTTATTTAAGTGAAAAATAAAGACAAAAACAGAAAACCAAAATATTTGAAATAACTTTTGTTTTCTTTTTCCCGTTATTTGGGTGGCAAAATAAGGACAAAAACAGAAAACCAAAATATTTCAGATAACTTTTTTTTCTTTTTCCCGTTATTTGGTGCAAAATAAGGACAAAAACAGAAAACCAAAATATTTCAGATAACTTTTTTTTAATTTCTTCTTGTTATTTAGGTGCCAAAATAAGGACAAAAACATAAAACCAAAATATTTCAGATAACTTTTTTTTCTTTCGTCCCGTTATTTAGGTGCAAAATAAGGACAAAAACAGAAAACCAAAATATTTCAGATAACTTTTTTTTCTTTTTTCCCGTTATTTAGGTGTAAAATAAGGACCAAAACAGAAAACTAAAATATTTTAGATAACTTTTTGTTTCTTTTTTCCCGTTATTAACGTGGCAAAATAAGGACAAAAACAGAAAACCAAATTATTTCAGATAATTTTTTTTTCCTTTTCTCCTGTTATTTAGGTGCAAAATGAGGACAAAAACAGAAAACCAAAATATTTCAGATAACTTTTTTTTCTTTTTTCCCGTTATTTAGGTGTAAAATAAGGACCAAAACAGAAAACTAAATATTTTAGATAACATTTTTTTTCTTTTTTCCCGTTATTTACGTGGCAAAATAAGGACAAAAACAGAAAACCAAAATATTTCAGATAATTTTTTTTTCCTTTTCTCCTGTTATTTAGGTGCAAAATAAGGACAAAAACAGAAAACCAAAATATTTCAGATAACTTTTTTTTCTTTTTTCCCGTTATTTAGGTGTAAAATAAGGACCAAAACAGAAAACTAAATATTTTAGATAACTTTTTTTTTCTTTTTTCCCGTTATTTACGTGGCAAAATAAGGACAAAAACAGAAAACCAAAATATTTCAGATAATTTTTTTTTCCTTTTCTCCTGTTATTTAGGTGCAAAATAAGGACAAAAACAGAAAACTAAAATATTTCAGATAATTTTTTTGTCCTTTTCCCCTGTTATTTAGGTGCAAAATTAGGACAAAAAGAGAAAACCAATATATTTCAGATAACTTTTTTTTAATTTATTCCCGTTATTTAGGTGACAAAATAAGGACAAAAACATAAAACCAAAATATTTCAGATAACTTTTTTTTCTTTCGTCCCGTTATTTAGGTGCAAAATAAGGACAAAAACAGAAAACCAAAATATTTCAGATAACTTTTTTTTCTTTTTTCCCGTTATTTAGGTGTAAAATAAGGACCAAAACAGAAAACTAAATATTTTAGATAACTTTTTTTTTCTTTTTTCCCGTTATTTACGTGGCAAAATAAGGACAAAAATAGAAAATAAAAATATTTCAGATAATTTTTTTTTCCTTTTCTCCTGTTATTTAGGTGCAAAATAAGGACAAAAACAGAAAACTAAAATATTTCAGATAACTTTTTTTAAATTTCTTCCCGTTATTTTGGTTGCAAAAACATAAAAACAAAATATTTCAGATACCTTTTTTTTCTTTTTCCCGTCATTTTGGTGGCAAAATAAAGACAAAAACAGAAAACTAAAATATTTCAGATAACTTTTTATTTCTTTTGTCCCGTTATTTAGGTGGAAAATAAGGACCAAAACAGAAAACCAAAATATGTCAGATAACTTTTTTTTTCCCCCGTTATTTAGGTCTAAAATAAGGACCAAAACAGAAAACCAAAATATTTTAGATAACTTTTTTTTTTCTTTTTTCCCGTTATTTAGGTGCAACATAAGGACAAAAACAGAAAACCAAAATATTTCAAATAACTTTTTTTTCTTTTTTCCTGTTATTTAGGTGTAAAATAAGGACAAAAACAGAAAATTAAAATATTTCAGATAACTTGGTTTTTCTTTTTCCCGTTATTTGGGTGGCAAAATAAGGACAAAAACAGAAAACCAAAATATTCCAGAAAACTTTTTTTTTCTTTTTCCCGTTATTTGGGTGGCAAAATAAGGACAAAAACAGAAAACCAAAATATTTCAGATAACTCATTTTTTCTTTTTTCCTGTTATTAAAGTGCAAAATAAGGAGAAAAACAGAAAACCAAAATATTTCAGATAACTTTTTTTTTCTTTTTTCCCCTCATTTAGGTGAAAATAAGGACAAAAACAAGAAACCAAAATATTTCAAATAACTTTTTTTTCTTTTTTCCTGTTATTTAGGTGCAAAATAATGACAAAAACAGAATACCAAAATATTTCAGATAACTTTTTTTTTCTTTTTTCCCGTTATTTGGTGCAAAATAAGGACGAAAACAGAAAACCAAAATATTTCAGATAACTTTTTTTTTCTTTTTCCTGTTATTTAAGTGCAAAATAAAGACAAAAACAGAAAACCAAAATATTTCAGATAACTTTTTTTTTTTTTTTTCCCGTTATTTAGGTGCAATATAAGGACAAAAACAGAAAACCAAAATATTTCAAATAACTTTTTTTTCTTTTTTCCTGTTATTTAGGTGCAAAATGAGGACAAAAACAGAAAACCAAAATATTGCAGATAACTTTCTTTTTCTTTTTTCCGTTATTTAGGTGGCAAAATAAGGACAAAAACAGAAAACCAAAATATTTCAGATAACTGAAATATTAAGTACAAAAACAGAAAAAAGTACAAAAACAGAAAACCAGTATATTTCAAATAACTTTTTTTTCTTTTTTTACAAAAAATAAGTACAAAAACAGAAAAATAAGTACAAAAACAGAAAACCAGTATATTTCAAATAACTTTTTTTTCTTTTTTTACTGTTAGTTAGGTGCAAAATAATGACGAAAACCAAAAATCAAAATATTTTTTTTTCTTTTTCCTGTTATTTAGGTGGTAAACTAAGGACAAAAACAGAAAATCAAAATATTTCAGATAACTTTTTTTTTCTTTTTCCCGTTATTTAGGTGGCAAAATAAGGACTAAACCATAAAACCCAAATATTTCAGATAACTTTTTTTTTCTTTTGTCCCGTTATTTAGGTGCAAAATAAGGACAAAAAGAGAAAACTAAAATATTTTGATAACTTTTTTTTCTTTTTTCCCGTTATTTAAGTGAAAAATAAAGACAAAAACAGAAAACCAAAATATTTCAAATAACTTTTGTTTTCTTTTTCCCGTTATTTGGGTGGCAAAATAAGGACAAAAACAGAAAACCAAAATATTTCAGATAACTTTTTTTTTCTTTTTTCCCGTTATTTGGTGCAAAATAAGGACAAAAACAAAAAACCAAAATATTTCAGATAACTTTTTTTTAATTTCTTCCAGTTATTTAGGTGCCAAAATAAGGACAAAAACATAAAACCAAAATATTTCAGATAACTTTTTTTTCTTTCGTCCCGTTATTTAGGTGCAAAATAAGGACAAAAACAGAAAACCAAAATATTTCAGATAACTTTTTTTTTCTTTTTTCCCATTATTTAGGTGGCAAAATAAGGACAAAAACATAAAACCAAAATATTTCAGATAACATTATTTTTCTTTTTCCCGTCTTTTTGGTGGCAAAATAAAGACAAAAACAGAAAACTAAAATATTTCAGATAACTTTTTATTTCTTTTGTCCCGTTATTTATATGCAAAATAAGGACAAAAACAGAAAACCAAAATATT
Source organism: Empis livida (assembly GCA_963932195.1). Classification (NCBI taxonomy): domain Eukaryota; kingdom Metazoa; phylum Arthropoda; class Insecta; order Diptera; family Empididae; genus Empis; species Empis livida. The sequence goes on along the minus strand of OZ010647.1, from coordinate 26,939,717 downwards.
TTAGATAACTTTTTTTTCTTTTTTCCCGTTATTTAAGTAAAAAATAAAGAGAAAAACAGAAAACCAAAATATTTCAAATAACTTTTGTTTTCTTTTTCCCGTTATTTGGGTGGCAAAATAAGGACAAAAACAGAAAACCAAAATATTGCAGATAACTTTCTTTTTCTTTTTCCCGTTATTTAGGTGACAAAATAAGGACAAAAACATAAAACCAAAATATTTCAGATAACATTTTTTTTCTTTTTCCCGTTATTTAGGTGGCAAAATAAGGACAAAAACATAAAACCAAAATATTTCAGATAACATTTTTTTTCTTTTCCCGTTATTTTGGTGGCAAAATAAGGACAAAAACAGAAAACTAAAATATTTCAGATAACTTTTTATTTCTTTTGTCCCGTTATTTAGGTGGAAAATAAGGACCAAAACAGAAAACCAATATATTTCAGATAACTTTTTTTTTCTTTTTCCCCGTTATTTATGTTTAAAATTTGGACAAAAAGAGAAAACCAATATATTTCAAATAACTTTTTTTTCTTTTTTCCTGTTATTTATTTAGGTGCAAAATAAAGACAAAAACCGAAAATCAAAATATTTCAGATAACTTTTTTTTTCTTTTTCCCGTTATTTGGGTGGCAAAATAAGGAGAAAAACAGAAAACCAAAAAATTTCAGATAACTTGTTTTTCTTTTTTCCCGTTATTTAAGTGAAAAATAAAGACAATAAAGACAAAAACAGAAAACCACAATATTTCAAATAAATTTTGTTTTCTTTTTCCCGTTATTTGGGTGGCAAAATAAGAACAAAAACAGAAAACCAAAATATTTCAGAAAACTTTTTTTTTTCTTTTTCCCGTTATTTAGGTGGCAAAATAAGGACACAAACAGAAAACCAAAATATTTCAGATAACTTTTTTTTTCTTTTTCCCGTTATTTAGGTGGCAAAATAAGGACAAAAACATAAAACCAAAATATTTCAGATAACTTTTTTTTCTTTTTTCCTGTTATTTAGGTGCAAAATAAGGACAAAAGCAGAAAACCAAAATATTGCAGATAACTTTCTTTTTCTTTTTCCCGTTATTTAGGTGGCCAAATAAGGACACAAACAGAAAACCAAAATATTTCAGATAACTTTTTTTTTCTTTTTTCCCGTTATTTACGTGGCAAAATAAGGACAAAAACAGAAAACCAAAATATTTCAGATAATTTTTTTTCCTTTTCTCCCGTTATTTAGGTGCAAAATAAGGACAAAAACAGAAAACCAAAATATTTCAGATAACTTTTTTTAATTTCTTCCCGTTATTTTGGTTGCAAAATAAGGACAAAAACATAAAACCAAAATATTTCAGATACCTTTTTTTTTCTTTTGTCCCGTTATTTAGGTGCAAAATAGGGACAATAACAGAAAACCAAAATATGTCAGATAACATTTTGTTCTTTTTTCCCGTTATTTAGGTGTAAAATAAGGACCAAACTATTTTAGATAACTTTTTTTTTCTTTTTTCCCGTTATTTAGATGGCAAAATAAGGACAAAAACATAAAACCAAAATATTTCAGATAACTTTTTCTTCTTTTTTCCTGTTATTTAGGTGCAAAATAAGGACAAAAACAGAAAACCAAAATATTGCAGATAACTTTCTTTTTCTTTTTCCCGTTATTTAGGTGGAAAAATAAGGACAAAAACATAAAACCAAAATATTTCAGATAACATTTTTTTTCTTTTTCCCGTTATTTAGGTGGCAAAATAAGGACAAAAAAAAACCAAAATATTTCAGATAATTTTTTGTCCTTTTCTCCTGTTATTTAGGTGCAAAATAAGGACAAAAAGAGAAAACCAAAATATTTTAGATAACTTTTTTTTCTTTTTTCCTGTTATTTAAGTGAAAAATAAAGGCAAAAACAGAAAACCAAAATATTTCAAATAACTTTTGTTTTCTTTTTCCCGTTATTTGGGTGGCAAAATAAGAACAAAAACAGAAAACCAAAATATTTCAGATAACTTTTTTTTTCTTTTTTCCCGTTATTCGGTGCAAAATAAGGACAAAAACAGAAAACCAAAATATTTCAAATAACTTTTTTTAATTTTCTTCCCGTTATTTAGGTGGCAAAATAAGGACAAAAACATAAAACCAAAATATTTCAGATAACTTTTTTTCTTTCGGCCCGTTATTTAGGTGCAAAATAAGGACAAAAACAGAAAACCAAAATATTTCAGATAACTTTTTTTTCCTTTTTCCCGTTATTTAGGTGTAAAATAAGGACCAAAACAGAAAACTAAAATATTTTAGATAACTTTTTGTTTCTTTTTTCCCGTTATTTACGTGGCAAAATAAGGACAAAAACAGAAAACCAAAATATTTCAGATAACTTTTTTTTAATTTCTTCCCGTTATTTTGGTTGCAAAATCAGGACAAAAACATAAAACCAAAATATTTCAGATACCTTTTTTTTCTTTTGTCCCGTTATTTAGGTGCAAAATAAGGACAAAAACAGAAAACCAAAATATGTCAGATAACTTTTTGTTCTTTTTTCCCGTTATTTAGGTGTAAAATAAGGACCAAAACAGAAAACCAAAATATTTTAGATAACTTTTTTTTTCTTTTTCCCGTCATTTTGGTGGCAAAATAAGGACCAAAACAGAAAACCAAAATATGTCAGATAACTTTTTTTCTTTTTTCCCGTTATTAAATAAGGACCAAAACAGAAAACCAAAATATTTTAGATAACTTTTTTTTTCTTTTTTCCCGTTATTTAGGTGGCAAAATAAGGACAAAAACACAAAACCAAAATATTTCAGATAACATTATTTTTCTTTTTCCCGTCTTTTTGGTGGCAAAATAAAGACAAAAACAGAAAACTAAAATATTTCAGATAACTTTTCACTTCTTTTGTCCCGTTATTTATATGCAAAATAAGGACAAAAACAGAAAACCAAAATATTTTAGATAACTTTTTTTTCTTTTTTCCCGTTATTTAAGTAAAAAATAAAGACAAAAACAGAAAACCAAAATATTTCAAATAACTTTTGTTTTCTTTTTCCCGTTATTTGGGTGGCAAAATAAGGACAAAAACAGAAAACCAAAATATTTCAGAAAACTTTTTTTTTCTTTTTTCCTATTATTTAGGTGCATTATAAGGAGAAAAACAGGAAACCAAAATATTTCAGATAACTTTTTTTTTCTTTTTTCCCGTTATTTAAGTAAAAAATAAAGACAAAAACAGAAAACCAAAATATTTCAAATACCTTTTTTTTCTTTTTTCCTGTTATTTAGGTGCAAAATAAGGACAAAAACAGAAAACCAAAATATTGCAGATAACTTTCTTTTTCTTTTTCCCGTTATTTAGGTGACAAAATAAGGACAAAAACATAAAACCAAAATATTTCAGATAACATTTTTTTTCTTTTTCCCGTTATTTAGGTGGCAAAATAAGGACAAAAACATAAAACCAAAATATTTCAGATAACATTTTTTTTCTTTTCCCGTTATTTTGGTGGCAAAATAAGAACAAACACAGAAAACTAAAATATTTCAGATAACTTTTTATTTCTTTTGTCCCGTTATTTAGGTGGAAAATAAGGACCAAAACAGAAAACCAATATATTTCAGATAACTTTTTTTTTCTTTTTCCCCGTTATTTATGTTTAAAATATGGACAAAAAGAGAAAACCAATATATTTCAAATAACTTTTTTTTCTTTTTTCCTGTTATTTATTTAGGTGCAAAATAAGGACAAAAACCGAAAATCAAAATATTTTAGATAACTTTTTTTTTCTTTTTCCCGTTATTTGGGTGGCAAAATAAGGAGAAAAACAGAAAACCAAAAAATTTCAGATAACTTGTTTTTTCTTTTTTCCCGTTATTTAAGTGAAAAATAAAGACAATAAAGACAAAAACAGAAAACCACAATATTTCAAATAACTTTTGTTTTCTTTTTCCCGTTATTTGGGTGGCAAAATAAGAACAAAAACAGAAAACCAAAATATTTCAGAAAATTTTTTTTTTCTTTTTCCCGTTATTTAGGTGGCAAAATAAGGACACAAACAGAAAACCAAAATATTTCAGATAACTTTTTTTTTCTTTTTCCCGTTATTTAGGTGGCAAAATAAGGACAAAAACATAAAACCAAAATATTTCAGATAACTTTTTTTTCTTTTTTCCTGTTATTTAGGTGCAAAATAAGGACAAAAACAGAAAACCAAAATATTGCAGATAACTTTCTTTTTCTTTTTCCCGTTATTTAGGTGGCAAAATAAGGACACAAACAGAAAACCAAAATATTTCAGATAACTTTTTTTTTCTTTTTTCCCGTTATTTACGTGGCAAAATAAGGACAAAAACAGAAAACCAAAATATTTCAGATAATTTTTTTTCCTTTTCTCCCGTTATTTAGGTGCAAAATAAGGACAAAAACAGAAAACCAAAATATTTCAGATAACTTTTTTTAATTTCTTCCCGTTATTTTGGTTGCAAAATAAGGACAAAAACATAAAACCAAAATATTTCAGATACCTTTTTTTTTCTTTTGTCCCGTTATTTAGGTGCAAAATAAGGACAAAAACAGAAAACCAAAATATGTCAGATAACATTTTGTTCTTTTTTCCCGTTATTTAGGTGTAAAATAAGGACCAAAACAGAAAACCAAACTATTTTAGATAACTTTTTTTTTCTTTTTTCCCGTTATTTAGATGGCAAAATAAGGACAAAAACATAAAACCAAAATATTTCAGATAACTTTTTCTTCTTTTTTCCTGTTATTTAGGTGCAAAATAAGGACAAAAACAGAAAACCAAAATATTGCAGATAACTTTCTTTTTCTTTTTCCCGTTATTTAGGTGGCAAAATAAGGACAAAAACATAAAACCAAAATATTTCAGATAACATTTTTTTTCTTTTTCCCGTTATTTAGGTGGCAAAATAAGGACAAAAAAAAAACCAAAATATTTCAGATAATTTTTTGTCCTTTTCTCCTGTTATGTAGGTGCAAAATAAGGACAAAAAGAGAAAACCAAAATATTTTAGATAACTTTTTTTTCTTTTTTCCTGTTATTTAAGTGAAAAATAAAGGCAAAAACAGAAAACCAAAATATTTCAAATAACTTTTGTTTTCTTTTTCCCGTTATTTGGGTGGCAAAATAAGAACAAAAACAGAAAACCAAAATATTTCAGATAACTTTTTTTTTCTTTTTTCCCGTTATTCGGTGCAAAATAAGGACAAAAACAGAAAACCAAAATATTTCAAATAACTTTTTTTAAATTTCTTCCCGTTATTTAGGTGGCAAAATAAGGACAAAAACATAAAACCAAAATATTTCAGATAACTTTTTTTTCTTTCGTCCCGTTATTTAGGTGCAAAATAAGGACAAAAACAGAAAACCAAAATATTTCAGATAACTTTTTTTTCCTTTTTCCCGTTATTTAGGTGTAAAATAAGGACCAAAACAGAAAACTAAAATATTTTAGATAACTTTTTGTTTCTTTTTTCCCGTTATTTACGTGGCAAAATAAGGACAAAAACAGAAAACCAAAATATTTCAGATAATTTTTTTTTCCTTTTCTCCTGTTATTTAGGTGCAAAATAAGGACAAAAACAGAAAACCAAAATATTTCAGATAACTTTTTTTTAATTTCTTCCCGTTATTTTGGTTGCAAAATCAGGACAAAAACATAAAACCAAAATATTTCAGATACCTTTTTTTTCTTTTGTCCCGTTATTTAGGTGCAAAATAAGGACAAAAACAGAAAACCAAAATATGTCAGATAACTTTTTGTTCTTTTTCCCGTTATTTAGGTGTAAAATAAGGACCAAAACAGAAAACCAAAATATTTTAGATAACTTTTTTTTTCTTTTTTCCCGTTATATATGTGGCAAAATAAGGACAAAAACATAAAACCAAAATATTTCAGATAACATTTTTTTTCTTTTTCCCGTCATTTTGGTGGCAAAATAAACACAAAAACAAAATGTTTTTTTTTTTCTTTTTCCCGTTATTTAGGTGGCAAAATAAGGACTAAACCATAAAACCCAAATATTTCAGATAACTTTTTTTTTCTTTTGTCCCGTTATTTAGGTGCAAAATAAGGACAAAAAGAGAAAACCAAAATATTTTAGATAACTTTTTTTTCTTTTTTCCCGTTATTTAAGTGAAAAATAAAGACAAAAACAGAAAACCAAAATATTTCAAATAACTTTTGTTTTCTTTTTCCCGTTATTTGGGTGGCAAAATAAGGACAAAAACAGAAAACCAAAATATTTCAGATAACTTTTTTTTTCTTTTTTCCCGTTATTTGGTGCAAAATAAGGACAAAAACAGAAAACCAAAATATTTCAAATAACTTTTTTTTAATTTCTTCCCGTTATTTAGGTGGCAAAATAAGGACAAAAACATAAAACCAAAATATTTCAGATAACTTTTTTTTCTTTCGTCTCGTTATTTAGGTGCAAAATAAGGACAAAAACAGAAAACCAAAATATTTCAGATAACTTTTTTTTCTTTTTTCCCGTTATTTAGGTGTAAAATAAGGACCAAAACAGAAAACCAAAATATTTTGGATAACTTTTTGTTTCTTTTTTCCCGTTATTTACGTGGAAAAATAAGGACAAAAACAGAAAACCAAAATATTTCAGATAATTTTTTTTCCTTTTCTCCTGTTATTTAGGTGCAAAATGAGGACAAAAACAGAAAACCAAAATATTTCAGCTAACTTTTTTTTAATTTCTTCCCGTTATTTTGGTTGCAAAATAAGGACAAAAACATAAAACCAAAATATTTCAGATACCTTTTTTTTTCATTTGTCCCGTTATTTAGGTGCAAAATAAGGACAAAAACAGAAAACCAATATATGTCAGATAACTTTTTGTTCTTTTTTCCCGTTATTTAGGTGTAAAATAAGGACCAAAACAGAAAACCAAAATATTTTAGATAACTTTTTTTTTCGTTTTTTCCGTTATTTAGGTGGCAAAATAAGGGCAAAAACATAAAACGAAAATATTTCAGATAACATTTTTTTTCTTTTTCCCGTCATTTTGGTGGCAAAATAAAGACAAAAACAGAAAACTAAAATATTTCAGATAACTTTTTATTTCTTTTGTCCCGTTATTTATGTGGAAAATAAGGACCAAAACAGAAAACCAAAATATGTCAGATAACTTTTTTTCTTTTTTCCCGTTATTAGATAAGGACCAAAACAGAAAACCAAAATATTTTAAATAACTTTTTTTTTCTTTTTTCCCGTTATTTTGGTGGCAAAATAAGGACAAAAACATAAAAGCAAAATATTTCAGATAACATTTTTTTTCTTTTTCCCGTCTTTTTGGTGGCAAAATAAAGACAAAAACAGAAAACTAAAATATTTCAGATAACTTTTTATTTCTTTTGTCCCGTTATTTATATGCAAAATAAGGACAAAAACAGAAAACCAAAATATTTTAGATAACTTTTTTTTCTTTTTTCCCGTTATTTAAGTAAAAAATAAAGACAAAACCAGAAAACCAAAATATTTCAAATAACTTTTGTTTTCTTTTTCCCGTTATTTGGGTGGCAAAATAAGGACAAAAACAGAAAACCAAAATATTTCAGAAAACTTTTTTTTTCTTTTTTCCTATTATTTAGGTGCATTATAAGGAGAAAAACAGAAAACCAAAATATTTCAGATAACTTTTTTTTTCTTTTTTCCCGTTATTTAGGTACAACATAAGGACAAAAACAGAAAACCAAAATATTTCAAATACCTTTTTTTTCTTTTTTCCTGTTATTTAGGTGCAAAATAAGGACAAAAACAGAAAACCAAAATATTTCAGATAACTTTCTTTTTCTTTTTCCCCGTTATTTATGTTTAAAATATGGACAAAAACAGAAAACCAATATATTTCAAATAACTTTTTTTTCTTTTTTCCTGTTATTTAGGTGCAAAATAAGGATAAAATCAGAAAACCAAAATATTTCAGATAACTTTTTTTTTCTTTTTTCCCGTTATTTGGTGCAAAATGAGGACGAAAACAGAAAACCAAAATATTTCAGATCACTTTTTTTTCCCCCGTTATTTAGGTGTAAAATAAGGACAAAAACAGAAAACCAAAATATTTCAGATAACTTTTTTTTAATTTCTTCCCGTTATTTTGGTTGCAAAATAAGGACAAAAACATAAAACCAAAATATTTCAGATACCTTTTTTTTTCTTTTGTCCCGTTATTTAGGTGCAAAATAAGGACAAAAACAGAAAACCAAAATATTTCAGATAACTTTTTTTTAATTTCTTCCCGTTATTTTGGTTGCAAAATAAGGACAAAAACATAAAACCAAAATATTTCAGATACCTTTTTTTTTCTTTTGTCCCGTTATTTAGGTGCAAAATAAGGACAAAAACAGAAAACCAAAATATGTCAGATAACTTTTTGTTCTTTTTTCCCGTTATTTAGGTGTAAAATAAGGACCAAAACAGAAAACCAAAATATTTTAGATAACTTTTTTTTTCTTTTTTCCTGTTATTTAGGTGCAAAATAAGGACAAAAACAGAAAACCAAAATATTGCAGATAACTTTCTTTTTCTTTTTCCCGTTATTTAGGTGGCAAAATAAGGACAAAAACATAAAACCAAAATATTTCAGATAACATTTTTTTTCTTTTCCCGTTATTTAGGTGGCAAAATAAGGACAAAAACATAAAACCAAAATATTTCAGATAATTTTTTGTCCTTTTCTCCTGTTATTTAGGTGCAAAATAAGGACAAAAAGAGAAAACCAAAATATTTTAGATAACTTTTTTTTCTTTTTTCCCGTTATTTAAGTGAAAAATAAAGACAAAAACAGAAAACCAAAATATTTCAAATAACTTTTGTTTTCTTTTTCCCGTTATTTGGGCGGCAAAATAAGAGCAAAAACAGAAAACCAAAATATTTCAGATAACTTTTTTTTCTTTTTTCCCGTTATTTGGTGCAAAATAAGGACAAAAACAGAAAACCAAAATATTTCAGATAACTTTTTTTTAATTTCTTCCCGTTATTTAGGTGGCAAAATAAGGACAAAAACATAAAACCAAAATATTTCAGATAACTTTTTTTTCTTTCGTCCCGTTATTTAGGTGCAAAATAAAGACAAAAACAGAAAACCAAAATATTTCAGAGAACTTTTTTTTCTTTTTTCCCGTTATTTAGGTGTAAAATAAGGACCAAAACAGAAAACTAAAATATTTTAGATAACTTTTTGTTTCTTTTTTCCCGTTATTTACGTGGCAAAATAAGGACAAAAAATAAAACCAAAATATTTCAGATAATTTTTTTTTCCTTTTCTCCTGTTATTTAGGTGCAAAATAAGGACAAAAACAGAAAACCAAAATATTTCAGATAACTTTTTTTTAATTTCTTCCCGTTATTTTGGTTGCAAAATAAGGACAAAAACATAAAACCAAAATATTTCAGATACCTTTTTTTTCTTTTGTCCCGTTATTTAGGTGCAAAATAAGGACAAAAACAGAAAACCAAAATATGTCAGATAACTTTTTTTTCTTTTTTCCCGTTATTTAGGTGCAAAAGAAGGACCAAAACAGAAAACCAAAATATTTTAGATAACTTTTTTTTTCTTTTTTCCCGTTATATAGGTGGAAAAATAAGGACAAAAACATAAAACCAAAATATTTCAGATAATATTTTTTTTCTTTTTCCCGTCATTTTGGTGGCAAAATAAAGACAAAAACAGAGAACTAAAATATTTCAGATAACTTTTTATTTCTTTTGTCCCGTTATTTAGGTGGAAAATAAGGACCAAAACAGAAAACCAAAATATGTCAGATAACTTTTTTTCTTTTTTCCCGTTATTTAGGTGTAAAATAAGGACCAAAACAGAAAACCAAAATATTTTAGATAACTTTTTTTTTCTTTTTTCCCGTTATTTAGGTGGCAAAATAAGGACAAAAATAGAAAACTAAAATATTTCAGATAACTTTTTATTTCTTTTGTCCCGTTATTTATATGCAAAATAAGGACAAAAACAGAAAACCAAAATATTTTAGATAACTTTTTTTTCTTTTTTCCCGTTATTTAAGTGAAAAATAAAGACAAAAACAGAAAACCAAAATATGTCAAATAACTTTTGTTTTCTTTTTCCCGTTATTTGGGTGGCAAAATAAGGACAAAAACAGAAAACCAAAATATTTCAGAAAACTTTTTTTTTCTTTTTTCCTATTATTTAGGTGCATTATAAGGAGAAAAACAGAAAACCAAAATATTTCAGATAACTTTTTTTTTCTTTTTTCCCGTTATTTAGGTACAACATAAGGACAAAAACAGAAAACCAAAATATTTCAAATACCTTTTTTTCTTTTTTCCTGTTATTTAGGTGCAAAATAAGGACAAAACAGAAAACCAAAATATTTCAGATAACTTTCTTTTTCTTTTTCCCGTTATTTAGGTGGCAAAATAAGGACAAAAACATAAAACCAAAATATTTCAGATAACATTTTTTTTCTTTTTCCCGTTATTTACGTGGCAAAATAAGGACAAAAACAGAAAACCAAAATATTTCAGATAATTTTTTTTTCCTTTTCTCCTGTTATTTAGGTGCAAAATAAGGACAAAAACAGAAAACCAAAATATTTCAGATAACTTTTTTTTAATTTCTTCCCGTTATTTTAGTTGCAAAATCAGGACAAAAACATAAAACCAAAATATTTCAGATACCTTTTTTTTCTTTTGTCCCGTTATTTAGGTGCAAATTAAGGACAAAAACAGAAAACCAAAATATGTCAGATAACTTTTTGTTTTTTTTCCCGTTATTTAGGTGTAAAATAAGGACCAAAACAGAAAACCAAAATATTTCAGATAACTTTTTTTTCCTTTTTCCCGTTATTTAGGTGTAAAATAAGGACCAAAACAGAAAACTAAAATATTTTAGATAACTTTTTGTTTCTTTTTTCCCGTTATTTACGTGGCAAAATAAGGACAAAAACAGAAAACAAAAATATTTCAGATAATTTTTTTTTCCTTTTCTCCTGTTATTTAGGTGCAAAATAAGGACAAAAACAGAAAACCAAAATATTTCACATAACTTTTGTTTAATTTCTTCCCGTTATTTTAGTTGCAAAATCAGGACAAAAACATAAAACCAAAATATTTCAGATACCTTTTTTTTCTTTTGTCCCGTTATTTAGGTGCAAATTAAGGACAAAAACAGAAAACCAAAATATGTCAGATAACTTTTTGTTCTTTTTCCCGTTATTTAGGTGTAAAATAAGGACCAAAACAGAAAACCAAAATATTTTAGATAACTTTTTTTTTCTTTTTTCCCGTTATATATGTGGCAAAATAAGGACAAAAACATAAAACCAAAATATTTCAGATAACATTTTTTTTCTTTTTCCCGTCATTTTGGTGGCAAAATAAACACAAAAACAAAATGTTTTTTTTTTCTTTTTCCCGTTATTTAGGTGGTAAACTAAGGACAAAAACAGAAAACCAAAATATTTCAGATAACTTTTTTTTTCTTTTTCCCGTTATTTAGGTGGCAAAATAAGGACTAAACCATAAAACCCAAATATTTCAGATAACTTTTTTTTTCTTTTGTCCCGTTATTTAGGTGCAAAATAAGGACAAAAAGAGAAAACCAAAATATTTTAGATAACTTTTTTTTCTTTTTTCCCGTTATTTAAGTTTAAAATAAAGACAAAAACAGAAAACCAAAATATTTCAAATAACTTTTGTTTTCTTTTTCCCGTTATTTGGGTGGCAAAATAAGGACAAAAACAGAAAACCAAAATATTTCAGATAACTTTTTTTTTCTTTTTTCCCGTTATTTGGTGCAAAATAAGGACAAAAACAGAAAACCAAAATATTTCAAATAACTTTTTTTTAATTTCTTCCCGTTATTTAGGTGGCAAAATAAGGACAAAAACATAAAACCAAAATATTTCAGATAACTTTTTTTTCTTTCGTCTCGTTATTTAGGTGCAAAATAAGGACAAAAACAGAAAACCAAAATATTTCAGATAACTTTTTTTTCTTTTTTCCCGTTATTTAGGTGTAAAATAAGGACCAAAACAGAAAACTAAAATATTTTAGATAACTTTTTGTTTCTTTTTTCCCGTTATTTACGTGGAAAAATAAGGACAAAAACAGAAAACCAAAATATTTCAGATAATTTTTTTTCCTTTTCTCCTGTTATTTAGGTGCAAAATGAGGACAAAAACAGAAAACCAAAATATTTCAGCTAACTTTTTTTTAATTTCTTCCCGTTATTTTGGTTGCAAAATAAGGACAAAAACATAAAACCAAAATATTTCAGATACCTTTTTTTTTCTTTTGTCCCGTTATTTAGGTGCAAAATAAGGACAAAAACAGAAAACCAAAATATGTCAGATAACTTTTTGTTCTTTTTTCCCGTTATTTAGGTGTAAAATAAGGACCAAAATAGAAAACCAAAATATTTTAGATAACTTTTTTTTTCGTTTTTCCCGTTATTTAGGTGGCAAAATAAGGGCAAAAACATAAAACGAAAATATTTCAGATAACATTTTTTTTCTTTTTCCCGTCATTTTGGTGGCAAAATAAAGACAAAAACAGAAAACTAAAATATTTCAGATAACTTTTTATTTCTTTTGTCCCGTTATTTATGTGGAAAATAAGGACCAAAACAGAAAACCAAAATATGTCAGATAACTTTTTTTTTCTTTTTTCCCGTTATTTTGGTGGCAAAATAAGGACAAAAACATAAAACCAAAATATTTCAGATAACATTTTTTTTCTTTTTCCCGTCTTTTTGGTGGCAAAATAAAGACAAAAACAGAAAACTAAAATATTTCAGATAACTTTTTATTTCTTTTGTCCCGTTATTTATATGCAAAATAAGGACCAAAACAGAAAACCAAAATATTTTAGATAACTTTTTTTTCTTTTTTCCCGTTATTTAAGTAAAAAATAAAGACAAAAACAGAAAACCAAAATATTTCAAATAACTTTTGTTTTCTTTTTCCCGTTATTTGGGTGGCAAAATAAGGACAAAAACAGAAAACCAAAATATTTCAGAAAACTTTTTTTTTCTTTTTTCCTATTATTTAGGTGCATTATAAGGAGAAAAACAGAAAACCAAAATATTTCAGATATCTTTTTTTTTCTTTTTTCCCGTTATTTAGGTACAACATAAGGACAAAAACAGAAAACCAAAATATTTCAAATACCTTTTTTTTCTTTTTTCCTGTTATTTAGGTGCAAAATAAGGACAAAAACAGAAAACCAAAATATTGCAGATAACTTTCTTTTTCTTTTTCCCCGTTATTTATGTTTAAAATATGGACAAAAACAGAAAACCAATATATTTCAAATAACTTTTTTTTCTTTTTTCCTGTTATTTAGGTGCAAAATAAGGATAAAATCAGAAAACCAAAATATTTCAGATAACTTTTTTTTTCTTTTTTCCCGTTATTTGGTGCAAAATGAGGACGAAAACAGAAAACCAAAATATTTCAGATCACTTTTTTTTCCCCCGTTATTTAGGTGTAAAATAAGGACAAAAACAGAAAACCAAAATATTTCAGATAACTTTTTTTTTCTTTTTTCCCGTTATTTAGGTACAACATAAGGACAAAAACATAAAACCAAAATATTTCAGATACCTTTTTTTTCTTTTGTCCCGTTATTTAGGTGCAAAATAAGGACAAAAACAGAAAACCAAAATATTTCAGATAACTTTTTTTTAATTTCTTCCCGTTATTTTGGTTGCAAAATAAGGACAAAAACATAAAACCAAAATATTTCAGATAACTTTTTTTTTCTTTTGTCCCGTTATTTAGGTGCAAAATAAGGACAAAAACAGAAAACCAAAATATTTCAGATAACTTTTTTTTAATTTCTTCCCGTTATTTTGGTTGCAAAATAAGGACAAAAACATAAAACCAAAATATTTCAGATACCTTTTTTTTTCTTTTGTCCCGTTATTTAGGTGCAAAATAAGGACAAAAACAGAAAACCAAAATATGTCAGATAACTTTTTGTTCTTTTTTCCGGTTATTTAGGTGTAAAATAAGGACCAAAACAGAAAACCAAAATATTTTAGATAACTTTTTTTTTCTTTTTTCCTGTTATTTAGGTGCAAAATAAGGACAAAAACAGAAAACCAAAATATTGCAGATAACTTTCTTTTTCTTTTTCCCGTTATTTAGGTGGCAAAATAAGGACAAAAACATAAAACCAAAATATTTCGGATAACATTTTTTTTCTTTTTCCCGTTATTTAGGTGGCAAAATAAGGACAAAAACATAAAACCAAAATATTTCAGATAATTTTTTGTCCTTTTCTCCTGTTATTTAGGTGCAAAATAAGGACAAAAAGAGAAAACCAAAATATTTCAGATAACTTTTTTTTAATTTCTTCCCGTTATTTTGGTTGCAAAATCAGGACAAAAACATAAAACCAAAATATTTCAGATACCTTTTTTTTCTTTTGTCCCGTTATTTAGGTGCAAAATAAGGACAAAAACAGAAAACCAAAATATGTCAGATAACTTTTTGTTCTTTTTTCCCGTTATTTAGGTGTAAAATAAGGACCAAAACAGAAAACCAAAATATTTTAGATAACTTTTTTTTTCTTTTTTCCCGTTATATAGGTGGAAAAATAAGGACAAAAACATAAAACCAAAATATTTCAGATAATATTTTTTTTCTTTTTCCCGTCATTTTGGTGGCAAAATAAAGACAAAAACAGAAAACTAAAATATTTCAGATAACTTTTTATTTCTTTTGTCCCGTTATTTAGGTGGAAAATAAGGACCAAAACAGAAAACCAAAATATGTCAGATAACTTTTTTTCTTTTTTCCCGTTATTTAGGTGTAAAATAAGGACCAAAACAGAAAACCAAAATATTTTAGATAACTTTTTTTTTCTTTTTTCCCGTTATTTAGGTGGCAAAATAAGGACAAAAACAGAAAACTAAAATATTTCAGATAACTTTTTATTTCTTTTGTCCCGTTATTTATATGCAAAATAAGGACAAAAACAGAAAACCAAAATATTTTAGATAACTTTTTTTCTTTTTTCCCGTTATTTAAGTGAAAAATAAAGACAAAAACAGAAAACCAAAATATGTCAAATAACTTTTGTTTTCTTTTTCCCGTTATTTGGGTGGCAAAATAAGGACAAAAACAGAAAACCAAAATATTTCAGAAAACTTTTTTTTTCTTTTTTCCTATTATTTAGGTGCATTATAAGGAGAAAAACAGAAAACCAAAATATTTCAGATAACTTTTTTTTTCTTTTTTCCCGTTATTTAGGTACAACATAAGGACAAAAACAGAAAACCAAAATATTTCAAATACCTTTTTTTCTTTTTTCCTGTTATTTAGGTGCAAAATAAGGACAAAACAGAAAACCAAAATATTGCAGATAACTTTCTTTTTCTTTTTCCCGTTATTTAGGTGGCAAAATAAGGACAAAAACATAAAACCAAAATATTTCAGATAACATTTTTTTTCTTTTTCCCGTTATTTAGGTGGCAAAATAAGGCCAAAAACATAAAACCAAAATATTTCGATAACATTTTTTTTCTTTTCCCGTTATTTTGGCGGCAAAATAAGGACAAAAACAGAAAACTAAAATATTTCAGATAACTTTTTATTTCTTTTGTCCCGTTATTTAGGTGGAAAATAAGGACCAAAACAGAAAACCAAAATATTTCAGATAACTTTTTTTTTCTTTTTTCCTATTATTTAGGTGCATTATAAGGAGAAAAACAGAAAACCAAAATATTTCAGATATCTTTTTTTTTCTTTTTTCCCGTTATTTAGGTACAACATAAGGACAAAAACATAAAACCAAAATATTTCAGATACCTTTTTTTTTCTGTTGTCCCGTTATTTAGGTGCAAAATAAGGACAAAAACAGAAAACCAAAATATTTCAGATAACTTTTTTTTAATTTCTTCCCGTTATTTTGGTTGCAAAATAAGGACAAAAACATAAAACCAAAATATTTCAGATACCTTTTTTTTTCTTTTGTCCCGTTATTTAGGTGCAAAATAAGGACAAAAACAGAAAACCAAAATATGTCAGATAACTTTTTGTTCTTTTTTCCCGTTATTTAGGTGTAAAATAAGGACCAAAACAGAAAACCAAAATATTTTAGATAACTTTTTTTTTCTTTTTTCCTGTTATTTAGGTGCAAAATAAGGACAAAAACAGAAAACCAAAATATTGCAGATAACTTTCTTTTTCTTTTTCCCGTTATTTAGGTGGCAAAATAAGGACAAAAACATAAAACCAAAATATTTCGGATAACATTTTTTTTCTTTTTCCCGTTATTTAGGTGGCAAAATAAGGACAAAAACATAAAACCAAAATATTTCAGATAATTTTTTGTCCTTTTCTCCTGTTATTTAGGTGCAAAATAAGGACAAAAAGAGAAAACCAAAATATTTCAGATAACTTTTTTTTAATTTCTTCCCGTTATTTTGGTTGCAAAATCAGGACAAAAACATAAAACCAAAATATTTCAGATACCTTTTTTTTCTTTTGTCCCGTTATTTAGGTGCAAAATAAGGACAAAAACAGAAAACCAAAATATGTCAGATAACTTTTTGTTCTTTTTTCCCGTTATTTAGGTGTAAAATAAGGACCAAAACAGAAAACCAAAATATTTTAGATAACTTTTTTTTTCTTTTTTCCCGTTATATAGGTGGAAAAATAAGGACAAAAACATAAAACCAAAATATTTCAGATAATATTTTTTTTCTTTTTCCCGTCATTTTGGTGGCAAAATAAAGACAAAAACAGAAAACTAAAATATTTCAGATAACTTTTTATTTCTTTTGTCCCGTTATTTAGGTGGAAAATAAGGACCAAAACAGAAAACCAAAATATGTCAGATAACTTTTTTTCTTTTTTCCCGTTATTTAGGTGTAAAATAAGGACCAAAACAGAAAACCAAAATATTTTAGATAACTTTTTTTTTCTTTTTTCCCGTTATTTAGGTGGCAAAATAAGGACAAAAACAGAAAACTAAAATATTTCAGATAACTTTTTATTTCTTTTGTCCCGTTATTTATATGCAAAATAAGGACAAAAACAGAAAACCAAAATATTTTAGATAACTTTTTTTCTTTTTTCCCGTTATTTAAGTGAAAAATAAAGACAAAAACAGAAAACCAAAATATGTCAAATAACTTTTGTTTTCTTTTTCCCGTTATTTGGGTGGCAAAATAAGGACAAAAACAGAAAACCAAAATATTTCAGAAAACTTTTTTTTTCTTTTTTCCTATTATTTAGGTGCAAAATAAGGAGAAAAACAGAAAACCAAAATATTTCAGATAACTTTTTTTTTCTTTTTTCCCGTTATTTAGGTACAACATAAGGACAAAAACAGAAAACCAAAATATTTCAAATACCTTTTTTTCTTTTTTCCTGTTATTTAGGTGCAAAATAAGGACAAAACAGAAAACCAAAATATTGCAGATAACTTTCTTTTTCTTTTTCCCGTTATTTAGGTGGCAAAATAAGGACAAAAACATAAAACCAAAATATTTCAGATAACATTTTTTTTCTTTTTCCCGTTATTTAGGTGGCAAAATAAGGCCAAAAACATAAAACCAAAATATTTCAGATAACATTTTTTTTCTTTTCCCGTTATTTTGGCGGCAAAATAAGGACAAAAACAGAAAACTAAAATATTTCAGATAACTTTTTATTTCTTTTGTCCCGTTATTTAGGTGGAAAATAAGGACCAAAACAGAAAACCAAAATATTTCAGATAACTTTTTTTTTCTTTTTCCCCGTTATTTATGTTTAAAATATGGACAAAAACAGAAAACCAATATATTTCAAATAACTTTTTTTTCTTTTTTCCTGTTATTTATTTAGGTGCAAAATAAGGACAAAAACCGAAAATCAAAATATTTCAGATAACTTTTTTTTTCTTTTTCCCGTTATTTGGGTGGCAAAATAAGGACAAAAACACAAAATCAAAGTATTTCAGATAACTTATTTTTTCTTTTTTTCTGTTATTAAGGTGCAAAATAAGGAGAAAAACAGAAAACCAAAATATTTCAGATAACTTGTTTTTTCTTTTTTCCCGTTATTTAAGTGAAAAATAAAGACAATAAAGACAAAAACAGAAAACCACAATATTTCAAATAACTTTTGTTTTCTTTTTCCCGTTATTTGGGTGGCAAAATAAGGACAAAAACAGAAAACCAAAATATTTCAGAAAACTTTTTTTTTCTTTTTCCCGTTATTTAGGTGGCAAAATAAGGACAAAATCAGAAAACCAAAATATTTCAGATAACTTTTTTTTCTTTTTCCCGTTATTTAGGTGGCAAAATAAGGACAAAAACATAAAACCAAAATATTTCAGATAACTTTTTTTTCTTTTTTCCTGTTATTTAGGTGCAAAATAAGGACAAAAACAGAAAACCAAAATATTTCAGATAACTTTTTATTTCTTTTTTCCTGTTATTTACTTGGCAAAATAAGGACAAAAACAGAAAACCAAAATATTTCAGATAATTTTTTTTTCCTTTTCTCCTGTTATTTAGGTGCAAAATAAGGACAAAAACAGAAAACCAAAATATTTCAGATACCTTTTTTTTTCTTTTGTCCCGTTATTTAGGTGCAAAATAAGGACAAAAACAGAAAACCAAAATATGTCAGATAACTTTTTGTTCTTTTTTCCCGTTATTTAGGTGTAAAATAAGGACCAAAACAGAAAACCAAAATATTTTAGATAACTTTTTTTTTCTTTTTTCCCGTTATTTAGGTGGCAAAATAAGGACAAAAACATAAAACCAAAATATTTCAGATAACATTTTTTTTCTTTTTCCCGTCATTTTGGTGGCAAAATAAAGACAAAACAGAAAACTAAAATATTTCAGATAACTTTTTATTTCTTTTGTCCCGTTATTTATATGCTAAATAAGGACAAAAACAGAAAACCAAAATATTTTAGATAACTTTTTTTTCTTTTTTCCCGTTATTTAAGTGAAAAATAAAGACAAAAACAGAAAACCAAAATATTTCAAATAACTTTTGTTTTCTTTTTCCCGTTATTTGGGTGGCAAAATAAGGACAAAAACAGAAAACCAAAATATTTCAGAAAACTTTTTTTTTCTTTTTTCCTATTATTTAGGTGCATTATAAGGAGAAAAACAGAAAACCAATATACTTCAAATAACTTTTTTTTCTTTTTTCCTGTTATTTATTTAGGTGCAATATAATGACAAAAACCGAAAATCAAAATATTTCAGATAACTTTTTTTTTCTTTTTCCCGTTATTTGGGTGGCAAAATAAGGACAAAAACAGAAAATCAAAGTATTTCAGATAACTTATTTTTTCTTTTTTCCTGTTATTAAGGTGCAAAATAAGGAGAAAAACTGAAAACCAAAATATTTCAGATAACTTGTTTTTTCCTTTTTTCCCGTTATTTAACCCTTTCATTCGGGAATTAATTCTGTGGCTAAATTAATTATTCAGAACCTCAAAGTTGTTAAAGGACATATCAAATTATTTAAAAAGAAAAAAAAAAATTAATTTTATTTTTAAATAACGGTTTTCGGGAATGTACAATATATTGTACATTTCGTCTCAGTAGGTGATAATTTCTACAGAACTTTTATATATATAAAAGTTCTGTAGAAATTATACCTTTGAGGTGAATTGAAATGAAGTACTATAGCAAATCTGAAAAACAAAGAAAAAAACAAGATATACAAACAAAAGAGAATTACAAAAAAAAGCCATCAGTTATTATTCCTTTGGAAGTCTGAAAAACAATTCCTCAATTTATTAATTCAAAGGTGAACCTTGCATTTATCACATAAAAAAAATGTTCTGCCCTTGCAGCCAATTTGTTTGCAGCGAGTTGCGAGTTAGTTCAGTTTTTTGATCATGTTGGGGCATATGGTCAGTATCATCAAATCTGATATCCTTGTACGGTCTTATTTCTTGGTTTTTTTTTGACCGTTTGTCTACGTTTGGAGTATCAACACTTGAATTTGAAAAGGGTCGACCCCTTTTTTTTTCATTACATGGCTTGCCTGCTGAAACTAAACTATTTGATAATTCCATTCTAAAGGCTAATAAATCTTGTTGATTTTTCTTTGGAATATTTTGGTTTTCGCAATCTCTTCTATATTCTAACCAACTGGCGCATGTAGCAAAATCCATGAAATGAAAAAATATTCTCAATGGCCACTTCTTGGACTGGATAAAAACTCGATAATAGCTAATAAGCTGATCTAAAAGATCCACTCCTCCCATGCACAGGTTGTACCGAGAAATAATCTCATGTCGACAAATTGTTATATATTTTTTCGCAGTTTTATCCCATCTTTCCACAACGTCAGTAGCTCCAATTCCAACAAAATTCGAGCCTATGTGGATAGCCTTATTGTCCTGCCATTTAACCAACACAATTTTTCCATCCCTACTGACCACAGAATCAGTTGCTCCTCGACCTTTCTTTGCGAGTTCCTTATCTGTAATAAATGGTGGATCTGATTCGCACAGAATATCATATATTTCTTTTACCGTTAGCTGTTTCCTGCTCATTTTCCTAAATATTTAACAAAAACCTAGATCAATCTTCAATTAAAACTTCAAAATTATTAAAAAATTGTTTTAAAAGCATTTATCATTGATTCGGGATGTACAATATATAGTAATGTACAATGAATTACACAACGATTGGTTCGCGGTGTACAAGATATTGTACATTAATTTTTAAGCTATGTTTTATACAAATATTATTGACAATTTTCTAAAATAATGTAATTTAATAATAAAGTAATCAATTTTCTTCAACATACCTCAAAATTTATTAAAATCGCTTTTATACTTTTTGCAATAACTGCGAATTAAATTTATATACACGAGAGTGTTTTTTCTTTTACGTGTGGTCTTCACAAAATCTACTGAAAAATAACTTAAAATGTCACTTTTTGGCGCCAAAACTATTAGAATGTACTAAAACGAATACAGAATTTTTTAAAAAGTACTTGTTACATTATATTTTCGAAAAAGTACCATAGATATTGAGAATACAAAGTTGTGTACAATATATTGTACACCACGTATAAAAGGGTTAAGTGAAAAATAAAGACAATAAAGGCAAAAACAGAAAACCACAATATTTCAAATAACTTTTGTTTTCTTTTTCCCGTTATTTGGGTGGCAAAATAAGGACAAAAACAGAAAACCAAAATATTTCACATAACTTTTTTTTTCTTTTTCCCGTTATTTAAGTGAAAAATAAAGACAAAAACAGAAAACCAAAATATTTCAAATAACTTTTGTTTTCTTTTTCCCGTTATTTAGGTGCAAAATAAGGACAAAAACAGAAAACCAAAAATATTTTAGATAACTTTTTTTTCTTTTTTCCCGTTATTTAAGTGAAAAATAAAGACAAAAACAGAAAACCAAAATATTTCAAATAACTTTTGTTTTCTTTTTCCCGTTATTTAGGTGCAAAATAAGGACAAAAACAGAAAACCAAAATATGTCAGATAACTTTTTGTTCTTTTTTCCCGTTATTTAGGTGTAAAATAAGGACCAAAACAGAAAACCAAAATATTTTAGATAACCTTTTTTTCTTTTTTCCCGTTATTTAGGTGGCAAAATAAGGACAAAAACATAAAACCAAAATATTTCAGATAACATTTTTTTTCTTTTTCCCGTCATTTTGGTTGCAAAATAAGGACAAAAACATAAAACCAAAATATTTCAGATACCTTTTATTTCTTTTGTCCCGTTATTTAGGTGCAAAATAAGGACAAAAACAGAAAACCAAAATATGTCAGATAACTTTTTGTTCTTTTTTCCCGTTATTTAGGTGTAAAATAAGGACCAAAACAGAAAACCAAAATATTTTAGATAACTTTTTTTTTTCTTTTTTCCCGTTATTTAGGTGGCAAAATAAGGACAAAAACATAAAACCAAAATATTTCAGATAACTTTTTTTTTCTTTTTCCCGTCTTTTTGGTGGCAAAATAAAGACAAAAACAGAAAACTAAAATATTTCAGATAACTTTTTAATTCTTTTGTCCCGTTATTTATATGCAAAATAAGGACAAAAACAGAAAACCAAAATATTTAAGATAACTTTTTTTTCTTTTTTCCCGTTATTTAAGTGAAAAATAAAGACAAAAACAGAAAACCAAAATATTTCAAATAACTTTTGTTTTCTTTTTCCCGTTATTTGGGTGGCAAAATAAGGACAAAAACAGAAAACCAAAATATTTCAGAAAACTTTTTTTTTCTTTTTTCCTATTATTTAGGTGCATTATAAGGAGAAAACCAAAATATTCAGATAACTTTTACCAAAATATTTCAGATAACTTTTTTTTTCTTTTTCCCCGTTATTTATGTTTAAAATATGGACAAAAACAGAAAACCAATATATTTCAAATAACTTTTTTTTCTTTTTTCCTGTTATTTATTTAGGTGCAATATAATGACAAAAACCGAAAATCAAAATATTTCAGATAACTTTTTTTTCCTTTTTCCCGTTATTTGGGTGGCAAAATAAGGACAAAAACAGAAAATCAAAGTATTTCAGATAACTTATTTTTTCTTTTTTCCTGTTATTAAGGTGCAAAATAAGGAGAAAAACAGAAAACCAAAATATTTCAGATAACTTGTTTTTTCTTTTTTTCCCGTTATTTAAGTGAAAAATAAAGACAATAAAGACAAAAACAGAAAACCACAATATTTCAAATAACTTTTGTTTTCTTTTTCCCGTTATTTGGGTGGCAAAATAAGGACAAAAAGAGAAAACCAAAATATTTCAGAAAACTTTTTTTTTCTTTTTCCCGTTATTTAGGTGGCAAAATAAGGACACAAACAGAAAACCAAAATATTTCAGATAACTTTTTTTTTCTTTTTCCCGTTATTTAGGTGGCAAAATAAGGACAAAAACAGAAAACCAAAATATTTCAGATAACTTTTTTTTTCTTTTTTCCAGTTATTTAGGTACAACATAAGGACAAAAACAGAAAACCAAAATATTTCAAATACCTTTTTTTTCTTTTTTCCTGCTATTTAGGTGCAAAATAAGGACAAAAACAGAAAACCAAAATATTGCAGATAACTTTCTTTTTCTTTTTCCCGGTATTTAGGTGGCAAAATAAGGACAAAAACAGAAAACTAAAATATTTCAGATAACTTTTTATTTCTTTTGTCCCGTTATTTAGGTGGAAAATAAGGACCAAAACAGAAAACCAAAATATTTCAGATAACTTGTTTTTTCTTTTTTTCCCGTTATTTAAGTGAAAAATAAAGACAATAAAGACAAAAACAGAAAACCACAATATTTCAAATAACTTTTGTTTTCTTTTTCCCGTTATTTGGGTGGCAAAATAAGGACAAAAAGAGAAAACCAAAATATTTCAGAAAACTTTTTTTTTCTTTTTCCCCGTTATTTAGGTGGCAAAATAAGGACAAAAACATAAAACCAAAATATTTCAGATAACATTTTTTTTCTATTTGGTGCAAAATGAGGACGAAAACAGAAAACCAAAATATTTCAGATAACTTTTTTTTAATTTCTTCCCGTTATTTGGTGCAAACTAAGGACAAAAACAGAAAACGCAAATATTTCAGATAAATTTTTTTTCTTTTTTCCCGTTATTTAGGTGCAAAATAAGGACAAAAACAGAAAACCAAAATATTTCAGATAATTTGTTTTCCTTTTCTCCCGTTATTTAGGTGCAAAATAAGGACAAAAACAGAAAACCAAAATATTTCAGATAACTTTTTTTTAATTTCTTCCCGTTATTTGGTGCAATATAAGGACAAAAACAGAAAACCAAAATATTTCACATAATTTTTTTTTTCCCGTTATTTAGGTGTAAAATAAGTACAAAAACAGAAAACCAGTATATTTCAAATAACTTTTTTTTTTTACTGTTAGTTAGGTGCAAAATAAGGACGAAAACCGAAAATCAAAATTTTTTTTTTCTTTTTCCCGTTATTTAGGTGGCAAAATAAGGACAAAAACAGAAAACCAAAATATTTCAGATAACTTTTTTTTTCTTTTTCCCGTTATTTAGGTGGCAAAATAAGGACTAAAACATAAAACCAAAATATTTCAGATAACTTTTTTTTTCTTTTGTCCCGTTATTTAGATGGAAAAAAAGGACAAAAACAGAAAACTAAAATATTTCAGATAATTTTTTTGTCCTTTTCTCCTGTTATTTAGGTGCAAAATAAGGACCAAATGAGAAACCCAAAAATTTCAGATAACTTTTTTTCAATTTCTTCCCGTTATGTAGGTGTCAAAATAAAGACAAAAACATAAAACCAAAATATTTCAGATAACTTTTTTTTTCTTTCGTCCTGCTATTTAGGTGCAAAATAAGGACAAAAACAAAAAACGAAAATATTTCAGATAACTTTTTTTTTTTCCCCGTTATTTAGGTGTAAAATAAGGACCAAAACAGAAAACCAAAATATTTTAGATAAGTTTTTTTTCTTTTTTCCCGTTATTTAGGTGGCAAAATAAGGACAAAAACATAAAACCAAAATATTTCAGATAACATTTTTTTTCTTTTTCTAGTCATTTTGGTGACAAAATAAGGACAAAAACAGAAAACTAAAATATTTCAGATAACTTTTTTTTTCTTTTGTCCCGTTATTTAGGTGGAAAATAAGGACCAAAACAGAAAACCAAAATATTTTACATAACTTTTTTTTTCTTTTTTCCCGTTATTTAAGTGAAAAATAAGGACAAAAACAGAAAACCAAAATATTTCAGAGAACTTTTTTTTTCTTTTTTCCTATTATTTAGGCGCATTATAAGGAGAAAAACAGAAAACCAAAATATTTCAGATAACTTTTTTTTTCTTTTTTCCCGTTATTTAGGTACAACATAAGGACAAAAACAGAAAACCAAAATATTTCAAATACCTTTTTTTTCTTTTTTCCTGTTCTTTAGGTGCAAAATAAGGACAAAACAGAAAACCAAAATATTGCAGATAACTTTCTTTTTCTTTTTCCCGTTATTTAGGTGGCAAAATAAGGACAAAAACATAAAACCAAAATATTTCAGATAACATTTTTTTTCTTTTTCCCGTTATTTAGGTGGCAAAATAAGGACAAAAACATAAAACCAAAATATTTCAGATAACATTTTTATTCTTTTCCCGTTATTTTGGTGGCAAAATAAAAACAAAAACAGAAAACTAAAATATTTCAGATAACTTTTTATTTCTTTTGTCCCGTTATTTAGGTGGAAAATAAGGACCAAAACAGAAAACCAAAATATTTCAGATAACTTTTTTTTTCTTTTTCCTCGTTATTTATGTTTAAAATATGGACAAAAACAGAAAACCAATATATTTCAAATAACTTTTTTTTCTTTTTTCCTGTTATTTATTTAGATGCAAAATAAGGACAAAAACCGAAAATCAAAATATTTCAGATAACTTTTTTTTTCTTTTTCCCGTTATTTGGGTGGCAAAATAAGGACAAAAACAGAAAATCAAAGTATTTCAGATAACTTATTTTTTCTTTTTTCCTGTTATTAAGGTGCAAAATAAGGAGAAAAACAGAAAACCAAAATATTTCAGATACCTTTTTTTTTCTTTTTTCCCGTTATTTGCGTGGCAAAATAAGGACAAAAACATAAAACCAAAATATTTCAGATAACTTTTTTTTCTTTTTTCCTGTTATTTAGGTGCAAAATAAGGACAAAAACAGAAAACCAAAATATTTCAGAAAACTTTTTTTTTCTTTTTCCCGTTATTTAGGTGGCAAAATAAGGACACAAACAGAAAACCAAAATATTTCAGATAACTTTTTTTTTCTTTTTCCCGTTATTTAGGTGGCAAAATAAGGACAAAAACATAAAACCAAAATATTTCAGATAACTTTTTTTTCTTTTTTCCTGTTATTTAGGTGCAAAATAAGGACAAAAACAGAAAACCAAAATATTGCAGATAACTTTCTTTTTCTTTTTCCCGTTATTTAGGTGGCAAAATAAGGACACAAA
Source organism: Empis livida (assembly GCA_963932195.1). Taxonomy (NCBI): domain Eukaryota; kingdom Metazoa; phylum Arthropoda; class Insecta; order Diptera; family Empididae; genus Empis; species Empis livida. The sequence continues at coordinate 26,913,764 of OZ010647.1, read as the reverse complement.
CAGAAAACCAAAATATTTCAGATAACTTTTTTTTTCTTTTTTCCCGTTATTTACGTGGCAAAATAAGGACAAAAACAGAAAACCAAAATATTTCAGATAATTTTTTTTTCCTTTTCTCCTGTTATTTAGGTGCAAAATAAGGACAAAAACAGAAAACCAAGATATTTCAGATAACTTTTTTTTAATTTCTTCCCGTTATTTTGGTTGCAAAATAAGGACAAAAACATAAAACCAAAATATTTCAGATACCTTTTTTTTTCTTTTGTCCCGTTATTTAGGTGCAAAATAAGGACAAAAACAGAAAACCAAAATATGTCAGATAACTTTTTGTTTTTTTTTCCCGTTATTTAGGTGTAAAATAAGGACCAAAACAGAAAACCAAAATATTTTAGATAACTTTTTTTTTCTTTTTTCCCGTTATTTAGGTGGCAAAATAAGGACAAAAACATAAAACCAAAATATTTCAGATAACATTTTTTTTCTTTTTCCCGTCATTTTGGTGGCAAAATAAAGACAAAAACAGAAAACTAAAATATTTCAGATAACTTTTTATTTCTTTTGTCCCGTTATTTATATGCAAAATAAGGACAAAAACAGAAAACCAAAATATTTTAGATAACTTTTTTTTCTTTTTTCCCGTTATTTAAGTGAAAAATAAAGACAAAAACAGAAAACCAAAATATTTCAAATAACTTTTGTTTTCTTTTTCCCGTTATTTGGGTGGCAAAATAAGGACAAAAACAGAAAACCAAAATATTTCAGAAAACTTTTTTTTTCTTTTTTCCTATTATTTAGGTGCATTATAAGGAGAAAAACAGAAAACCAAAATATTTCAGATAACTTTTTTTTTCTTTTTCCCGTCTTTTTGGTGGCAAAATAAAGACAAAAACAGAAAACTAAAATATTTAAGATAACTTTTTATTTCTTTTGTCCTGTTATTTATATGCAAAATAAGGAGAAAAACAGAAAACCAAAATATTTTAGATAACTTTTTTTTCTTTTTTCCCGTTATTTAAGTGAAAAATAAAGACAAAAACAGAAAACCAAAATATTTCAAATAACTTTTGTTTTCTTTATCCCGTTATTTGGGTGGCAAAATAAGGACAAAAACAGAAAACCAAAATATTTCAGAAAATTTTTTTTTTTTTTTTCCTATTATTTAGGTGCATTATAAGGAGAAAAACAGAAAACCAAAATATTTCAGATAACTTTTTTTTTCTTTTTCCCCGTTATTTATGTTTAAAATATGGACAAAAACAGAAAACCAATATATTTCAAATAACTTTTTTTTCTTTTTTCCTGTTATTTATTTAGGTGCAATATAAGGACAAAAACCGAAAATCAAAATATTTCAGATAACTTTTTTTTTCTTTCTCCCGTTATTTGGGTGGCAAAATAAAGACAAAAACAGAAAATCAAAGTATTTCAGATAACTTATTTTTTCTTTTTTCCTGTTATTAAGGTGCAAAATAAGAAGAAAAGCAGAAAACCAAAATATTTCAGATAACTTCTTTTTTCTTTTTTTCCCGTTATTTAAGTGAAAAATAAAGACAATAAAGACAAAAACAGAAAACCACAATATTTCAAATAACTTTTGTTTTCTTTTTCCCGTTATTTGGGTGGCAAAATAAGGACAAAAACAGAAAACCAAAATATTTCAGAAAACTTTTTTTTTCTTTTTCCCGTTATTTAGGTGGCAAAATAAGGACACAAACAGAAAACCAAAATATTTCAGATAACTTTTTTTTTCTTTTTCCCGTTATTTAGGTGGCAAAATAAGGACAAAAACAGAAAACCAAAATATTTCAGATAACTTTTTTTTTCTTTTTTCCCGTTATTTAGGTACAACATAAGGACAAAAACAGAAAACCAAAATATTTCAAATACCTTTTTTTTCTTTTTTCCTGTTATTTAGGTGCAAAATAAGGACAAAAACAGAAAACCAAAATATTGCAGATAACTTTCTTTTTCTTTTTCCCGTTATATAGGTGGCAAAATAAGGACAAAAACATAAAACCAAAATATTTCAGATAACATTTTTTTTCTTTTTCCCGTTATTTAGGTGGCAAAATAAGGACAAAAACATAAAACCAAAATATTTCAGATAACATTTTTTTTCTTTTCCCGTTACTTGGGTGGCAAAATAAGGACCAAAACAGAAAACCAAAATATTTCAGATAACTTTTTTTTTCTTTTTCCCCGTTATTTATGTTTAAAATATGGACAAAAACAGAAAACCAATATATTTCAAATAACTTTTTTTTTCTTTTTTCCTGTTATTTATTTAGGTGCAATATAAGGACAAAAACCGAAAATCAAAATATTTCAGATAACTTTTTTTTTCTTTTTCCCGTTATTTGGGTGGCAAAATAAAGACAAAAACAGAAAATCAAAGTATTTCAGATAACTTATTTTTTCTTTTTTCCTGTTATTAAGGTGCAAAATAAGGAGAAAAACAGAAAACCAAAAAATTTCAGAAAACTTTTTTTTTCTTTTTCCCGTTATTTAGGTGGCAAAATAAGGACACAAACAGAAAACTAAAATATTTCAGATTACTTTTTTTTTCTTTTGTCCCGTTATTTAGGTGGAAAATAAGGACCAAAACAGAAAACCAAAATATTTTACATAACTTTTTTTTTCTTTTTTCCCGTTATTTAAGTGAAAAATAAGGACAAAAACAGAAAACCAAAATATTTCAGATAATTTTTTTATAATTTCTTCAAGTTATTTGGTGCAAACTAAGGACAAAAACAGAAAACCAAAATATTTCAGATAACTTTTTTTTTCATTTTTCCCGTTATTTAGGTGCAAAATAAGGATAAAATCAGAAAACCAAAATATTTCAGATAACTTTTTTTTTCTTTTTTCCCGTTATTTGGTGCAAAATGAGGACGAAAACAGAAAACCAAAATATTTCAGATCACTTTTTTTTTTCCCCGTTATTTAGGTGTAAAATAAGGACAAAAACAGAAAACCAAAATATTTTACATAACTTTTTTTTTCTTTTTTCCCGTTATTTAAGTGAAAAATAAGGACAAAAACAGAAAACCAAAATATTTCAGAGAACTTTTTTTTTCTTTTTTCCTATTATTTATGTGCAAAATAAGGAGAAAAACAGAAAACCAAAATATTTCAGAAAACTTTTTTTTTCTTTTTCCCGTTATTTAGGTGGCAAAATAAGGACAAAAACAGAAAACCAAAATATTTCAGATAACTTTTTTTTTCTTTTTTCCCGTTATTTAGGTACAACATAAGGACAAAAACAGAAAACCAAAATATTTCAAATACCTTTTTTTTCTTTTTTCCTGTTATTTAGGTGCAAAATAAGGACAAAAACAGAAAACCAAAATATTGCAGATAACTTTCTTTTTCTTTTTCCCGTTATATAGGTGGCAAAATAAGGACAAAAACATAAAACTAAAATATTTCAGATAACTTTTTTTTTCTTTTGTCCCGTTATTTAGGTGGAAAATAAGGACCAAAACAGAAAACCAAAATATTTTACATAACTTTTTTTTTCTTTTTTCCCGTTATTTAAGTGAAAAATAAGGACAAAAACAGAAAACCAAAATATTTCAGAGAACTTTTTTTTTCTTTTTTCCTATTATTTATGTGCAAAATAAGGAGAAAAACAGAAAACCAAAATATTTCAGAAAACTTTTTTTTTCTTTTTCCCGTTATTTAGGTGGCAAAATAAGGACAAAAACAGAAAACCAAAATATTTCAGATAACTTTTTTTTTCTTTTTTCCCGTTATTTAGGTACAACATAAGGACAAAAACAGAAAACCAAAATATTTCAAATACCTTTTTTTTCTTTTTTCCTGTTATTTAGGTGCAAAATAAGGACAAAAACAGAAAACCAAAATATTGCAGATAACTTTCTTTTTCTTTTTCCCGTTATATAGGTGGCAAAATAAGGACAAAAACATAAAACCAAAATATTTCAGATAACATTTTTTTTCTTTTTCCCGTTATTTAGGTGGCAAAATAAGGACAAAAACATAAAACCAAAATATTTCAGATAACTTTTTTTTCTTTTTCCCCGTTATTTATGTTTAAAATATGGACAAAAACAGAAAACCAATATATTTCAAATAACTTTTTTTTCTTTTTTCCTGTTATTTATTTAGGTGCAATATAAGGACAAAAACCGAAAATCAAAATATTTCAGATAACTTTTTTTTTCTTTTTCTTGTCAGTTTGGTGACAAAATAAGGACAAAAACAGAAAACTAAAATATTTCAGATAACTTTTTTTTTCTTTTGTCCCGTTATTTAGGTGGAAAATAAGGACCAAAACAGAAAACCAAAATATTTTACATAACTTTTTTTTTCTTTTTTCCCGTTATTTAAGTGAAAAATAAGGACAAAAACAGAAAACCAAAATATTTCAGAGAACTTTTTTTTTCTTTTTTCCTATTATTTATGTGCAAAATAAGGAGAAAAACAGAAAACCAAAATATTTCAGAAAACTTTTTTTTTCTTTTTCCCGTTATTTAGGTGGCAAAATAAGGACAAAAACAGAAAACCAAAATATTTCAGATAACTTTTTTTTTCTTTTTTCCCGTTATTTAGGTACAACATAAGGACAAAAACAGAAAACCAAAATATTTCAAATACCTTTTTTTTCTTTTTTCCTGTTATTTAGGTGCAAAATAAGGACAAAAACAGAAAACCAAAATATTGCAGATAACTTTCTTTTTCTTTTTCCCGTTATATAGGTGGCAAAATAAGGACAAAAACATAAAACCAAAATATTTCAGATAACATTTTTTTTCTTTTTCCCGTTATTTAGGTGGCAAAATAAGGACAAAAACATAAAACCAAAATATTTCAGATAACTTTTTTTTCTTTTTCCCCGTTATTTATGTTTAAAATATGGACAAAAACAGAAAACCAATATATTTCAAATAACTTTTTTTTCTTTTTTCCTGTTATTTATTTAGGTGCAATATAAGGACAAAAACCGAAAATCAAAATATTTCAGATAACTTTTTTTTTCTTTCTCCCGTTATTTGGGTGGCAAAATAAAGACAAAAACAGAAAATCAAAGTATTTCAGATAACTTATTTTTTCTTTTTTCCTGTTATTAAGGTGCAAAATAAGAAGAAAAGCAGAAAACCAAAATATTTCAGATAACTTCTTTTTTCTTTTTTTCCCGTTATTTAAGTGAAAAATAAAGACAATAAAGACAAAAACAGAAAACCACAATATTTCAAATAACTTTTGTTTTCTTTTTCCCGTTATTTGGGTGGCAAAATAAGGACAAAAACAGAAAACCAAAATATTTCAGAAAACTTTTTTTTTCTTTTTCCCGTTATTTAGGTGGCAAAATAAGGACACAAACAGAAAACCAAAATATTTCAGATAACTTTTTTTTTCTTTTTCCCGTTATTTAGGTGGCAAAATAAGGACAAAAACAGAAAACCAAAATATTTCAGATAACTTTTTTTTTCTTTTTTCCCGTTATTTAGGTACAACATAAGGACAAAAACAGAAAACCAAAATATTTCAAATACCTTTTTTTTCTTTTTTCCTGTTATTTAGGTGCAAAATAAGGACAAAAACAGAAAACCAAAATATTGCAGATAACTTTCTTTTTCTTTTTCCCGTTATATAGGTGGCAAAATAAGGACAAAAACATAAAACCAAAATATTTCAGATAACATTTTTTTTCTTTTTCCCGTTATTTAGGTGGCAAAATAAGGACAAAAACATAAAACCAAAATATTTCAGATAACATTTTTTTTCTTTTCCCGTTATTTTGGTGGCAAAATAAGGACAAAAACAGAAAACTAAAATATTACAGATAACTTTTTATTTCTTTTGTTCCGTTATTTAGGTGGAAAATAAGGACCAAAACAGAAAACCAAAATATTTCAGATAACTTTTTTTTTCTTTTTCCCCGTTATTTATGTTTAAAATATGGACAAAAACAGAAAACCAATATATTTCAAATAACTTTTTTTTCTTTTTTCCTGTTATTTATTTAGGTGCAATATAAGGACAAAAACCGAAAATCAAAATATTTCAGATAACTTTTTTTTTCTTTTTCCCGTTATTTGGGTGGCAAAATAAAGACAAAAACAGAAAATCAAAGTATTTCAGATAACTTATTTTTTCTTTTTTCCTGTTATTAAGGTGCAAAATAAGGAGAAAAACAGAAAACCAAAAAATTTCAGAAAACTTTTTTTTTCTTTTTCCCGTTATTTAGGTGGCAAAATAAGGACACAAACAGAAAACTAAAATATTTCAGATTACTTTTTTTTTCTTTTGTCCCGTTATTTAGGTGGAAAATAAGGACCAAAACAGAAAACCAAAATATTTTACATAACTTTTTTTTTCTTTTTTCCCGTTATTTAAGTGAAAAATAAGGACAAAAACAGAAAACCAAAATATTTCAGATAACTTTTTTTTCATTTTTCCCGTTATTTAGGTGCAAAATAAGGATAAAATCAGAAAACCAAAATATTTCAGATAACTTTTTTTTTCTTTTTTCCCGTTATTTGGTGCAAAATGAGGACGAAAACAGAAAACCAAAATATTTCAGATCACTTTTTTTTTTCCCCGTTATGTAAAATAAGGACAAAAACAGAAAACCAAAATATTTCAGATAATTTTTTTATAATTTCTTCCCGTTATTTGGTGCAAACTAAGGACAAAAACAGAAAACCAATATATTTCAGATAACATTTTTTTTCTTTTTCTTGTCAGTTTGGTGACAAAATAAGGACAAAAACAGAAAACTAAAATATTTCAGATAACTTTTTTTTTCTTTTGTCCCGTTATTTAGGTGGAAAATAAGGACCAAAACAGAAAACCAAAATATTTTACATAACTTTTTTTTTCTTTTTTCCCGTTATTTAAGTGAAAAATAAGGACAAAAACAGAAAACCAAAATATTTCAGAGAACTTTTTTTTTCTTTTTTCCTATTATTTATGTGCAAAATAAGGAGAAAAACAGAAAACCAAAATATTTCAGATAATTTTTTTTTCTTTTTTCCGGTTATTTAGGTGCAACATAAGGACAAAAACAGAAAACCAAAATATTTCAAATAACTTTGTTTTCTTTTTCCTGTTATTTAGGTGCAAAATAAGGACAAAAACAGAAAACCAAAATATTGAAGATAACTTTCTTTTTAATTTTCCCGTTATTTAGATGGCAAAATAAGGACAAAAACAGAAAACCAAAATATTTCAGATAACTTTTTTTTTCTTTTTCCCGTTATTTTGGTGGCAAAATAAGGACAAAAACAGAAAACTAAAATATTTCAGATAACTTTTTATTTCTTTTGTCCCGTGTTGTGTTTCTCCTTCTTAATTTTGGAATTCTCCAGCGTTCTTCCTTTGGCCTCGGTGATCGACTAGGGTGTTGATTATTTAAATTAAACAACTTTTCTTGTTGCGATACCTCTTGCTTTGAGGTATCAAGTCGAATACCCAGAACCACCGAATTACTAAGTCTTTTATACGCTAAAAATGCTCCTTTAGCATTTTTAGCCATTGGACATGTATTCCGTAATTACCCAATTTAACAGTGAACGAACTCAATGAACTCTAAAAGTTTTCATAGCAATATCATATGTTTATTATTATTATAATATTATATATGCAATTTGTTGTCATACATAATTGCATATGACGATTTACTAATTGTTGTTGTTGCATATTTTCATACAAGTCATAATGTAACTTGTTATGAAATTCAATACATATGAATTTATTGTTAAAATTAAAATATAGAACAAATAATTAAAAATGCCGATAATGCATATTCAGCATTCGAAAATATTTGGTTCAAATAAAATAAACATATTTGAGTTCAATGTAATTCATTACACAACACCTCCCTTTCCCAAGTTAAAAAATAGACTTATTTTTTACAAATTGGTGTTTCGAAGCATTCAACCTAATACCTGTAATGCAAATATCTATATTTTACCCAAAAAAAACGTTATAAAACTTACAATTTTCTTAATTCTAATATATAAGATTTACATTTTTCTTACAACAATAACAAAAAAAATTACTTACATCTATGTATAGTATTATTTAATAGATTATTTAAGACATGATCGTAAACCCAAAACTTAATCTAATTATTTTCAAAAAAAGTAAAAAATCTTTATAATTCTTCCATTTCTTAACATATAGTATTTAAAATCATTAAAATAATTATCTTTTAATAATTTCTTATTGAAATTCTATTTAATATAAAATAGATCTATTTGATCTTATTTAATTTTTAACATAATATTAAACATAATTTAAACTTTGTTTTAGATTTTAAAATCTTTTTGTTTCTTATTATTTTATAATATTATTTTTTTATTCTTTTAACATTTCAAATAATTAATTGTTCTTTTTCTTCCTTTTTTAAATATATATATTTTAAATACAGATCTTGATCTTATTTATTTTTTTAATAATAGAGATTTACTTTTAGATTTAATGGATTATTTATTACATATATTATAAAATAGAATTAAAGAATCTATAGACTTTCTATAGATCTCCTTCCATTCTCATTTCTTTTTCTTTATTGTCTTTATTTTTTATACTGTTTCAATATAAAAAAAAAACTTTATAATAACAATTTACCAAAAAAAACTTCATATTAAATTTTAACAATATCTTAACAAAAATTGTCCTCTCCTTTTCTAAACAAAATAATAATTATATAATTTTATATGATATAATTTTAATTTATTATGATATAATCTTTATTTTTCCTAAAATATATATTTCATATAAATTGCAAATTAAAAAAAAAAAATTCGGTATATTCTTATATATTTTTTGTGTTGCTTGTATACCAATAAAAAAAAAAACTACATATTTTTTGTGCTTCTAAACCCTACAATTTTTTATTGTTATTAAAATATAGCTCTAAAGTTTTTATTGTTATTAAAATATAGCTCTAAAAAAAAACTTCAAATTTTGTTATGTGCTTCGAAACCCTACTAATCTCAAAAACATTCGTAACTATAACTCTTTGTCCATTGTACGTACCATTGTTTTGTATTATTGTTTAACTGTCACTTATAGTCCACAAAACCGTAATCTCTTTATCCTACGGGAATAACCTATTAAAGTGGTTTTAACCCTATCCGCGCCTACTAAATCTGTTTCGTAATAGTTGGTACTGATAACACTATTAATTGTAATTTTATTATATAATTTTCCTTTCTTGCATACGCTTTCTTCCAAATTTTCGCTATAAACTTCTACTCTTCCTATATTCAGATAAAATTGATTCTTATCAACCACTACTACTTTGTTTGCATCGACATAATTCGAATCAGCTTGACTTTTTTCTTTAAAATTACATTGATCTGTTTTTTCTATTAAAATCTCCTTTACTTCTTTAATTTCGATACTTTATACATCTTCTACATTATCTTTTATATCCTCAATATCTTCTACTTCTTCAAAATTTTCTATTTCTACAAAATTTCCTGATAAGTCATCTGAAATCACTTTTATATCTTCAATATCTTCTGTTTCTTCAAAATTTTCTGTTTCTACATTATTTGCTACCAAATTATTTTCCGCTAAGTTATCTGAATTTAGTTTTATATCGCCATTACAATCTTCCTTCACAACATTTACTAATAATTTTTTATCTTCAGTACTACAATAACTTACTGCAGAATTTCTACTATCTTCATAATCTATACTCTCTCTAAAATTTTTCAATTTTAAAGTTTTATTATCTTATCTCATTTCTCTTTACCTCACATTTATTATTTATCTCATTTCTCTTTATCTCACATTTATTCCCAGTAACTTTTATCCCCAGTAAATCTTCAAAATTTATATTATTAATATTTTTTACTAAACCGCTTATGCAGCATTTATCTTTCCCTTCTTGCGGTATATCTTTATTGACGTTTTCTTTTTCAACTTTTTCAGTTACTTCTACTAAATCTTTATTTGTTGACAAGTGATCTTTTGTGTTAATGATTTCTTTCTGTGATTGCCATGGTTGGTCATATTCCGTTAGTTGACAACTTTCAAAAAAATACAAGGTTGGCTCAGCACCAGTTTTGGTTAATGATTTTACAAATGGCACTAGAATTCCGGTTTTATTTTCCATCGTTTCTGGGAATTGCAGGAATTTCTGTGGACCAAAAACATTACAATTTTTCTCAATTACAATTTTTAAAATCGTAACCCAACATTACAATTTTTAAAATCGTAACCCAGAATACCATCACCTGGTATTCGTTCGTCCTTAGTCGTTACTTGAAACTCACAGTTGAATCCTCCATTAAGTAAGAATTTACCATTACATCTACGAAGTGTCTCATTTTGCCCATGTAAGGTCTTTATGTGTGTTTTTTTATTTGAGTCAATTTTTACACTCTGCAGAAGTGACGAATTTTTTATTATACTCACTTGAGCCCCTGTATTTATTGAAAGTGTTACTGTTCCGTTAGCTGATATATCCAGTGGCAATTCTATTAATTGACCTATTTTGAAATTTTCCCCTTCCTCTGCATTTATGGTTTCGAATGAACCGTGATTTTTTGGTTCATTCTCTACTCGTTTCCCGACCGAATTACTTTTCTCGCCTCATATTTTTGTCGTGCAGGGCAGTACAAGATGTCGTGACCGACCATGTCACACCAATCACAATTTGCTATTTTGTTCGGCCCAGAATTTATTTCCATATTATTAATATTAGCTGTCGACGCTGTTCGTGTGCATTGTTCTCTACTATGTCCCAATGTTCTACAATTTGTACAATAAACTGAATTCCTATTATTACAAAAACGACTTATGTGGCCTGGTTCACCACAAGCGAAACATTTAATATTATTATTACTAACCCTTCTTGAATCATTGCCGTTTGCTCTATCCGCCCTGTAGTAATTGTTATTTTCCGTATTTGAATTAGGCTGACGCGGCAAAGGACGTGGTGCAGGTTGATAGTTTTCTCTGTTTCTGCTTTGTATATAATTTGTTTCCCTTTTGTCCTTATTTCCAATTTGGGTCAATAACTCCTTTAACAAACTAGTTATTTCAGCTTCATTACGTCCTCGTTTTCTTTCTGATGCATTCCCCATTGCGTAGTCTTCCCTTGCGTAGTCTCTAGCTTTCTGTACAGCCACCCTTAAACTTGAATAATTTTGTGATCTCACATAATGTTTTAAAGGTTCTGAACGTAAACCTCTAACGAAGGTGCGTTTTGCTACTTTCATAATTTCTTCTTTCAATACTCTACCCTCATCTTGATATATATTATCCACCATCATTGTGTATGCCTCAAGTTTTTGTAAAAGTCTGCTTCCAAAATTTTCAACGCCTTCATCAGGACCTTGATAGCACTCCTCTAGCTCTCTTGCTAATTGAGGTAGATCTTTATATGGCAAAAAGTGGTTACTTAGGATTGACTTAAATTCATAAAAATCTGATATCTGCTTGTTTTGGAACAAAGCATTCGCCTTTCCCCTTAACTTACTTCTTACCAGATTTGTTAAAATAAACATTTTTTCTGACTCTTCCGTAATATAATATGCCTCCTCAGCTAAAGCCAAAAAATTTTGCAAGTCTAGAGCAGGGTTGTCCCCTGATCCTGAAAATGGTGGCACGTGTACCAAAAAAGTTTTAAAAGTTTCCGTAACAGATAACAGACCATCACTAAAAGATATTTGATACTGCTGTAAATTTTCACTGCCCTGCCCTAATAACATTGTATTATTCCGACGTTGTGACGTCATAACTAGATTCGGGGAATTTATACATTTCCGGTTTCTTAAAAAGGTTCGTAGGCACTGGTGGTGCTTTTCGTAAAGGCAATTTACCAAAAATAACCTGGTCATTTACGTTTGACCGTCTTAGTTCCAAATTGTCTATTGTTAAGTCATTAAAATCATTCATGTCTTCTCCTAATGCATCTACTTCGCGATCAACTTCGTTATTTGAAACTGTACGTGGATAAGTTTTTTTAGATCTAAGAATTCTCAAATTTGGATGCTTAGGAACAGCACCATTTTGAGTTCCTGGTGGCAGCCCAACAGCGCCTAATAGTGGTGTAGACATTGCCAATAATTTTGGTTTCGGATTCGTAACGGGAGAATTTGATTTATTGAATTGAGGACTAATGTTATCGAAATCGAAACTATCTATTCTTTCTCTAAATTTTCTAATACTACGTTCCATAAAATAATTTACTTCATATATAAACTTTATGTTTTTTTTTGTACTAATAACTGATCCTAATTTTAGCACAAAACAAAAAGTAAAATACCAAAATCAAAATTCAAACCCGAATTGAATTAATTAACAAGTATTACCAAGTTTATCATATTCTTATATATTTTTTGTGTTGCTTGTATACCAATAAAAAAAAAAAACTACATATTTTTTGTGCTTCTAAACCCTACAATTTTTTATTGTTATTAAAATATAGCTCTAAATTTTTTATTGTTATTAAAATATAGCTCTAAAAAAAAACTTCAAATTTTGTTATGTGCTTCGAAACCCTACTAATCTCAAAAACATTCGTAACTATAACTCTTTGTCCATTGTACGTACCATTGTTTTGTATTATTGTTTAACTGTCACTTATAGTCCACAAAACCGTAATCTCTTTATCCTACGGGAATAACCTATTAAAGTGGTTTTAACCCTATCCGCGCCTACTAAATCTGTTTCGTAATAGTTGGTACTGATAACACTATTAATTGTAAATTTATTATATAATTTTCCTTTCTTGCATACGCTTTCTTCCAAATTTTCGCTATAAACTTCTACTCTTCCTATATTCAGATAAAATTGATTCTTATCAACCACTACTACTTTGTTTGCATCGACATAATTCGAATCAGCTTGACTTTTTTCTTTAAAATTACATTGATCTGTTTTTTCTATTAAAATCTCCTTTACTTCTTTAATTTCGATACTTTATACATCTTCTACATTATCTTTTATATCCTCAATATCTTCTACTTCTTCAAAATTTTCTATTTCTACAAAATTTCCTGATAAGTCATCTGAAATCACTTTTATATCTTCAATATCTTCTGTTTCTTCAAAATCTTCTGTTTCTACATTATTTGCTACCAAATTATTTTCCGCTAAGTTATCTGAATTTAGTTTTATATCGCCATTACAATCTTCCTTCACAACATTTACTAATAATTTTTTATCTTCAGTACTACAATAACTTACTGCAGAATTTCTACTATCTTCATAATCTATACTCTCTCTAAAATTTTTCAATTTTAAAGTTTTATTATCTTATCTCATTTCTCTTTACCTCACATTTATTATTTATCTCATTTCTCTTTATCTCACATTTATTCCCAGTAACTTTTATCCCCAGTAAATCTTCAAAATTTATATTATTAATATTTTTTACTAAACCGCTTATGCAGCATTTATCTTTCCCTTCTTGCGGTATATCTTTATTGACGTTTTCTTTTTCAACTTTTTCAGTTACTTCTACTAAATCTTTATTTGTTGACAAGTGATCTTTTGTGTTAATGATTTCTTTCTGTGATTGCCATGGTTGGTCATATTCCGTTAGTTGACAACTTTCAAAAAAATACAAGGTTGGCTCAGCACCAGTTTTGGTTAATGATTTTACAAATGGCACTAGAATTCCGGTTTTATTTGCCATCGTTTCTGGGAATTGCAGGAATTTCTGTGGACCAAAAACATTACAATTTTTCTCAATTACAATTTTTAAAATCGTAACCCAACATTACAATTTTTAAAATCGTAACCCAGAATACCATCACCTGGTATTCGTTCGTCCTTAGTCGTTACTTGAAACTCACAGTTGAATCCTCCATTAAGTAAGAATTTACCATTACATCTACCAAGTGTCTCATTTTGCCCATGTAAGGTCTTTATGTGTGTTTTTTTATTTGAGTCAATTTTTACACTCTGCAGAAGTGACGAATTTTTTATTATACTCACTTGAGCCCCTGTATTTATTGAAAGTGTTACTGTTCCGTTAGCTGATATATCCAGTGGCAATTCTATTAATTGACCTATTTTGAAATTTTCACCTTCCTCTGCATTTATGGTTTCGAATGAACCGTGATTTTTTGGTTCATTCTCTACTCGTTTCCCGACCGAATTACTTTTCTCGCCTCATATTTTTGTCGTGCAGGGCAGTACAAGATGTCGTGACCGACCATGTCACACCAATCACAATTTGCTATTTTGTTCGGCCCAGCATTTATTTCCATATTATTAATATTAGCTGTCGACGCTGTTCGTGTGCATTGTTCTCTACTATGTCCCAATGTTCTACAATTTGTACAATAAACTGAATTCCTATTATTACAAAAACGACTTATGTGGCCTGGTTCACCACAAGCGAAACATTTAATATTATTATTACTAACCCTTCTTGAATCATTGCCGTTTGCTCTATCCGCCCTGTAGTTATTGTTATTTTCCGTATTTGAATTAGGCTGACGCGGCAAAGGACGTGGTGCAGGTTGATAGTTTTCTCTGTTTCTGCTTTGTATATAATTTGTTTCCCTTTTGTCCTTATTTCCAATTTGGGTCAATAACTCCTTTAACAAACTAGTTATTTCAGCTTCATTACGTCCTCGTTTTCTTTCTGATGCATTCCCCATTGCGTAGTCTTCCCTTGCGTAGTCTCTAGCTTTCTGTACAGCCACCCTTAAACTTGAATAATTTTGTGATCTCACATAATGTTTTAAAGGTTCTGAACGTAAACCTCTAACGAAGGTGCGTTTTGCTACTTTCATAATTTCTTCTTTCAATACTCTACCCTCATCTTGATATATATTATCCACCATCATTGTGTATGCCTCAAGTTTTTGTAAAAGTCTGCTTCCAAAATTTTCAACGCCTTCATCAGGACCTTGATAGCACTCCTCTAGCTCTCTTGCTAATTGAGGTAGATCTTTATATGGCAAAAAGTGGTTACTTAGGATTGACTTAAATTCATAAAAATCTGATATCTGCTTGTTTTGGAACAAAGCATTCGCCTTTCCCCTTAACTTACTTCTTACCAGATTTGTTAAAATAAACATTTTTTCTGACTCTTCCGTAATATAATATGCCTCCTCAGCTAAAGCCAAAAAATTTTGCAAGTCTAGAGCAGGGTTGTCCCCTGATCCTGAAAATGGTGGCACGTGTACCAAAAAAGTTTTAAAAGTTTCCGTAACAGATAACAGACCATCACTAAAAGATATTTGATGCTGCTGTAAATTTTCACTGCCCTGCCCTAATAACATTGTATTATTCCGACGTTGTGACGTCATAACTAGATTCGGGGAATTTATACATTTCCGGTTTCTTAAAAAGGTTCGTAGGCACTGGTGGTGCTTTTCGTAAAGGCAATTTACCAAAAATAACCTGGTCATTTACGTTTGACCGTCTTAGTTCCAAATTGTCTATTGTTAAGTCATTAAAATCATTCATGTCTTCTCCTAATGCATCTACTTCGCGATCAACTTCGTTATTTGAAACTGTACGTGGATAAGTTTTTTTAGATCTAAGAATTCTCAAATTTGGATGCTTAGGAACAGCACCATTTTGAGTTCCTGGTGGCAGCCCTACAGCGCCTAATAGTGGTGTAGACATTGCCAATAATTTTGGTTTCGGATTCGTAACGGGAGAATTTGATTTATTGAATTGAGGACTAATGTTATCGAAATCGAAACTATCTATTCTTTCTCTAAATTTTCTAATACTACGTTCCATAAAATAATTTACTTCATATATAAACTTTATGTTTTTTTTTGTACTAATAACTGATCCTAAATTTAGAACAAAACAAAAAGTAAAATACCAAAATCAAAATTCAAACCCGAATTGAATTAATTAACAAGTATTACCAAGTTTATCATAAAATAATTAAAACTCCAATTTATTATTTTCTAAACAAATATTTTGGTAACAATTGACAAACCCCAAAAAAAAGAGAAAAATCGACTATATCAAAAGTATTAATACAAAAAAAAATTTCTTCTAAAAGAAAATTATTAACCCCTTAAAAAAAATTAATCATAATGTATTTTATGTTGCATACAAAGTTTTTTATATAAAAAAAATTGAGAATGAGCATAACAAAACCAAAGACAAAAATTTTCATACAAAAAAAACAAATAATTTAGATACCAAAATTGTGTATAACAAAATAATTTCGATACACTTTTAAAAAAAAATTTGAATTCCAAATTTTACACTAAATGAAAAGAATAAAAATTATATCATTATTATTTATACATTTTACTGTACACTGTTAAAAACATTTTTTTTAAATTTTAAATTAAATTCAATTAACCAAAACATTTAAAAACTACTAATTTTAGACATTTTATACGGGAGAGGAAAATATAAAGTAATTTTAATTTTAATTTTAATTGTTTCTGCTAGTTTAGATGACTATTTTTTGTGTTGGTTTTTGAACCGGAATTCATGCTGGCTAAATTTGATTGGTTGGTTTTGGAACGACGTCCTATCATTTTTATTGACTTCTTCGAGCAGACATTCTAAGTCATATGATGACTAAAGAAAATTTCACAAATCAATCCAAAGCTAGGCTAAATGCCCTTTACTATACCTCCTAGCAAATGCCTGAAGGTTTGGATAGATTGGTCAAATTTGGAGTATTCTTCTTACCCAGAATTTTAAATTAGAGAACGTAGCTCTAATCCTGGTCACGGCACCAATGTTGTGTTTCTCCTTCTTAATTTTGGAATTCTCCAGCGTTCTTCCTTTGGCCTCGGTGATCGACTAGGGTGTTAATTATTTAAATAAAACAACTTTTCTTGTTGCGATACCTCTTGCTTTGAGGTATCAAGTCGAATACCCAGAACCACCAAATTACTAAGTCTTTTATACGCTAAAAATGCTCCTTTAGCATTTTTAGCCATTGGACATGTATTCCGTAATTACCCAATTTAACAGTGAACGAACTCAATGAACTCTAAAAGTTTTCATAGCAATATCATATGTTTATTATTATTATAATATTATATATGCAATTTGTTGTCATACATAATTGCATATGACGATTTACTAATTGTTGTTGTTGCATATTTTCATACAAATAATAATGTAACTTGTTATGAAATTCAATACATATGAATTTATTGTTAAAATTAAAATATAGAACAAATAATTAAAAATGCCGATAATGCATATTCAGCATTCGAAAATATTTGGTTCAAATAAAATAAACATATTAGAGTTCAATGTAATTCATTACACAACACCCGTTATTTAGGTGGAAAATAAGGACCAAAATAGAAAACCAAAATATTTTAGATAACTTTTTTCCCGTTATTTAAGTGAAAAGTAAAGACAAAAACAGAAAACCAAAATATTTCAGATAACTTTTTTTTTCTTTTTCCCCGTTATTTGGGTGGCAAAATAAGGACAAAAACAGAAAATCAAAGTATTTTAGATAATTTTTTTTTTCCCGTTATTTAGGTGTAAAATAAGGACAAACACAGAAAACCAAAATATTCCAGATAACTTTTTTTTTTCATTTTTCCCGTTATTTAGGTGCAAAATAAGGATAAAATCAGAAAACCAAAATATTTCAGATAACTTTTTTTTTCTTTTTTCCCGTTATTTGGTGCAAAATAAGGACGAAAACAGAAAACCAAAATATTTCAGATAACTTTTTTTTCCCCGTTATTTAGGTGTAAAATAAGGACAAAAACAGAAAACCAAAATATTTCAGATAATTTTTTTTTAATTTCTTCCCGTTATTTGGTTCAAACTAAGGACAAAAACAGAAAACCAAAATATTTCAAATAACTTTGTTTTCTTTTTTCCTGTTATTTAGGTGCAAAATAAGGACAAAAACAGAAAATCAAAGTATTTCAGATAACTTTTTTTTCTTTTTTCCTGTTATTTAGGTGCAAATTAAGGAGAAAAACAGAAAACCAAAATATTTCAAATAACTTTTTTTTCCTTTTACCTGTTATTTAGGTGCAAAATAAGGACAAAAACAGAATACCAAAATATTGCATATAATTTTTTTTGTTCTTTTTCTCGTTATTTAGGTGGCAAAATAAGGACCAAAATAGAAAACCAAAATATTTTAGATAACTTGTTTTTTCTTTTTTCCCGTTATTTAAGTGAAAAATAAAGACAACAACAGAAAACCACAATATTTCAGATAACTTTTTTTTCTTTTTTCCCGTTATTTAGGTGCAAAAAGCGAAATATTTCAAATAACTTATTTTTCCTTTTTCCTGTTATTTAGGTGCAAAATAAGGACAAAAACAGAAAACCAAAATATTTCAGATAACTTGTTTTTTTTTTCCCCGTTATTTAGGTGGCAAAATAAGGACAAAAACAGAAAACCAAAATATTTCAGATACTTTTTTTTTCTTTTTTCCCCTCATTTAGGTGAAAATAAGGACAAAAACAGAAAACCAAAATATTTCAAATAACTTTTTTTTCTTTTTTCCTGTTATTTAGGTGCAAAATAAGGACAAAAACAGAATACCAAAATATTTCATATAACTTTTTTTTTCTTTTTCTCGTTATTTAGGTGGCTAAATAAGACAAACGCAGAAAACCAAAATATTTCAGATAAATTTTTTTTTCTTTCTTCCCGTTATTTGGTGCAAAATAAGGACGAAAACAGAAAACCAAAATATTTCAGATAACTTTTTTTTCCCCTTTATTTAGGTGTAAAATAAGGACAAAAACAGAAAACCAAAATATTTCAAATAACTTTTTTGTTCCTTTTTCCTGTTATTTAGGTGCAAAATAAGGACAAAACAGAAAACCAAAATATTTCAGATCATTTATTTTTTTAATTTTCCCGTTATTTAGGTGCCAAATAAGGACGAAAAGAGAAAACCAAAATATTTCAGATAACTTGTTTTCTCTTTTTTCCCGCTATTTAAGTGAAAAATAAGGACAAAAACAGAAAACCAAAATATTTCAGATAACTTTGTTTTTCCTTTTTCCCGTTATTTAGGTGCAAAATAAGGACAAAAACAGAAAACCAAAATATTTCAGATAATTTTTTTTTCTTTTTTCCCC
Source organism: Empis livida (assembly GCA_963932195.1). Classification (NCBI taxonomy): domain Eukaryota; kingdom Metazoa; phylum Arthropoda; class Insecta; order Diptera; family Empididae; genus Empis; species Empis livida. Next base: position 26,894,756 of record OZ010647.1, on the reverse strand, counting down.
TCATTTAGGTGAAAATAAGGACAAAAACAGAAAACCAAAATATTTCAAATAACTTTTTTTTCTTTTTTCCTGTTATTTAGGTGCAAAATAAGGACAAAAACAGAATACCAAAATATTTCATATAACTTTTTTTTTCTTTTTGTCGTTATTTAGGTGGCAAAATAAGACAAACACAGAAAACCAAAATATTTCAGATAAATTTTTTTTTCTTTCTTCCCGTTATTTGGTGCAAAATAAGGACGAAAACAGAAAACCAAAATATTTCAGATAACTTTTTTTTCCCCTTTATTTAGGTGTAGAATAAGGACAAAAACAGAAAACCAAAATATTTCAAATAACTTTTTTGTTCCTTTTTCCCATTATTTAGGTGCCAAATAAGGACAAAAAGAGAAAACCAAAATATTTCAGATAACTTTTTTTCTCTATTTTCCCGCTATTTAAGTGAAAAATAAGGACAAAAACAGAAAACCAAAATATTTCAGATAACTTGTTTTTTTTTTTCCCCGTTATTTAGGTGGCAAAATAAGGACAAAAACAGAAAACCAAAATATTTCAGATAATATTTTTTTCTTTTTTCCCGCTATTTAAGTGAAAAATAAAGACAAAAACAGAAATATTTCAGATAACTTTTTTTTCCTTTTTCCCGTTATATAGGTGTAAAATAATGACAAAAACAGAAAACTAAAATATTACAAATAACTTTTTTTTCTTTTTTTCCGTTTTTTAGGTGCAAAATAAGGACAAAAACAGAAAACCAAAATATTTCAGATAACTTTTTTTTCCCGTTATTTAGGTTGCAAAATAAGGACAAAAACTGAAAATATGTCAGATAACCTTTTTTTTTGTTTTTTTCCCGTTATTTAGGTGCAGAATAAGGACAAAAACAGAAAACCAAAATATTTCAGATAAATTTTTTTCTGTTTTCCCGTTATTTAGGTGCAAAATAAGCACAAAAACAGAAAACCAAAATATTTCAAATAACTTTTTTTTCTTTTTTCCTGTTATTGAGGTGCAAAATAAGGACAAAAACAGAAAACCAAAATATTTCAGATAACTTTTTTTCTCTTTTTTCCCGCTATTTAAGTGAAAAATAAAGACAAAAACAGAAATATTTCAGATAACTTTTTTTTCCTTTTTCCCGTTATATAGGTGTAAAATAATGACAAAAACAGAAAACTAAAATATTTCAGATAACTTTCTTTTTCTTTTTCCCGTTATGTAGGTGGCAAAATAAGGACAAAAACATAAAACCAAAATATTTCAGATAACTTTTTTTTTCTTTCTTCCCCTCATTTAGGTGAAAATAAGGACAAAAACAGAAAACCAAAATATTTCAAATAACTTTTTTTTCTTTTTTCCCGTTATTTAGGTGCAAAATAAGGACAAAAACAGAAAACCAAAATATTTCAGATAACTTTCTTTTTCTTTTTCCCGTTATTTAGGTGGCAAAATAAGGACAAAAACATAAAACCAAAATATTTCAGATAACTTTTTTTTTCTTTCTTCCCCTCATTTAGGTGAAAATAAGGACAAAAACAGAAAACCAAAATATTTCAAATAACTTTTTTTTTCTTTTTTCCTGTTATTTAGGTGCAAAATAAGGACAAAAACAGAATACCAAAATATTTCATATAACTTTTTTTTTCTTTTTCTCGTTATTTAGGTGGCAAAATAAGACAAACACAGGAAACCTAAATATTTCAGATCATTTTTTTTTTTTTTTCCCGTTACTTAAGTGACGGGAAAAATGAAGACAAAAACAGAAAATCAAAATATTTCAAATAACTTTTTTTACTTTTTTCCTGTTATTTAAGTGCAAAATAAGGACAAAAACAGAAAACCAAAATATTTCAGATAACTTTCTTTTTCTTTTTCTTTTTCCCGTTATTTATGTGGCAAAATAAGGACAAAAACATAAAACCAAAATATTTCAGATAACTTTTTTTTTCTTTCTTCCCGTTATTTGGTGCAAAATAAGGACGAAAACAGAAAACCAAAATATTTCAGATAACTTTTTTTTTCCTTTTTCCTGTTATTTAGGTGCAAAATAAGGACAAAAACAGAAAACCAAAATATTTAAAATCATTTTTTTTCTCTTTTTTCTCGCTATTTAAGTGAAATATAAAGACAGAAACAGAAATATTTCAGATAACTTTTTTTTCCTTTTTCCCGTTATATAGGTGTAAAATAATGACAAAAACAGAAAACTAAAATATTTCAAATAACTTTTTTTTCTTTTTTTCCGTTTTTTAGGTGCAAAATAAGGACAAAAACAGAAAACCAAAATATTTCAGATAACTTATTTTTCCCCTTATTTAGGTTGCAAAATAAGGACAAAAACTGAAAATCAAAATATTTCAGATAACTTTTTTTTTCTTTTTTCCCGTTAGTTAGGTGCAGAATAAGGACAAAAACAGAAAACCTAAATATTTCAGATAAATTTTTTTCTGTTTTCCCGTTATTTAGGTGCAAAATAAGGACAAAAACAGAAAACCAAAATATTTCAATTAACTTTTTTTTCTTTTCTCCTGTTATTGAGGTGCAAAATAACTTTTTTTCTTTTTCCCGTTATTAGGTGGCAAAATAAGGACAAAAACAGAAAACCAATATATTTCAGATACCTTTGTTTTCTTTTTTCCCATTATTTAGGTGTAAAATAAGGACAAAAACAGAACACCTAAATATTTCAGATCATTTTTTTTTCTTTTTTCCTGTTACTTAAGTGACGGGGAAAATGAAGACAAAAACAGAAAATCAAAATATTTCAGATAACTTTTTTTTTTTGTCTTGTTATTTAGGTGCAACATAAGGACAAAAACAGAAAACCAAAATATTTCAAATAACTTTTTTTTCTTTTTTCCTGTTATTTAAGTGCAAAATAAGGACACCTAAATAATAAAAACAGAAAACCAAAATATTTCAGATAACTTTCTTTTTCTTTTTCCCGTTATTTAGGTGGCAAAATAAGGGGAAAAACAGAAAACCAAAATATTTCAGATAACTTTTTTTTTCTTTTTTCCCGTTATTTAGGTGCAACTTAAGGACAAAAACAAAAAACCAAAATATATCAAATAACTTTTTTTTTCTTTTGCCCGTTATTTAGGTGGCAAAATAAGGACAAAAACAGAAAACAAAAATATTCCAGATAACTTTTTTTTTCTTTTTTCCCGTTATTTAGCTGCAAAATAAGGACAAAAACAGAAAACCAAAATATTTCAGATAACTTTTTTTTCTTTTTTACCGTTATTTGGTGCAAAAATAAGGACAAAAACAGAAAACCAAAATATTGCAGGTAACTTTTTTTTTCTTTTTTCCCGTTATTTAGGTGCAAAATAAGTACAAAAACAGAAAACCAAACTATATCAGATAACTTTTTTTTTCTTTTTTCCCGTTATCTAGGTGCAAAATAAGGACAAAAACAGAAAACCAAAATATTTCAGATAACTTTTTTTTTCCCCCGTTATTTAAGTGAAAAATAAAGACAAAAACAGAAAACCAAATTATTTCAGATACCTTTTTTTTCTTTTGTCCCGTTATTTAGGTTTAAAATAAGGACAAAAACAGAAAACCAAAATATTTCAGATAACTTTTTTTTTCTTTTCTCACGTTATTTAGGTGCAACATAAGGACAACAACAGGAAACCAAAATAATTCAGATAACTTTTTTTTTCTTTTTTCCCGTTATTTAAGTGAAAAATAAAGACAAAACAGAAAACCACAATATTTCAGATAATTTTTTTTTCTTTTTTCCCGTTATTTGGTGCAAAATAAGGACGAAAACAGAAACCAAAATATTGCAGATAACTTTCCCCCCCGTTATTTAGGTGTAAAATAAGCACAAAAACAGAAAACCAAAATATTTCAGATAACTTTTTTTTTCTTTTTTCCCCTCATTTAGGTGAAAATAAGGACAAAAACAGAAAACCAAAATATTTCAAATAACTTTTTTTTCTTTTTTTCCGTTTTTTAGGTGCAAAATAAGGACAAAAACAGAAAACCAAAATATTTCAGATAACTTTTTTTTCCCGTTATTTAGGTTGCAAAATAAGGACAAAAACTGAAAATCAAAATATTTCAGATAACTTTTTTTTTCTTTTTTCCCGTTATTTAGGTGCAGAATAAGGACAAAAACAGAAAACCTAAATATTTTAGATAAATTTTTTTCTGTTTTCCCGTTATTTAGGTGCAAAATAAGCACAAAAACAGAAAACCAAAATATTTCAATTAACTTTTTTTTCTTTTTTCCTGTTATTGAGGTGCAAAATAACTTTTTTTCTTTTTCCCGTTATTAGGTGGCAAAATAAGGACAAAAACAGAAAACCAATATATTTCAGATACCTTTTTTTTCTTTTTTCCCATTATTTAGGTGTAAAATAAGGACAAAAACAGAACACCTAAATATTTCAGATCATTTTTTTTTCTTTGTTCCTGTTACTTAAGTGACGGGAAAAATGAAGACAAAAACAGAAAATCAAAATATTTCAGATAACTTTTTTTTTTTTTTTCCTGTTATTTAGGTGCAACATAAGGACAAAAACAGAAAACCAAAATATTTCAAATAACTTTCTTTTCTTTTTTCCTGTTATTTAAGTGCAAAATAAGGACACCTAAATAATAAAAACAGAAAACCAAAATATTTCAGATAACTTTTTTTTTCTTTTTTCCCGTTAACTAGGTGCAAAATAAGGACAAAAACAGAAAACCAAAATATTTCAGATAACTTTTTTTTTTTCCCCGTTATTTAAGTGAAAAATAAAGACAAAAACAGAAAACCAAATTATTGCAGATACCTTTTTTTTCTTTTGTCCCGTTATTTAGGTTTAAAATAAGGACAAAAACAGAAAACGAAAATATTTCAGATAACTTTTTTTTTCTTTTCTCCCGTTATTTAGGTGCAACATAAGGACAACAACAGAAAACCAAAATAATTCAGATAACTTTTTTTTTCTTTTTTCCCGTTATTTAAGTGAAAAATAAAGACAAAACAGAAAACCACAATATTTCAGATAATTTTTTTTTCTTTTTTCCCGTTATTTGGTGCAAAATAAGAACGAAAACAGAAAACCAAAATATTGCAGATAACTTTCCCCCCCGTTATTTAGGTGTAAAATAAGGACAAAAACAGAAAACCAAAATATTTCAGATAACTTTTTTTTTCTTTTTTCCCCTCATTTAGGTGAAAATAAGGACAAAAACAGAAAACGAAAATATTTCAAATAACTTTTTTTTTTTTTTCCTGTTATTTAGGTGCAAAATAAGGACAAAAACAGAATAGCAAAATATTTTAGATAACTTTTTTTTCATTTTTCCCGTTATTTAGGTGCAAAATAAGGATAAAATCAGAAAACCTAAATATTTCAGATAACTTTTTTTTTCTTTTATCCCGTTATTTGGTGCAAAATAAGGATGAAAACAGAAAACCAAAATATTTCAGATAACTTTTTATTTCTTTTTCCCGTTATTTAGGTGGCAAAATAAGGACAAAAACAGAAAACCAAAATATTTCAGATAATTTTTTTTCTTTTTTCCCGTTATTTAGGTGCAAAATATGGACACAAACAGAAAACCAAAATATTTCAGATAACTTTTTTTTTCTTTTTTCCCGTTATTTAGGTGCAACTTAAGGACAAAAACAAAAAACCAAAATATATCAAATAACTTTTTTTTTCTTTTGCCCGTTATTTAGGTGGCAAAATAAGGACAAAAACAGAAAACAAAAATATTCCAGATAACTTTTTTTTTCTTTTTTTCCCGTTATTTAGCTGCAAAATAAGGACAAAAACAGAAAAGCAAAATATTTCAGATAACTTTTTTTTTCTTTTTTACCGTTATTTGGTGCAAAAATAAGGACAAAAACAGAAAACCAAAATATTTCAGATAACTTTTTATTTCTTTTTCCCGTTATTTAGGTGGCAAAATAAGGACAAAAACAGAAAACCAAAATATTTCAGATAATTTTTTTTCCTTTTTTCCCGTTATTTAGGTCCAAAATATGGACACAAACAGAAAACCAAAATATTTCAGATAACTTTTTTTTTCTTTTTCCCGTTATTTAGGTGCAACTTAAGGACAAAAAACAAAAAACCAAAATATATCAAATAACTTTTTTTTTCTTTTGCCCGTTATTTAGGTGGCAAAATAAGGACAAAAACAGAAAACAAAAATATTCCAGATAACTTTTTTTTTCTTTTTTTCCCGTTATTTAGCTGCAAAATAAGGACAAAAACAGAAAACCAAACTATATCAGATAACTTTTTTTTTCTTTTTTCCCGTTATCTAGGTGCAAAATAAGGACAAAAACAGAAAACCAAAATATTTCAGATAACTTTTTTTTCCCCCGTTATTTAAGTGAAAACTAAAGACAAAAACAGAAAACCAAATTATTTCAGATACCTTTTTTTTCTTTTGTCCCGTTATTTATGTTTAAAATAAGGACAAAAACAGAAAACCAAAATATTTCAGATAACTTTTTTTTTCTTTTCTCCCGTTATTTAGGGTGCAACATAAGGACAACAACAGAAAACCAAAATAATTCAGATAACTTTTTTTTTCTTTTTCCCGTTATTTAAGTGAAAAATAAGACAAAAACAAAAAACCACAATATTTCAGATAATTTTTTTTTTCTTTTTTCCCGTTATTTGGTGCAAAATAAGGACGAAAACAGAAAACCAAAATATTGCAGATAACTTTCCCCCCCGTTATTTAGGTGTAAAATAAGGACAAACACAGAAAACCAAATATTTCAGATAACTTTTTTTTCTTTTTTTCCCTCATTTAGGGTGAAAATAAGGACCAAAACAGAAAACCAAAATATTTCAAATAACTTTTTTTTTCTTTTTTTTCGTTATTTAGGTGCAAATAAGGACAAAAACAGAAAACCAAAATATTTCAGATAACTTTTTTTTCCCCGTTAGTTAGGTTGCAAAATAACGACAAAAAACTGAAAATCAAAATATTTCAGATAACTTTTTTTTTCTTTTTTTCCCGTTATTTAGGTGCAGAATAAGGACAAAAAACAGAAAACCTAAAATATTTCAGATAACTTTTTTTTCCCCCGTTATTTAAGTGAAAATAAAGACAAAAACAGAAAACCAAATTATTTCAGATACTTTTTTTTCTTGTGTCCCGTTATTTAGGTTTAAAATAAGGACAAAAACAGAAAACCAAAATATTTCAGATAACTTTTTTTTTCTTTTCTCCCGTTATTTAGGTGCAACATAAGGACAACAACAGAAAACCAAAATATTTCAAATAACTTTCTTTTCTTTTTTCCTGTTATTTAAGTGCAAAATAAGGACACCTAAATAATAAAAACAGAAAACCAAAATATTTCAGATAACTGTTTTTTTCTTTTTTTCCCGTTATTTAGGTGCAAAATAAGTACAAAAACAGAAAACCAAACTATATCAGATAACTTTTTTTTTCTTTTTTCCCGTTATCTAGGTGCAAAATAAGGACAAAAACAGAAAACCAAAATATTTCAGATAACTTTTTTTTTTCCCCCGTTATTTAAGTGAAAAATAAAGACAAAAACAGAAAACCAAATTATTTCAGATACCTTTTTTTTCTTTTGTCCCGTTATTTAGGTTTAAAATAAGGACAAAAACAGAAAACCAAAATATTTCAGATAACTTTTTTTTTCTTTTTTCCCGTTATTTAGGTGCAGAATAAGGACAAAAACAGAAAACCTAAATATTTCAGATAACTTTTTTTTTTCCCCCGTTATTTAAGTGAAAAATAAAGACAAAAACAGAAAACCAAATTATTTCAGATACCTTTTTTTTCTTTTGTCCCGTTATTTAGGTTTAAAATAAGCACAAAAACAGAAAACCAAAATATTTCAAATAACTTTTTTTTCTTTTTTTCCTGTTATTGAGGTGCAAAATAACTTTTTTTCTTTTTCCCGTTATTAGGTGGCAAAATAAGGACAAAAACAGAAAACCAATATATTTCAGATACCTTTTTTTCTTTTTTCCCATTATTTAGGTGTAAAATAAGGACAAAAACAGAACACCTAAATATTTCAGATCATTTTTTTTTCTTTTTTCCTGTTACTTAAGTGACGGGAAAAATGAAGACAATAACAGAAAATCAAAATATTTCAGATAACTTTTTTTTTTTTTCCTGTTATTTAGGTGCAACATAAGGACAAAAACAGAAAACCAAAATATTTCAAATAACTTTCTTTTCTTTTTTCCTGTTATTTAAGTGCAAAATAAGGACACCTAAATAATAAAAACAGAAAACCAAAATATTTCAGATAACTGTTTTTTTCTTTTTTCCCGTTATTTAGGTGCAAAATAAGTACAAAAACAGAAAACCAAACTATATCAGATAACTTTTTTTTTCTTTTTTCCCGTTATCTAGGTGCAAAATAAGGACAAAAACAGAAAACCAAAATATTTCAGATAACTTTTTTTTTTCCCCCGTTATTTAAGTGAAAAATAAAGACAAAAACAGAAAACCAAATTATTTCAGATACCTTTTTTTTCTTTTGTCCCGTTATTTAGGTTTAAAATAAGGACAAAAACAGAAAACCAAAATATTTCAGATAACTTTTTTTTTCTTTTCTCCCGTTATTTAGGTGCAACATAAGGACAACAACAGAAAACCAAAATAATTCAGATAACTTTTTTTTTCTTTTTTCCCGTTATTTAAGTGAAAAATAAAGACAAAACAGAAAACCACAATATTTCAGATAATTTTTTTTTTCTTTTTTCCCGTTATTTGGTGCAAAATAAGGACGAAAACAGAAAACCAAAATATTGCAGATAACTTTCCCCCCCGTTATTTAGGTGTAAAATAAGGACAAAAACAGAAAACCAAAATATTTCACATAACTTTTTTTTTCTTTTTTCCCCTCATTTAGGTGAAAATAAGGGCAAAAACAGAAAACCAAAATATTTCAAATAACTTTTTTTTCTTTTTTCCTGTTATTTAGGTGCAAAATAAGGACAAAAACAGAATACCAAAATATTTTAGATAACTTTTTTTTCATTTTTCCCGTTATTTAGGTGCAAAATAAGGATAAAATCAGAAAACCAAAATATTTCAGATAACTTTTTTTTTCTTTTATCCCGTTATTTGGTGCAAAATAAGGATGAAAACAGAAAACCAAAATATTTCAGATAACTTTTTTTTTCCCCGTTATTTAGGTGTAAAATAAGGACAAAAACAGAAAACCAAAATATTTCAGATAATTTTTTTTTAATTTCTTCCCGTTATTTGGTGCAAAGTAAGGACAAACACAGAAAACCAAAATATTTGAGATAATTTTTTTTCCCCCTTATTTAGGTGTAAAATAAGGACAAAAACAGAAAACCAAAATATTTAAAATAATTTTTTTTTCTATTTCCCCGTTATTTAGGTGCAAAATAAGGACAAAAATAGAAAACCAAAATATTTCAGATAACTTTTTTTTTTCCCCCGTTATTTAAGTGAAAAATAAAGACAAAAACAGAAAACCAAATTATTTCAGATACCTTTTTTTTCTTTTGTCCCGTTATTTAGGTTTAAAATAAGGACAAAAACAGAAAACCAAAATATTTCAGATAACTTTTTTTTTCTTTTCTCCCGTTATTTAGGTGCAACATAAGGACAACAACAGAAAACCAAAATAATTCAGATAACTTTTTTTTTCTTTTTTCCCGTTATTTAAGTGAAAAATAAAGACAAAACAGAAAACCACAATATTTCAGATAATTTTTTTTTTCTTTTTTCCCGTTATTTGGTGCAAAATAAGGACGAAAACAGAAAACCAAAATATTGCAGATAACTTTCCCCCCCGTTATTTAGGTGTAAAATAAGGACAAAAACAGAAAACCAAAATATTTCACATAACTTTTTTTTTCTTTTTTCCCCTCATTTAGGTGAAAATAAGGGCAAAAACAGAAAACCAAAATATTTCAAATAACTTTTTTTTCTTTTTTCCTGTTATTTAGGTGCAAAATAAGGACAAAAACAGAATACCAAAATATTTTAGATAACTTTTTTTTCATTTTTCCCGTTATTTAGGTGCAAAATAAGGATAAAATCAGAAAACCAAAATATTTCAGATAACTTTTTTTTTCTTTTATCCCGTTATTTGGTGCAAAATAAGGATGAAAACAGAAAACCAAAATATTTCAGATAACTTTTTTTTTCCCCGTTATTTAGGTGTAAAATAAGGACAAAAACAGAAAACAAAAATATTTCAGAAACCCTTTTTTTTTAATTTCTTCCCGTTATTTGGTGCAAAGTAAGGACAAACACAGAAAACCAAAATATTTGAGATAATTTTTTTTCCCCCTTATTTAGGTGTAAAATAAGGACAAAAACAGAAAACCAAAATATTTAAAATAATTTTTTTTTCTCTTTCCCCGTTATTTAGGTGCAAAATAAGGACAAAAATAGAAAACCAAAATATTTCAGATAACTTTTTTTCTTTTTTCCCGTTATTTAGGTGGCAAAATAAGGCCAAAAACATAAAACCAAAATATTTCAGATAACATTTTTTATGTTTTTCCGGTCATTTTGGTGGCAAAATAAGGACAAAAACAGAAAACTAAAATATTTCAGATACATTTTTTTTTCTTTTTTCCCGTTATTTAAGTGAAATATAAAGACAAAAATAGAAAACCAAAATATTTCAGATAACTTTTTTTTTCTTTTTCCCGTTATTTGGGTAGCAAAATCAGGACAAAAAAAGAAAACCAAAATAGTTCAGAGAAATTTTTTTTTCTTTTTTCCTATTATTTATGTGCAAAATAAGGAGAAAAACAGAATACCAAAATATTTTAGATAACTTTTTTTTCATTTTTCCCGTTATTTAGGTGCAAAATAAGGATAAAATCAGAAAACCAAAATATTTCAGATAACTTTTTTTTTCTTTTATCCCGTTATTTGGTGCAAAATAAGGATGAAAACAGAAAACCAAAATATTTCAGATAACTTTTTTTTTCCCCGTTATTTAGGTGTAAAATAAGGACAAAAACAGAAAGCCAAAATATTTCAGATAATTTTTTTTTAATTTCTTCCCGTTATTTGGTGCAAAGTAAGGACAAACACAGAAAACCAAAATATTTGAGATAATTTTTTTTCCCCCTTATTTAGGTGTAAAATAAGGACAAAAACAGAAAACCAAAATATTTAAAATAATTTTTTTTTCTATTTCCCCGTTATTTAGGTGCAAAATAAGGACAAAAATAGAAAACCAAAATATTTCAGATAACTTTTTTTTTTCCCCCGTTATTTAAGTGAAAAATAAAGACAAAAACAGAAAACCAAATTATTTCAGATACCTTTTTTTTCTTTTGTCCCGTTATTTAGGTTTAAAATAAGGACAAAAACAGAAAACCAAAATATTTCAGATAACTTTTTTTTTCTTTTCTCCCGTTATTTAGGTGCAACATAAGGACAACAACAGAAAACCAAAATAATTCAGATAACTTTTTTTTTCTTTTTTCCCGTTATTTAAGTGAAAAATAAAGACAAAACAGAAAACCACAATATTTCAGATAATTTTTTTTTTCTTTTTTCCCGTTATTTGGTGCAAAATAAGGACGAAAACAGAAAACCAAAATATTGCAGATAACTTTCCCCCCCGTTATTTAGGTGTAAAATAAGGACAAAAACAGAAAACCAAAATATTTCACATAACTTTTTTTTTCTTTTTTCCCCTCATTTAGGTGAAAATAAGGGCAAAAACAGAAAACCAAAATATTTCAAATAACTTTTTTTTCTTTTTTCCTGTTATTTAGGTGCAAAATAAGGACAAAAACAGAATACCAAAATATTTTAGATAACTTTTTTTTCATTTTTCCCGTTATTTAGGTGCAAAATAAGGATAAAATCAGAAAACCAAAATATTTCAGATAACTTTTTTTTTCTTTTATCCCGTTATTTGGTGCAAAATAAGGATGAAAACAGAAAACCAAAATATTTCAGATAACTTTTTTTTTCCCCGTTATTTAGGTGTAAAATAAGGAGAAAAACAGAAAACAAAAATATTTCAGATAATTTTTTTTTCTTTTTTCCCGTTATTTGGTGCAAAGTAAGGACAAACACAGAAAACCAAAATATTTGAGATAATTTTTTTTCCCCCTTATTTAGGTGTAAAATAAGGACAAAAACAGAAAACCAAAATATTTAAAATAATTTTTTTTTCTCTTTCCCCGTTATTTAGGTGCAAAATAAGGACAAAAATAGAAAACCAAAATATTTCAGATAACTTTTTTTCTTTTTTCCCGTTATTTAGGTGGCAAAATAAGGCCAAAAACATAAAACCAAAATATTTCAGATAACATTTTTTATGTTTTTCCGGTCATTTTGGTGGCAAAATAAGGACAAAAACAGAAAACTAAAATATTTCAGATACATTTTTTTTTCTTTTTTCCCGTTATTTAAGTGAAATATAAAGACAAAAATAGAAAACCAAAATATTTCAGATAACTTTTTTTTTCTTTTTCCCGTTATTTGGGTAGCAAAATCAGGACAAAAAAAGAAAACCAAAATAGTTCAGAGAAATTTTTTTTTCTTTTTTCCTATTATTTATGTGCAAAATAAGGAGAAAAACAGAAAACAAAAATATTTCAGAAACCCTTTTTTTTTCTTTTTTCCCGTTATTTAGTTGCAACATAAGGACAAAAACAGAAAACCAAAATATTTCAAATAACTTTTTTTTCTTTTTTCCTGTTATTTAGATGCAGAATAAGGACAAAACCAGAAAACCAAAATATTGCAGATAACTTTCTTTTTCTTTTTCCCGTTATTTTGGTGGCAAAATAAGGGCAAAAATAGAAAACTAAAATATTTCAGATAACTTTTTATTTCTTTGATTCCGTTATTTAGGTGGAAAATAAGGACCAAAATAGAAAACCAAAATATTTTAGATAACTTTTTTCCCGTTATTTAAGTGAAAAGTAAAGACAAAAACAGAAAACCAAAATATTTCAGATAACTTTTTTTTTCTCTTTCGCCGTTATTTATGTGTAAAATAAGGACAAAAACAGAAAACCAATATATTTCAAATAACTTTTTTTTCTTTTTTCCTGTTATTTATTTAGGTGCAAAATAAGGACAAAAACCGAAAATCAAAATATTTCACATAACTTTTTTTTTCTTTTTCCCGTTATTTGGGTGGCAAAATAAGGACAAAACCAGAAAATCAAAGTATTTCAGATAACTTTTTTTTCTTTTTTCCTGTTATGTAGGTGCAAAATAAGGAGAAAAACAGAAAACCAAAATATTTCAAATAACTTTTTTTTATCTTTTCTCCTGTTATTTAGGTGCAAAATAAGGGCAAAAACAGAATACTAAAATATTTCAGATAACTTTTTTTAAATTTCTTCCCGTTATTTAGGTTGCAAAATAAGGACAAAAACAAAAAACCAAAATATTTCAGATAACTTTTTTTTCTTTTTTCCCGTTATTTAGGTGTAAAATAAGGACCAAAACAGAAAACCAAAATATATTAGATAACATTTTTTTTTTCCCGTTATTTAGGTGGCACAATAAGGACAAAAACAGAATACGAAAATATTGCATATAACTTTTTTTTTCTTTTTTCACCTCATTTAGGTGAAAATTAGGACAAAAACAGAAAACCAAAATATTTCAAATAAATTTTTGTTCTTTTTTCCTGTTATTTAGGTGCAAAATAAGGACAAAAACAGAATACTAAAATATTTCATATAACTTTTTTTTTGCTTTTTCTCGTTATTTAGGTGGCAAAATTAGGACCAAAATAGAAAACCAAAATATTTTTTTCTTTTTTCCCGTTATTTAAGTGAAAAATAAAGACAAAAACAGAAAACCACAATATTTCAGATAACTTTTTTTTTTCTTTTTTCCCGTTATTTAGGTGGCAATATAACGACAAAAACAGAAAACCAAAATATTTCAGATAACTTTTTATTCTTTCTTCCCCTCATTTAGTTGAAAATAAGGACAAAAACAGAAAACCAAAATATTTCAAATAACTTTTTTTTCTTTTTTCCTGTTATTTAGGTGCTAAATAAGGACAAAAACAGAATACCAAAATATTTCATATAACTTTTTTTTTCTTTTTCTCGTTATTTAGGTGGCAAAATAAGTCAAACACAGAAAACCAAAATATTTCAGATAACTTTTTTTTTCATTTTTCCCGTTATTTAGGTGCAAAATAAGGATATAATCAGAAAACCAAAATATTTCAGATAACTTTTTTTTTCTTTTTTCCCGTTATTTGGTGCAAAATAAGGACGAAAACAGAAAACCAAAATATTTCAGATAACTTTTTATTCTTTTTTCCCCTCATTTAGTTGAAAATAAGGACAAAAACAGAAAACCAAAATATTTCAAATAACTTTTTTTTCTTTTTTGCTGTTATTTAGGTGCTAAATAAGGCCAAAACAGAAAACCAAAATATTTCAGAGAACTTTTTTTCTTTTTCCCGTTATTTAGGTTGCAATATAAGGACAAAAACAGAAAACCAATATATTTCAGATACCTTTTTTTTCCCGTTATTTAGGTGTAAAATAAAGACAAAAACAGAAAACCTAAATATTTCAGATCATTTTTTTTTTCTTTTTTCCCGTTACTTTTCCCGTTACGGGAAAAATGAAGACAAAAACAGAAAACCTAAATATTTGAGATAACTTTTTTTTTCTTTTCTCCTGTTATTTAGGTGCAACATAAGGACACAAACAGAAAACCAAAATATTTCAAATAACTTTTTTTTCTTTTTTCCTGTTATTTAAGTGGAAAATAAGTACAAAAACAGAAAACCAAACTATATCAGATAACTTTTTTTTTTCCCCCGTTATTTAAGTGAAAAATAAAGACAAAAACAGAAAACCAAATTATTTCAGATACCTTTTTTTTCTTTTGTCCCGTTATTTAGGTTTAAAATAAGGACAAAAACAGAAAACCAAAATATTTCAGATAACTTTTTTTTTCTTTTCTCCCGTTATTTAGGTGCAACATAAGGACAACAACAGAAAACCAAAATAATTCAGATAACTTTTTTTTTCTTTTTTCCCGTTATTTAAGTGAAAAATAAAGACAAAACAGAAAACCACAATATTTCAGATAATTTTTTTTTTCTTTTTTCCCGTTATTTGGTGCAAAATAAGGACGAAAACAGAAAACCAAAATATTGCAGATAACTTTCCCCCCCGTTATTTAGGTGTAAAATAAGGACAAAAACAGAAAACCAAAATATTTCAGATAACTTTTTTTTTCTTTTTTCCCCTCATTTAGGTGAAAATAAGGACAAAAACAGAAAACCAAAATATTTCAGATAACTTGTTTTTTCTTTTATCCCGTTATTTAAGTGAAAAATAAAGACAAAACAGAAAACCACAATATTTCAGATAACTTTTTTTTTCTTTTTTCCCATTATTTAGGTGCAAAAAACCGAAATATTTCAAATAACTTATTTTTCTTTTTTCCCGTTATTTAAGTGCAAAATAAGGACAAAAACAGAGAACCAAAATATTTCAGATAACTTGTTTTTTCTTTTTTCCCGTTATTTAGGTGCAAAATAAGGACAAAAACAGAAAACCAAAATATTTCAGATAACTTTTTTTTTTCTTTTTTCCCCTCATTTAGGTGAAAATAATGACAAAACCAGAAAACCAAAATATTTCAAATAACTTTTTTTTCTTTTTTCCTGTTATTTAGGTGCAAAATAAGGGCAAAAACAGAATACCAAAATATTTCAGATAACTTTTTTTTTCTTTTTTCCCGTTATTTAGGTGCAAAATAAGGACAAAAATAGAAAACCAAAATATTTCAGATAACTTTTTTTTTCTTTTTTCCCGTTAGTTAAGTGAAAAATAAAGACAAAAATAGAAAACCACAATATTTCAGATAACTTTTTTTTCATTTTTCCCGTTATTTAGGTGCAAAAAACCGAAATATTTCAAATAACTTATTTTTCTTTTTTCCTGTTATTTAGGTGCAAAATAAGGACAAAAACAGAAAACCAAAATATTTCAGATAACTTGTTTTTTCTTTTTCCCGTTATTTAGGTGGCAAAATAAGGACAAAAACAGAAAACCAAAATATTTCAGATAACTTTTTTTTTCTTTTTTCCCGTTATTTAAGTGAAAAATAAAGACAAAACAGAAAACCACAATATTTCAGATAACTTTTTTTTTCCCGTTATTTAGGTTGCAAAATAAGGACAAAAACTGAAAATCAAAATATTTCAGATAACTTTTTTTTTCTTTTTTCCCCGTTATTTAGGTGCAGAATAAGGACAAAAACAGAAAACCTAAATATTTCAGATAAATTTTTTTCTGTTTTCCCGTTATTTAGGTGCAAAATAAGCACAAAAACAGAAAACCAAAATATTTCAATTAACTTTTTTTTCTTTTTTCCTGTTATTGAGGTGCAAAATAACTTTTTTTCTTTTTCCCGTTATTAGGTGGCAAAATAAGGACAAAAAACAGAAAACCAATATATTTCAGATACCTTTTTTTTATTTTTTCCCATTATTTAGGTGTAAAATAAGGACAAAAACAGAACACCTAAACATTTCAGATCATTTTTTTTTCTTTTTTCCTGTTACTTAAGTGACGGGAAAAATGAAGACAAAAACAGAAAATCAAAATATTTCAGATAACTTTTTTTTTTTTTTCCTGTTATTTAGGTGCAACATAAGGACAAAAACAGAAAACCAAAATATTTCAAATAACTTTCTTTTCTTTTTTCCTGTTATTTAGGTGCAAAATAAGGGCAAAAACAGAATACCAAAATATTTCAGATAACTTTTTTTTTCTTTTTTCCCGTTATTTAGGTGCAAAATAAGGACAAAAACAGAAAACCAAAATATTTCAGATAACTTTTTTTTTCTTTTTTCCCGTTAGTTAAGTGAAAAATAAAGACAAAAATAGAAAACCACAATATTTCAGATAACTTTTTTTTCATTTTTCCCGTTATTTAGGTGCAAAAAACCGAAATATTTCAAATAACTTATTTTTCTTTTTTCCTGTTATTTAGGTGCAAAATAAGGACAAAAACAGAAAACCAAAATATTTCAGATAACTTGTTTTTTCTTTTTCCCGTTATTTAGGTGGCAAAATAAGGACAAAAACAGAAAACCAAAATATTTCAGATAACTTTTTTTTTCTTTTTTCCCGTTATTTAAGTGAAAAATAAAGACAAAACAGAAAACCACAATATTTCAGATAACTTTTTTTTTCCCGTTATTTAGGTTGCAAAATAAGGACAAAAACTGAAAATCAAAATATTTCAGATAACTTTTTTTTTCTTTTTTCCCGTTATTTAGGTGCAGAATAAGGACAAAAATAGAAAACCTAAATATTTCAGATAAATTTTTTTCTGTTTTCCCCGTTATTTAGGTGCAAAATAAGCACAAAAACAGAAAACCAAAATATTTCAATTAACTTTTTTTTCTTTTTTCCTGTTATTGAGGTGCAAAATAACTTTTTTTCTTTTTCCCGTTATTAGGTGGCAAAATAAGGACAACAACAGTAAACCAATATATTTCAGATACCTTTTTTTTCTTTTTTTCCCATTATTTAGGTGTAAAATAAGGACAAAAACAGAACACCTAAATATTTCAGATCATTTTTTTTTCTTTTTTCCTGTTACTTAAGTGACGGGAAAAATGAAGACAAAAACAGAAAATCAAAATATTTCAGATAACTTTTTTTTTTTTTCCTGTTATTTAGGTGCAACATAAGGACAAAAACAGAAAACCAAAATATTTCAAATAACTTTCTTTTCTTTTTTCCTGTTATTTAAGTGCAAAATAAGGACACCTAAATAATAAAATCAGAAAACCAAAATATTTCAGATAACAGTTTTTTTCTTTTTTCCCGTTATTTAGGTGCAAAATAAGTACAAAAACAGAAAACCAAACTATATCAGATAACTTTTTTTTTTCCCCCGTTATTTAAGTAAAAAATAAAGACAAAAACAGAAAACCAAATTATTTCAGATACCTTTTTTTTCTTTTGTCCCGTTATTTAGGTTTAAAATAAGGACAAAAACAGAAAACCAAAATATTTCAGATAACTTTTTTTTTCTTTTCTCCCGTTATTTAGGTGCAACATAAGGACAACAACAGAAAACCAAAATAATTCAGATAACTTTTTTTTTCTTTTCTCCCGTTATTTAGGTGCAACATAAGGACAACAACAGAAAACCAAAATAATTCAGATAACTTTTTTTTTCTTTTTTCCCGTTATTTAAGTGAAAAATAAAGACAAAACAGAAAACCACAATATTTCAGATAATTTTTTTTTTCTTTTTTCCCGTTATTTGGTGCAAAATAAGGACGAAAACAGAAAACCAAAATATTGCAGATAACTTTCCCCCCCGTTATTTAGGTGTAAAATAAGGACAAAAACAGAAAACCACAATATTTCAGATAATTTTTTTTTTTCTTTTTTCCCGTTATTTGGTGCAAAATAAGGACGAAAACAGAAAACCAAAATATTGCAGATAACTTTCCCCCCCGTTATTTAGGTGTAAAATAAGGACAAAAACAGAAAACCAAAATATTTCAAATAACTTTCTTTTCTTTTTTCCTGTTATTTAAGTGCAAAATAAGGACACCTAAATAATAAAATCAGAAAACCAAAATATTTCAGATAACAGTTTTTTTCTTTTTTCCCGTTATTTAGGTGTAAAATAAGGACAAAAACAGAAAACCAAAATATTTAAAATAATTTTTTTTTCTATTTCCCCGTTATTTAGGTGCAAAATAAGGACAAAAATAGAAAACCAAAATATTTCAGATAACTTTTTTTTTTCCCCCCGTTATTTAAGTGAAAAATAAAGACAAAAACAGAAAACCAAATTATTTCAGATACCTTTTTTTTCTTTTGTCCCGTTATTTAGGTTTAAAATAAGGACAAAAACAGAAAACCAAAATATTTCAGATAACTTTTTTTTTCTTTTCTCCCGTTATTTAGGTGCAACATAAGGACAACAACAGAAAACCAAAATAATTCAGATAACTTTTTTTTTCTTTTTTCCCGTTATTTAAGTGAAAAATAAAGACAAAACAGAAAACCACAATATTTCAGATAATTTTTTTTTTCTTTTTTCCCGTTATTTGGTGCAAAATAAGGACGAAAACAGAAAACCAAAATATTGCAGATAACTTTCCCCCCCGTTATTTAGGTGTAAAATAAGGACAAAAACAGAAAACCAAAATATTTCACATAACTTTTTTTTTCTTTTTTCCCCTCATTTAGGTGAAAATAAGGGCAAAAACAGAAAACCAAAATATTTCAAATAACTTTTTTTTCTTTTTTCCTGTTATTTAGGTGCAAAATAAGGACAAAAACAGAATACCAAAATATTTTAGATAACTTTTTTTTTCATTTTTCCCGTTATTTAGGTGCAAAATAAGGATAAAATCAGAAAACCAAAATATTTCAGATAACTTTTTTTTTCTTTTATCCCGTTATTTGGTGCAAAATAAGGATGAAAACAGAAAACCAAAATATTTCAGATAACTTTTTTTTTCCCCGTTATTTAGGTGTAAAATAAGGACAAAAACAGAAAACCAAAATATTTCAGATAATTTTTTTTTAATTTCTTCCCGTTATTTGGTGCAAAGTAAGGACAAACACAGAAAACCAAAATATTTGAGATAATTTTTTTTCCCCCTTATTTAGGTGTAAAATAAGGACAAAAACAGAAAACCAAAATATTTAAAATAATTTTTTTTTCTCTTTCCCCGTTATTTAGGTGCAAAATAAGGACAAAAATAGAAAACCAAAATATTTCAGATAACTTTTTTTCTTTTTTCCCGTTATTTAGGTGGCAAAATAAGGCCAAAAACATAAAACCAAAATATTTCAGATAACATTTTTTATGTTTTTCCGGTCATTTTGGTGGCAAAATAAGGACAAAAACAGAAAACTAAAATATTTCAGATACATTTTTTTTTCTTTTTTCCCGTTATTTAAGTGAAATATAAAGACAAAAATAGAAAACCAAAATATTTCAGATAACTTTTTTTTTCTTTTTCCCGTTATTTGGGTAGCAAAATCAGGACAAAAAAAGAAAACCAAAATAGTTCAGAGAAATTTTTTTTTCTTTTTTCCTATTATTTATGTGCAAAATAAGGAGAAAAACAGAAAACAAAAATATTTCAGAAACCCTTTTTTTTTCTTTTTTCCCGTTATTTAGTTGCAACATAAGGACAAAAACAGAAAACCAAAATATTTCAAATAACTTTTTTTTCTTTTTTCCTGTTATTTAGATGCAGAATAAGGACAAAACCAGAAAACCAAAATATTGCAGATAACTTTCTTTTTCTTTTTCCCGTTATTTTGGTGGCAAAATAAGGGCAAAAATAGAAAACTAAAATATTTCAGATAACTTTTTATTTCTTTGATTCCGTTATTTAGGTGGAAAATAAGGACCAAAATAGAAAACCAAAATATTTTAGATAACTTTTTTCCCGTTATTTAAGTGAAAAGTAAAGACAAAAACAGAAAACCAAAATATTTCAGATAACTTTTTTTTTCTCTTTCCCCGTTATTTATGTGTAAAATAAGGACAAAAACAGAAAACCAATATATTTCAAATAACTTTTTTTTCTTTTTTCCTGTTATTTATTTAGATGCAAAATAAGGACAAAAACCGAAAATCAAAATATTTCACATAACTTTTTTTTTCTTTTTCCCGTTATTTGGGTGGCAAAATAAGGACAAAACCAGAAAATCAAAGTATTTCAGATAACTTTTTTTTCTTTTTTCCTGTTATGTAGGTGCAAAATAAGGAGAAAAACAGAAAACCAAAATATTTCAAATAACTTTTTTTTATCTTTTCTCCTGTTATTTAGGTGCAAAATAAGGGCAAAAACAGAATACTAAAATATTTCAGATAACTTTTTTTAAATTTCTTCCCGTTATTTAGGTTGCAAAATAAGGACAAAAACAAAAAACCAAAATATTTCAGATAACTTTTTTTTCTTTTTTCCCGTTATTTAGGTGTAAAATAAGGACCAAAACAGAAAACCAAAATATATTAGATAACATTTTTTTTTTCCCGTTATTTAGGTGGCACAATAAGGACAAAAACAGAATACGAAAATATTGCATATAACTTTTTTTTTCTTTTTTCACCTCATTTAGGTGAAAATTAGGACAAAAACAGAAAACCAAAATATTTCAAATAAATTTTTGTTCTTTTTTCCTGTTATTTAGGTGCAAAATAAGGACAAAAACAGAATACTAAAATATTTCATATAACTTTTTTTTTGCTTTTTCTCGTTATTTAGGTGGCAAAATTAGGACCAAAATAGAAAACCAAAATATTTTTTTCTTTTTTCCCGTTATTTAAGTGAAAAATAAAGACAAAAACAGAAAACCACAATATTTCAGATAACTTTTTTTTTTCTTTTTTCCCGTTATTTAGGTGGCAATATAACGACAAAAACAGAAAACCAAAATATTTCAGATAACTTTTTATTCTTTCTTCCCCTCATTTAGTTGAAAATAAGGACAAAAACAGAAAACCAAAATATTTCAGATAACTTTTTTTTTCATTTTTCCCGTTATTTAGGTGCAAAATAAGGATATAATCAGAAAACCAAAATATTTCAGATAACTTTTTTTTTCTTTTTTCCCGTTATTTGGTGCAAAATAAGGACGAAAACAGAAAACCAAAATATTTCAGATAACTTTTTATTCTTTTTTCCCCTCATTTAGTTGAAAATAAGGACAAAAACAGAAAACCAAAATATTTCAAATAACTTTTTTTCTTTTTTGCTGTTATTTAGGTGCTAAATAAGGCCAAAACAGAAAACCAAAATATTTCAGAGAACTTTTTTTCTTTTTCCCGTTATTTAGGTTGCAATATAAGGACAAAAACAGAAAACCAATATATTTCAGATACCTTTTTTTTTCCCGTTATTTAGGTGTAAAATAAAGACAAAAACAGAAAACCTAAATATTTCAGATCATTTTTTTTTTCTTTTTTCCCGTTACTTTTCCCGTTACGGGAAAAATGAAGACAAAAACAGAAAACCTAAATATTTGAGATAACTTTTTTTTTCTTTTCTCCTGTTATTTAGGTGCAACATAAGGACACAAACAGAAAACCAAAATATTTCAAATAACTTTTTTTTCTTTTTTCCTGTTATTTAAGTGGAAAATAAGTACAAAAACAGAAAACCAAACTATATCAGATAACTTTTTTTTTTCCCCCGTTATTTAAGTGAAAAATAAAGACAAAAACAGAAAACCAAATTATTTCAGATACCTTTTTTTTCTTTGTCCCGTTATTTAGGTTTAAAATAAGGACAAAAACAGAAAACCAAAATATTTCAGATAACTTTTTTTTTCTTTGCTCCCGTTATTTAGGTGCAACATAAGGACAACAACAGAAAACCAAAATAATTCAGATAACTTTTTTTTTCTTTTTTCCCGTTATTTAAGTGAAAAATAAAGACAAAACAGAAAACCACAATATTTCAGATAATTTTTTTTTTCTTTTTTCCCGTTATTTGGTGCAAAATAAGGACGAAAACAGAAAACCAAAATATTGCAGATAACTTTCCCCCCCGTTATTTAGGTGTAAAATAAGGACAAAAACAGAAAACCAAAATATTTCAGATAACTTTTTTTTTCTTTTTTCCCCTCATTTAGGTGAAAATAAGGACAAAAACAGAAAACCAAAATATTTCAGATAACTTGTTTTTTCTTTTATCCCGTTATTTAAGTGAAAAATAAAGACAAAACAGAAAACCACAATATTTCAGATAACTTTTTTTTTCTTTTTTCCCATTATTTAGGTGCAAAAAACCGAAATATTTCAAATAACTTATTTTTCTTTTTTCCCGTTATTTAAGTGCAAAATAAGGACAAAAACAGAGAACCAAAATATTTCAGATAACTTGTTTTTTCTTTTTTCCCGTTATTTAGGTGCAAAATAAGGACAAAAACAGAAAACCAAAATATTTCAGATAACTTTTTTTTTTCTTTTTTCCCCTGATTTAGGTGAAAATAATGACAAAAACAGAAAACCAAAATATTTCAAATAACTTTTTTTTCTTTTTTCCTGTTATTTAGGTGTCAAATAAGGGCAAAAACAGAAAACCAAAATATTTCTAATAACTTTTTTTTTCTTTTTTCCCGTTATTTAGGTCCAAAATAAGGATAAAAACAGAAAACCAAAATAATTCAGATAACTTTTTTTTTCATTTTTCCCGTTAGTTAAGTGAAAAATAAAGACAAAAATAGAAAACCACAATATTTCAGATAACTTTTTTTTCATTTTTCCCGTTATTTAGGTGCAAAAAACCGAAATATTTCAAATAACTTATTTTTCTTTTTTCCTGTTATTTAGGTGCAAAATAAGGACAAAAACAGAAAACCAAAATATTTCAGATAACTTGTTTTTTCTTTTTCCCGTTATTTAGGTGGCAAAATAAGGACAAAAACAGAAAACCAAAATATTTCAGATACTTTTTTTTTCTTTTTTCCCGTTATTTAAGTGAAAAATAAAAGACAAAACAGAAAACCACAATATTTCAGATAACTTTTTTTTTCCCGTTATTTAGGTTGCAAAATAAGGACAAAAACTGAAAATCAAAATATTTCAGATAACTTTTTTTTTCTTTTTTCCCGTTATTTAGGTGCAGAATAAGGACAAAAACAGAAAACCTAAATATTTCAGATAAATTTTTTTCTGTTTTCCCGTTATTTAGGTGCAAAATAAGCACAAAAACAGAAAACCAAAATATTTCAATTAACTTTTTTTTCTTTTTTCCTGTTATTGAGGTGCAAAATAACTTTTTTCTTTTTCCCGTTATTAGGTGGCAAAATAAGGACAAAAACAGAAAACCAATATATTTCAGATACCTTTTTTTTCTTTTTTCCCATTATTTAGGTGTAAAATAAGGACAAAAACAGAACACCTAAACATTTCAGATCATTTTTTTTTCTTTTTTCCTGTTACTTAAGTGACGGGAAAAATGAAGACAAAAACAGAAAATCAAAATATTTCAGATAACTTTTTTTTTTTTTTTCCTGTTATTTAGGTGCAACATAAGGACAAAAACAGAAAACCAAAATATTTCAAATAACTTTCTTTTCTTTTTTCCTGTTATTTAGGTGCAAAATAAGGGCAAAAACAGAATACCAAAATATTTCAGATAACTTTTTTTTTCTTTTTTCCCGTTATTTAGGTGCAAAATAAGGACAAAAACAGAAAACCAAAATATTTCAGATAACTTTTTTTTTCTTTTTTCCCGTTAGTTAAGTGAAAAATAAAGACAAAAATAGAAAACCACAATATTTCAGATAACTTTTTTTTCATTTTTCCCGTTATTTAGGTGCAAAAAACCGAAATATTTCAAATAACTTATTTTTCTTTTTTCCTGTTATTTAGGTGCAAAATAAGGACAAAAACAGAAAACCAAAATATTTCAGATAACTTGGTTTTTCTTTTTCCCGTTATTTAGGTGGCAAAATAAGGACAAAAACAGAAAACCAAAATATTTCAGATAATTTTTTTTTTCTTTTTTCCCGTTATTTAAGTGAAAAATAAAGACAAAACAGAAAACCACAATATTTCAGATAACTTTTTTTTTCCCGTTATTTAGGTTGCAAAATAAGGACAAAAACTGAAAATCAAAATATTTCAGATAACTTTTTTTTTCTTTTTTCCCGTTATTTAGGTGCAGAATAAGGACAAAAATAGAAAACCTAAATATTTCAGATAAATTTTTTTCTGTTTTCCCGTTATTTAGGTGCAAAATAAGCACAAAAACAGAAAACCAAAATATTTCAATTAACTTTTTTTTCTTTTTTCCTGTTATTGAGGTGCAAAATAACTTTTTTTCTTTTTCCCGTTATTAGGTGGCAAAATAAGGACAACAACAGAAAACCAATATATTTCAGATACCTTTTTTTTCTTTTTTCCCATTATTTAGGTGTAAAATAAGGACAAAAACAGAACACCTAAATATTTCAGATCATTTTTTTTTCTTTTTTCCTGTTACTTAAGTGACGGGAAAAATGAAGACAAAAACAGAAAATCAAAATATTTCAGATAACTTTTTTTTTTTTTCCTGTTATTTAGGTGCAACATAAGGACAAAAACAGAAAACCAAAATATTTCAAATAACTTTCTTTTCTTTTTTCCTGTTATTTAAGTGCAAAATAAGGACACCTAAATAATAAAATCAGAAAACCAAAATATTTCAGATAACAGTTTTTTTCTTTTTTCCCGTTATTTAGGTGCAAAATAAGTACAAAAACAGAAAACCAAACTATATCAGATAACTTTTTTTTTTTTCCCGTTATTTAAGTGAAAAATAAAGACAAAAACAGAAAACCAAATTATTTCAGATACCTTTTTTTTCTTTTGTCCCGTTATTTAGGTTTAAAATAAGGACAAAAACAGAAAACCAAAATATTTCAGATAACTTTTTTTTTCTTTTCTCCCGTTATTTAGGTGCAACATAAGGACAACAACAGAAAACCAAAATAATTCAGATAACTTTTTTTTTCTTTTTTCCCGTTATTTAAGTGAAAAATAAAGACAAAACAGAAAACCACAATATTTCAGATAATTTTTTTTTTCTTTTTTCCCGTTATTTGGTGCAAAATAAGGACGAAAACAGAAAACCAAAATATTGCAGATAACTTTCCCCCCCGTTATTTAGGTGTAAAATAAGGACAAAAACAGAAAACCAAAATATTTCAGATAACTTTTTTTTTCTTTTTTCCCCTCATTTAGGTGAAAATAAGGACAAAAACAGAAAACCAAAATATTTCAAATAACTTTTTTTTCCCCCGTTATTTAGGTGTAAAATAAGGACAAAAACAGAAAACCAAAATATTTCAGATAATTTTTTTTTAATTTCTTCCCGTTATTTGGTGCAAAGTAAGGACAAAAACAGAAAACCAAAATATTTCAGATAATTTTTTTTCCCCCTTATTTAGGTGTAAAATAAGGACAAAAACAGAAAACCAAAATATTTAAAATAATTTTTTTTTCTCTTTCCCCGTTATTTAGGTGCAAAATAAGGACAAAAATAGAAAACCAAAATATTTCAGATAACTTTTTTTCTTTTTTCCCGTTATTTACGTGTAAAATAAGGACCAAAACAAAAAACCAAAATATTTTAGATAACTTTTTTTTTCTTTTTTCCCGTTATTTAGGTGGCAAAATAAGGACAAAAACATAAAACCAAAATATTTCAGATAACATTTTTTATGTTTTTCCGGTCATTTTGGTGGCAAAATAAGGACAAAAACAGAAAACTAAAATATTTCAGATACATTTTTTTTTCTTTTTTCCCGTTATTTAAGTGAAATATAAAGACAAAAATAGAAAACCAAAATATTTCAGATAACTTTTTTTTCTTTTTCCCGTTATTTGGGTGGCAAAATAAGGACAAAAACAGAAAACCAAAATATTTCAAATAACTTTTTTTTTTTTTTCCCGTTATTTGGGTAGCAAAATCAGGACAAAAAAAGAAAACCAAAATAGTTCAGAGAAATTTTTTTTTCTTTTTTCCTATTATTTATGTGCAAAATAAGGAGAAAAACAGAAAACAAAAATATTTCAGAAACCCTTTTTTTTTCTTTTTTCCCGTTATTTAGTTGCAACATAAGGACAAAAACAGAAAACCAAAATATTTCAAATAACTTTTTTTTCTTTTTTCCTGTTATTTAGATGCAGAATAAGGACAAAACCAGAAAACCAAAATATTGCAGATAACTTTCTTTTTCTTTTTCCCGTTATTTTGGTGGCAAAATAAGGGCAAAAATAGAAAACTAAAATATTTCAGATAACTTTTTATTTCTTTGATTCCGTTATTTAGGTGGAAAATAAGGACCAAAATAGAAAACCAAAATATTTTAGATAACTTTTTTCCCGTTATTTAAGTGAAAAGTAAAGACAAAAACAGAAAACCAAAATATTTCAGATAACTTTTTTTTTCTCTTTCCCCGTTATTTATGTGTAAAATAAGGACAAAAACAGAAAACCAATATATTTCAAATAACTTTTTTTTCTTTTTTCCTGTTATTTATTTAGGTGCAAAATAAGGACAAAAACCGAAAATCAAAATATTTCACATAACTTTTTTTTTCTTTTTCCCGTTATTTGGGTGGCAAAATAAGGACAAAACCAGAAAATCAAAGTATTTCAGATAACTTTTTTTTCTTTTTTCCTGTTATTTAGGTGCAAAATAAGGAGAAAAACAGAAAACCAAAATATTTCAAATAACTTTTTTTTATTTTTTCTCCTGTTATTTAGGTGCAAAATAAGGGCAAAAACAGAATACTAAAATATTGCATATAACTTTTTTTTTTCTTTTTTCCCCTCATTTAAAACAGAAAACCAAAATATTTCAGATAACTTTTTTTAAATTTCTTCCCGTTATTTAGGTTGCAAAATAAGGACAAAAACAAAAAACCAAAATATTTCAGATAACTTTTTTTTCTTTTTTCCCGTTATTTAGGTGTAAAATAAGGACCAAAACAGAAAACCAAAATATATTAGATAACATTTTTTTCTTTTTCCCGTTATTTAGGTGGCACAATAATGACAAAAACATAAAACCAAAATATTTCAGATAAAATTTTTTTTCTTTTTCCCGTCATTTTGGTGGCAAAATAAGGACAAAAACAGAAAACTAAAATATTTCAAATAACTTTTTTTTTCTTTTGTCCCGTTACTTAGGTGGAAAATAAGGACCAAAACAGAAAACCAAAATATTTCAAATAACTTTTTTTTATCTTTTCTCCTATTATTTAGGTGCAAAATAAGGACAAAAACAGAATATCAAAATATTTTAGATAACTTTTTTTTCATTTTTCCCGTTATTTAGGTGCAAAATAAGGATAAAATCAGAAAACCAAAATATTTCAGAACACTTTTTTTTTCTTTTATCCCGTTATTTGGTGCAAAATAAGGATGAAAACAGAAAACCAAAATATTTCAGATAACTTTTTTTTCCCCCGTTATTTAGGTGTAAAATAAGGACAAAAACAGAAAACCAAAATATTTCAGATAATTTTTTTTTAATTTCTTCCCGTTATTTGGTGCAAAGTAAGGACAAAAACAGAAAACCAAAATATTTCAGATAATTTTTTTTCCCCCTTATTTAGGTGTAAAATAAGGACAAAAACAGAAAACCAAAATATTTAAAATAATTTTTTTTTCTCTTTCCCCGTTATTTAGGTGCAAAATAAGGACAAAAATAGAAAACCAAAATATTTCAGATAACTTTTTTTTCTTTTTTCCCGTTATTTACGTGTAAAATAAGGACCAAAACAAAAAACCAAAATATTTTAGATAACTTTTTTTTTTCTTTTTTCCCGTTATTTAGGTGGCAAAATAAGGACAAAAACATAAAACCAAAATATTTCAGATAACATTTTTTATGTTTTTCCGGTCATTTTGGTGGCAAAATAAGGACAAAAACAGAAAACTAAAATATTTCAGATACATTTTTTTTTCTTTTTTCCCGTTATTTAAGTGAAATATAAAGACAAAAATAGAAAACCAAAATATTTCAGATAACTTTTTTTTTCTTTTTCCCGTTATTTGGGTGGCAAAATAAGGACAAAAACAGAAAACCAAAATATTTCAGATAACTTTTTTTTTCTTTTTCCCGTTATTTGGGTAGCAAAATCAGGACAAAAAAAGAAAACCAAAATAGTTCAGAGAAATTTTTTTTTCTTTTTTCCTATTATTTATGTGCAAAATAAGGAGAAAAACAGAAAACAAAAATATTTCAAATAACTTTTTTTTATCTTTTCTCCTGTTATTTAGGTGCAAAATAAGGGCAAAAACAGAATACTAAAATATTGCATATAACTTTTTTTTTCTTTTTTCCCCTCATTTAAAACAGAAAACCAAAATATTTCAGATAACTTTTTTTAAATTTCTTCCCGTTATTTAGGTTGCAAAATAAGGACAAAAACAAAAAACCAAAATATTTCAGATAACTTTTTTTTCTTTTTTCCCGTTATTTAGGTGTAAAATAAGGACCAAAACAGAAAACCAAAATATATTAGATAACATTTTTTTCTTTTTCCCGTTATTTAGGTGGCACAATAATGACAAAAACATAAAACCAAAATATTTCAGATAAAATTTTTTTTCTTTTTCCCGTCATTTTGGTGGCAAAATAAGGACAAAAACAGAAAACTAAAATATTTCAAATAACTTTTTTTTTCTTTTGTCCCGTTACTTAGGTGGAAAATAAGGACCAAAACAGAAAACCAAAATATTTCAAATAACTTTTTTTTATCTTTTCTCCTATTATTTAGGTGCAAAATAAGGACAAAAACAGAATATCAAAATATTTTAGATAACTTTTTTTTCATTTTTCCCGTTATTTAGGTGCAAAATAAGGATAAAATCAGAAAACCAAAATATTTCAGAAAACTTTTTTTTTCTTTTATCCCGTTATTTGGTGCAAAATAAGGATGAAAACAGAAAACCAAAATATTTCAGATAACTTTTTTTTCCCCCGTTATTTAGGTGTAAAATAAGGACAAAAACAGAAAACCAAAATATTTCAGATAATTTTTTTTTAATTTCTTCCCGTTATTTGGTGCAAAGTAAGGACAAAAACAGAAAACCAAAATATTTCAGATAATTTTTTTTCCCCCTTATTTAGGTGTAAAATAAGGACAAAAACAGAAAACCAAAATATTTAAAATAATTTTTTTTTCTCTTTCCCCGTTATTTAGGTGCAAAATAAGGACAAAAATAGAAAACCAAAATATTTCAGATAACTTTTTTTTCTTTTTTCCCGTTATTTACGTGTAAAATAAGGACCAAAACAAAAAACCAAAATATTTTAGATAACTTTTTTTTTTCTTTTTTCCCGTTATTTAGGTGGCAAAATAAGGACAAAAACATAAAACCAAAATATTTCAGATAACATTTTTTATGTTTTTCCGGTCATTTTGGTGGCAAAATAAGGACAAAAACAGAAAACTAAAATATTTCAGATACATTTTTTTTTCTTTTTTCCCGTTATTTAAGTGAAATATAAAGACAAAAAAAGAAAACCAAAATATTTCAGATAACTTTTTTTTTCTTTTTCCCGTTATTTGGGTGGCAAAATAAGGACAAAAACAGAAAACCACAATATTTCAGATAACTTTTTTTTTCTTTTTCCCGTTATTTGGGTAGCAAAATCAGGACAAAAAAAGAAAACCAAAATAGTTCAGAGAAATTTTTTTTTCTTTTTTCCTATTATTTATGTGCAAAATAAGGAGAAAAACAGAAAACAAAAATATTTCAGAAACCCTTTTTTTTTCTTTTTTCCCGTTATTTAGTTGCAACATAAGGACAAAAACAGAAAACCAAAATATTTCAAATAACTTTTTTTTCTTTTTTCCTGTTATTTAGATGCAGAATAAGGACAAAACCAGAAAACCAAAATATTGCAGATAACTTTCTTTTTCTTTTTCCCGTTATTTTGGTGGCAAAATAAGGGCAAAAATAGAAAACTAAAATATTTCAGATAACTTTCTATTTCTTTGATTCCGTTATTTAGGTGGAAAATAAGGACCAAAATAGAAAACCAAAATATTTTAGATAACTTTTTTCCCGTTATTTAAGTGAAAAGTAAAGACAAAAACAGAAAACCAAAATATTTCAGAAAACTTTTTTTTTCTCTTTCCCCGTTATTTATGTGTAAAATAAGGACAAAAACAGAAAACCAATATATTTCAAATAACTTTTTTTTCTTTTTTCCAGTTATTTATTTAGGTGCAAAATAAGGACAAAAACCGAAAATCAAAATATTTCACATAACTTTTTTTTTCTTTTTCCCGTTATATGGGTGGCAAAATAAGGACAAAACCAGAAAATCAAAGTATTTCAGATAACTTTTTTTTCTTTTTTCCTGTTATTTAGGTGCAAAATAAGGAGAAAAACAGAAAACCAAAATATTTCAAATAACTTTTTTTTATCTTTTCTCCTGTTATTTAGGTGCAAAATAAGGGCAAAAACAGAATACTAAAATATTGCATATAACTTTTTTTTTCTTTTTTCCCCTCATTTAAAACAGAAAACCAAAATATTTTAGATAACTTTTTTTAAATTTCTTCCCATTATGTAGGTTGCAAAATAAGGACAAAAACAAAAAACCAAAATATTTCAGATAACTTTTTTTTCTTTTTTCCCGTTATTTAGGTGTAAAATAAGGACCAAAACAGAAAACCAAAATATATTAGATAACATTTTTTTTTTTTTCCCGTTATTTAGGTGGCACAATAAGGACAAAAACATAAAACCAAAATATTTCAGATAAAATTTTTTTTCTTTTTCCCGTCATTTTGGTGGCAAAAGAAGGACAAAAACAGAAAACTAAAATATTTCAGATAACTTTTTTTTTCTTTTGTCCCGTTACTTAGGTGGAAAATAAGGACCAAAACAGAAAACCAAAATATTTCAAATAACTTTTTTTTATCTTTTCTCCTATTATTTAGGTGCAAAATAAGGACAAAAACAGAATACGAAAATATTGCATATAACTTTTTTTTTCTTTTTTCACCTCATTTAGGTGAAAATAAGGACAAAAACAGAAAACCAAAATATTTCAAATAAATTTTTGTTCTTTTTTCCTGTTATTTAGGTGCAAAATAAGGACAAAAACAAAATACTAAAATATTTCATATAACTTTTTTTTGCTTTTTCTCGTTATTTAAGTGGCAAAATTAGGACCAAAATAGAAAACCAAAATATTTTAGATAACTTGTTTTTTCTTTTTTCCCGTTATTTAAGTGAAAAATAAAGACAAAAACAGAAAACCACAATATTTCAGATAACTTTTTTTTTTCTTTTTTCCCGTTATTTAGGTGGCAATATAACGACAAAAACAGAAAACCAAAATATTTCAGATAACTTTTTATTCTTTCTTCCCCTCATTTAGTTGAAAATAAGGACAAAAACAGAAAACCAAAATATTTCAAATAACTTTTTTTTCTTTTTTCCTGTTATTTAGGTGCTAAATAAGGACAAAAACAGAATACCAAAATATTTCATATAACTTTTTTTTTCTTTTTCTCGTTATTTAGGTGGCAAAATAAGTCAAACACAGAAAACCAAAATATTTCAGATAACTTTTTTTTTCATTTTTCCCGTTATTTAGGTTCAAAATAAGGATAAAATCAGAAAACCAAAATATTTCAGATAACTTTTTTTTTCTTTTTTCCCGTTATTTGGTGCAAAATAAGGACGAAAACAGAAAACCAAAATATTTCAGATAACTTTTTATTCTTTTTTCCCCTCATTTAGTTGAAAATAAGGACAAAAACAGAAAACCAAAATATTTCAAATAACTTTTTTTTCTTTTTTCCTGTTATTTAGGTGCTAAATAAGGACAAAACAGAAAACCAAAATATTTCAGAGAACTTTTTTTCTTTTTCCCGTTATTTAGGTTGCAATATAAGGACAAAAACAGAAAACCAATATATTTCAGATACCTTTTTTTTTTCCCGTTATTTAGGTGTAAAATAAGGACAAAAACAGAAAACCTAAATATTTCAGATAATTTTTTTTTCTTTTTTCCCGTTACTTTTCCCGTTACGGGAAAAATGAAGACAAAAACAGAAAACCAAAATATTTGAGATAACTTTTTTTTTCTTTTCTCCTGTTATTTAGGTGCAACATAAGGACACAAACAGAAAACCAAAATATTTCAAATAATTTTTTTTTCTTTTTTCCTGTTATTTAAGTGGAAAATAAGGACAAAAATAGAAAACCAAAATTTTTCAGATAACTTTCTTTTTCTTTTTCCCCGTTTTTTAGGTAGCAAAATAAGGACAAAAACAGAAAACCAAAATATTTCAGATAACTTTTTTTTTCTTTTTCCCGTTATTTAGGTGGAAAAATAAAGACAAAAACAGAAAACCAAAATATTTCAGATAATTTGTTTTTCTTTTTTCCCGTTATTTAGGTGCAAAATATGGACAAAAACAGAAAACCAAAATATTTCAGATAACTTTTTTTTTATTTTTTCCCGTTATTTAGGTGCAACTTAAGGACAAAAACAGAAAACCAAAATATTTCAAATAACTTTTTTTTTCCTTTTCCCGTTATTTAGGTGGCAAAATAAGAACAAAAACAGAAAACCAAAATATTCCAGATAACTTTTTTTTCTTTTTTCCCGTTATTTAGCTGCAAAATAAGGACAAAAACAGAAAACCAAAATATTTCAGATAACTTTTTTTTTCTTTTTTACCGTTATTTCGTGCAAAATAAGGACAAAAACAGAAAACCAAACTATATCTGATAACTTTTTTTTTCTTTTATCCTGTTAGTTAAGTGAAAAATAAAGACAAAAATAGAAAACCACAATATTTCAGATAACTTTTTTTTCATTTTTCCCGTTATTTAGGTGCAAAAAACCGAAATATTTCAAATAACTTATTTTTCTTTTTTCCCGTTATTTAGGTGCAAAATAAGGACAAAAACAGAAAACCAAAATATTTCACATAACTTGTTTTTTCTTTTTACCGTTATTTAGGTGACAAAATAAGGACAAAACCAGAAAACCAAAATATTTCAGGTACCTTTTTTTTTGCTTATGTCCCGTTATTTAGGTGCAAAATAAGGACAAAAACAGAAAACCAAAATATTTCAGATAACTTTTTTTTTCTTTTTTCCCGTTATTTAGGTGCAACATAAGGACAACAATAGAAAACCAAAATATTTCAGATAACTTGTTTTTTCTTTTATCCCGTTATTTAAGTGAAAAATAAAGACAAAACAGAAAACCACAATATTTCAGATAACTTTTTTTTTCTTTTTTCCCATTATTTAGGTGCAAAAAACCGAAATATTTCAAATAACTTATTTTTCTTTTTTCCCGTTATTTAAGTGCAAAATAAGGACAAAAACAGAGAACCAAAATATTTCAGATAACTTGTTTTTTCTTTTTTCCCGTTATTTAGGTGCAAAATAAGGACAAAAACAGAAAACCAAAATATTTCAGATAACTTTTTTTTTTCTTTTTTCCCCTCATTTAGGTGAAAATAATGACAAAAACAGAATACCAAAATATTTCAAATAACTTTTTTTTCTTTTTTCCAGTTATTTAGGTGCAAAATAAGGGCAAAAACAGAATACCAAAATATTTCAGATAACTTTTTTTTTCTTTTTTCCCGTTATTTAGGTGCAAAATAAGGACAAAAACAGAAAACCAAAATATTTCAGATAACTTTTTTTTTCTTTTTTCCCGTTAGTTAAGTGAAAAATAAAGACAAAAATAGAAAACCACAATATTTCAGATAAGTTTTTTTTCATTTTTCCCGTTATTTAGGTGCAAAAAACCGAAATATTTCAAATAACTTATTTTTCTTTTTTCCTGTTATTTAGGTGCAAAATAAGGACAAAAACAGAAAACCAAAATATTTCAGATAACTTGTTTTATCTTTTTCCCGTTATTTAGGTGGCAAAATAAGGACAAAAACAGAGAACCAAAATATTTCAGATAACTTTTTTTTTTCTTTTTTCCCCTCATTTAGGTGAAAATAATGACAAAAACAGAAAACCAAAATATTTCAAATAACTTTTTTTTCTTTTTTCCTGTTATTTAGGTGCAAAATAAGGGCAAAAACAGAATACCAAAATATTTCAGATAACTTTTTTTTTCTTTTTCTCGTTATTTAGGTGGCAAAATAACGACAAAAACAGAAAACCAAAATATTTCAGATAACTTTTTTTTTCATTTTTCCCGTTATTTAGGTTGTTGTGTTTCTCCTTCTTAATTTTGGAATTCTCCAGCGTTCTTCCTTTGGCCTCGGTGATCGACTAGGGTGTTAATTATTTAAATAAAACAACTTTTACTTGTTGCGATACCTCTTGCTTTGAGGTATCAAGTCGAATACCCAGAACCACCAAATTACTAAGTCTTTTATACGCTAAAAATGCTCCTTTAGCATTTTTAGGCATTGGACATATATTGCGTAATTACCCAATTTAACAGTGAACGAACTCAATAAACTCTAAAAGTTTTCATAACAATATCATATGTTTATTATTATTATAATATTATATATGCAATTTGTTGTCATACATAATTGCATATGACGATTTACTAATTGTTGTTGTTGCATATTTTCATACAAGTCATAATGTAACTTGTTATGCAATTTAATACATATGAATTTATTGTTAAAATTAAAATATAGAACAATTAATTAAAAATGCCGATAATGCATATTCAGCATTCCAAAATAT
Source organism: Empis livida (assembly GCA_963932195.1). NCBI lineage: Eukaryota > Metazoa > Arthropoda > Insecta > Diptera > Empididae > Empis > Empis livida. The sequence goes on along the minus strand of OZ010647.1, from coordinate 26,859,578 downwards.
TTGGTTCAAATAAAATAAACATATTTGAGTTCAATGTAATTCATTACACAACAAGGTGCAAAAAACCGAAATATATCAAATAACTTTTTTTTCTTTTTTCCAGTTATTTAGGTGCAAAATAAGGGCAAAAACAGAATACCAAAATATTTCAGATAACTTTTTTTTTCTTTTTTCCCGTTATTTAGGTGCAAAATAAGGACAAAAACAGAAAACCAAAATATTTCAGATAACTTTTTTTTTCATATTTCCCGTTATTTAGGTGCAAAATAAGGATAAAATCAGAAAACCAAAATATTTCAGATAATTTTTTTTTTCTTTTTTCCCGTTATTTGGTGCAAAATAAGGACGAAAACAGAAAACCAAAATATTTCAGATAACTTTTTTTTTCCCCCGTTATGTAGGACAAAAAGAGAAAACCAAAATATTTCAGATAAATTTTTTCTCTTTTTTCCCGCTATTTAAGTGAAAAATAAAGACAAAACAGAAAACCAAAATATTTCAGATAACTTTGTTTTTCCTTTTTCCCGTTATTTAGGTGTAAAATAAGGACAAAAACAGAAAACCAAAATATTTCAGATAACTTTTTTCTCTTTTTTATCGCTATTTAAGTGAAAAATAAAGACAAAAACAGAAAACCAAAATATTTCAGATAACTTTTTTTCCTTTTTTCCGTTATTTAGGTGTAAAATAAGCACAAAAACAGAAACCTAAAATATTTCAAATAACTTTTTTTTCTTTTTTTCCGTTTTTTAGGTGCAAAATAAGGACAAAAACAGAAAACCAAAATATTTCAGCTAACTTTTTTCCCCGTTATTTAGGTTGCAAAATAAGGACAAAAACAGAAAATCAAAATATTTCAGATAACTTTTTTTTTCCTTTTTCCCGTTATTTAGGTGCTAAATAAGGACAAAAACAGAAAACCAAAATATTTCAGATAACTTTTTTTTTTCTTTTTTCCCCTCATTTAAATGAAAATAATGACAAAAACAGAAAACCAAAATATTTCAAATAACTTTTTTTTCCTTTTTCCTGTTATTTAGGTGCAAAATAAGGGCAAAAACAAAATACCAAAATATTTCAGATAACTTTTTTTTTCTTTTTCTCGTTATTTAGGTGGCAAAATAAGGACAAAAACAGAAAACCAAAATATTTCAGATAACTTTTTTTTTTCATTTTTCCCGTTATTTAGGTGCAAAAAACCGAAATATTTGAAATAACTTTTTTTTTTTTTCCTGTTATTTAGGTGGAAAATAAGGACAAAAACAGAAAACCAAAATATTTCAGATAACTTTTTTTTTCATTTTTCCCGTTATTTAGGTGCAAAAAACCGAAATATTTCCAATAACTTATTTTTCTTTTTTCCTGTTATTTAGGCGCAAAATAAGGACAAAAACAGAAAACCAAAATATTTCAGATAATTTGTTTTTTATTTTTCCCGTTATTTAGGTGGCAAAATAAGGACAAAAACAGAAAACCAAAATATTTCAGATAACTTTTTTTTTTTCTTTTTTCCCCTCATTTAGGTGAAAATAATGACAAAAACAGAAAACCAAAATATTTCAAATAACTTTTTTTTTCCTTTTTCCCGTTATTTAGGTGCAAAAAACCAAAATATTTCCAATAACTTATTTTTCTTTTTTGTCCTTCTTTTTTCCTGTTATATAGGTGCAAAAGAAGGACAAAAACAGAAACCAAAATATTTCAGATAATTTGTTTTTTATTTTTCCCGTTATTTAGGTGCAAAATAAGGGCAAAAACAGAAAACCAAAATATTTCAGATAACTTTTTTTTTCTTTTTTCCCGTTATTTAGGTGCAAAATAAGGACAAAAACAGAAAACCAAAATATTTCAGATAACTTTTTTCTCTTTTTTCCCGCTATTTAAGTGAAAAATAAAGACAAAAACAGAAAACCAAAATATTTCAGATAACTGTATTTTTCCTTTTTCCCGTTATTTAGGTGTAAAATAAGGACAAAAACAGAAAACCAAAATATTTCAGATAACTCTTTTCTCTTTTTTCCCGCTATTTAAGTGAAAAATAGAGACAAAAACAGAAAACAAAAATATTTCAGATAACTTTTTTTTTCCTTTTCCCCGTTATTTAGGTGTAAAATAAGCACAAAAACAGAAACCTAAAATATTTCAAATAACTTTATTTTCTTTTTTTCCGTTTTTTAGGTGCAAAATAAGGACAAAAACAGAAAACCAAAATATTTCAGCTAACTTTTTTTCCCGTTTAGGTTGCAAAATAAGGTTGCAAAATAAGGACAAAAACAGAAAATCAAAATATTTCAGATAACTCTTTTCTCTTTTTTCCCGCTATTTAAGTGAAAAATAGAGACAAAAACAGAAAACCAAAATATTTCAGATAACTTTTTTTTTCATTTTTCCCGTTATTTAGGTGCAAAAAACCGAAATATATCCGATAACTTATTTTTCTTTTTTCCTGTTATTTAGGTGCAAAATAAGGACAAAAACAGAAAACCAAAATATTTCAGATAATTTGTTTTTTATTTTTCCCGTTATTTAGGTGCAAAATAAGGGCAAAAACAGAATACCAAAATATTTCAGATAACTTTTTTTTTCTTTTTTCCCGTTATTTAGGTGCAAAATAAGGACAAAAACAGAAAACCAAAATATTTCAGATAACTTTTTTTTCTTTTTTCCTGTTATTTAGGTGCAACATAAGGACAAAAACAGAAAACCAAAATATTTCAAATAACTTTTTTTTCTTTTTTCCTGTTATTTAAGTGCAAAATAAGGACAAAAACAGAAAACCAAAATATTTCAGATAACTTTCTTTTTCTTTTTCCCGTTATTTAGGTGGCAAAATAAGGACAAAACAGAAAACCAAAATATTTCAGATAACTTTTTTTATCTTTTTCCCGTTATTTAGGTGGCAAAATAAGGACAAAAACAGAAAACCAAAATATTTCAGATATTTTTTTTTTCTTTTTTCCCCTTATTTAGGTGCAAAATATGGACAAAAACAGAAAACCAAAATATTCCAGATAACTTTTTTTTTCTTTTTTCCCGTTATTTAGCTGCAAAATAAGGATAAAAACAGAAAACCAAAATATTTCAGATAACTTTTTTTTTCTTTTTTACCGTCATTTGGTGCAAAATAAGAACAAAAACAGAAAATCAAACTATATCAAATAACTTTTTTTCTCTTTTTTCCCGTTATCTAGGTGCAAAATAAGGAGAAAAACAGAAAACCAAAATATTGCAGATAACTTTTTTTTCTCTTTTTTCCCGCTATTTAAGTGAAAAATACAGACAAAAACAGAAAACCAAAATATTTTAGATAACTTTGTTTTTCCTTTTTCCCGTTATTTAGGTGTAAAATAAGGACAAAAACTGAAAACCAAAATATTTCAGATAACTTTTTTCTCTCTTTTCCCGCTATTTAAGTGAAAAATAAAGACAAAAATAGAAAACCAAAATATTTCAGATAACTTTTTTTTTCTTTTTTCCCGTTATTTAGGTGCAAAATAAGGACAAAAACAGAAACCTACAATATTTCAAATAACTTTTTTTTCCTTTTTTCCGTTTTTTAGGTGCAAAATAAGGACAAAAACAGAAAACCAAAATATTTCAGACAACTTTTTTTTCCCGTTATTTAGGTTGCAAAATAAGGACAAAAACAGAAAATCAAAATATTTCAGATAACTTTTTTTTCTTTTTTCCCGTTATTTAGGTGCAAAATACGGACAAAAACAGAAAACCAAAATATTTCAGATAAATTTTTTTCTTTTTTCCCATTATTTAGGTGCAAAATAAGCACAAAAACAGAAAACCAAAATATTTTAAATAACTTTTTTTTCTTTTTTCCTGTTATTGAGGTGCAAAATAAGGACAAAACAGAAAACCAAAATATTTCAGAGACCTTTTTTTCTTTTTCCCATTATTTAGGTGGCAAAATAAGCACAAAAACAGAAAACCAATATATTTCAGATACCTTTTTTTTCTTTTTTCCCGTTATTTCGGTGTAAAATAAGGACAAAAACAGAAAATATAAATATTTCAGATCATTTTTTTTTTCTTTTTTCCCGTTACTTAAGTGACGGGAAAAATGAAGACAAAAACAGAAAACCAAAATATTTCAGATAACTTTTTTTTTCTTTTTTCCTGTTATTTAGGTGCAAAATAAGGACAAAAACAGAAAACCAAAATATTGCAGATAACTTTTTTTTCTCTTTTTCCCGTTATTTAGGTGTAAAATAAGGACAAAAACAGAAACCTAAAATATTTCAAATAATTTTTTTTTCTTTTTTTCCGTTTTTTAGGTGCAAAATAGGGACAAAAACAGAAAACCAAAATATTTCAGATAACTTTTTTTTCTCTTTTGTCCCGCTATTTCGGTGTAAAATAAGGACAAAAACAGAAAACATAAATATTTCAGATCATTTTTTGTTTTCTTTTTTCCCGTTACTTAAGTGACGGGAAAAATGAAGACAAAAACAGAAAACCAAAATATTTCAGATAACTTTTTTTTTCTTTTTTACCGTTATTTGGTGCAAAATAAGGACAAAAACAGAAAAGCAAACTATATCAGATATAAGGACAAAATAAGGACAAAAACAGAAAACCAAAATATTGCAGATAACTTTTTTTTCTCTTTTTTCCGTTATTTAAGTGAAAAATAAAGACAAAAACAGAAAACCAAAATATTTCAGATAACTTTTTTTTCCTTTTTCCCGTTATTTAGGTGTAAAATAAGGACAAAAACAGAAACCTAAAATATTTCAAATAACTTTTTTTTCTTTTTTTCCGTTTTTTAGGTGCAAAACAAGGACAAAAACAGAAAACCAAAATATTTCAGATAACTTTTTTTTCTCTTTTTTCCCGCTATTTCGGTGTAATATAAGGACAAAAACAGAAAACATAAATATTTCAGATCATATTTTTTTTTCTTTTTTCCCGTTTCTTAAGTGACGGGAAAAATGAAGACAAAAACAGAAGACCAAAATATTTCATATAACTTTTTTTTTCTTTTTTACCGTTATCTAGGTGCAAAATAAGGACAAAAACAGAAAACCAAAATATTGCAGATAACTTTTTTTTCTCTTTTTTCCCCGCTATTTAAGTGAAAAATAAAGACAAAAACAGAAAACCAAAATATTTCAGATAACTTTTTTTTCCTTTTTCCCCTCATTTAGTTGAAAATAAGGACAAAAACAGAAAACCAAAATATTTCAAATAACTTTTTTTTCTTTTTTCCTGTTATTTAGGTGCTAATTAAGGACAAAAATAGAATACCAAAATATTTCATATAACTTTTTTTTTCTTTTTCTCGTTATTTAGGTGGCAAAATAAGTCAAACACAGAAAACCAAAATATTTCAGATAACTTTTTTTTTCATTTTTCCTGTTATTTAGGTGCAAAATAAGGATAAAATCAGAAAACCAAAATATTTCAGATAACTTTTTTTTTCTTTTTTCCCATTATTTGGTGCAAAATAAGGACGAAAACAGAAAACCAAAATATTTCAGATAACTTTTTTTTTCTTTTTCCCCTCATTTAGTTGAAAATAAGGACAAAAACAGAAAACCAAAATATTTCAAATAACTTTTTTTTCTTTTTTCCTGTTATTTAGGTGCTAAATAAGGACAAAAACAGAATACCAAAATATTTCATATAACTTTTTTTTTCTTTTTCTCGTTATTTAGGTGGCAAAATAAGTCAAACACAGAAAACCAAAATATTTCAGATAACGTTTTTTCCCCCCGTTACTTAGGTGTAAAATAAGGACAAAAACAGAAAACCAAAATATTTCAAATAACTTATTTTTCTTTTTTCCTGTTATTTAGGTGCAAAATAAAGACAAAAACAGAAAACCAAAATATTTCAGATCATTTTTTTTTTCTTTTTTTCCGTTATTTAGGTGCAAAATAAGGACAAAAAGAGAAAACCAAAATATTTCAGATAACTTTTTTTCTCTTCTTTCCCGCTATTTAAGTGAAAAATAAGGACAAAAACAGACAACCAAAATATTTCAGATAACTTTCTTTTTCTTTTTCCCGTTATTTAGGTGGCAAAATAAGGACAAAAACAGAAAACCAAAATATTTCAGATAACTTTTTTTCTCTTTTTTCCCGCTATTTAAGTGAAAAATAAAGACAAAAACAGAAATATTTCAGATAACTTTTTTTTTCCTTTTTCCCGTTATTTAGGTGTAAAATAAGGACAAAAACAGAAAACTAAAATATTGCAAATAACTTTTTCTACTTTTTTTCCGTTTTTTAGGTGCAAAATAAGGACAAAAAAAGAAAACCAAAATATTTCAGATAACATTTTTTTTCCCGTTATTTAGGTTGCAAAATAAGGACAAAAACTGAAAATCAAAATATTTCAGATAACTTTTTTATTCTTTTTTCCCATTATTTAGGTGCAAAATAAGGACGAAAACAGAAAACCAAAATATTTCAGATAAATTTTTTTCTTTTTTCCCGTTATTTAGGTGCAAAATAAGCACAAAAACAGAAAACCAAAATATTTCAAATAACTTTTTTTTCTTTTTTCCTGTTATTGAGGTGCAAAATAAGGACAAAACAGAAAACCAAAATATTGCAGAGAACTTTTTTTCTTTTTCCCGTTATTTAGGTTGCAATATAAGGACAAAAACAGAAAACCAATATATTTCAGATACCTTTTTTTTCCCGTTATTTAGGTGTAAAATAAGGACAAAAACAGAAAACCTAAATATTTCAGATCATTTTTTTTTTCTTTTTTCCCGTTACTTTTCCCGTTACGGGAAAAATGAAGACAAAAACAGAAAACCAAAATATTTGAGATAACTTTTTTTTTCTTTTTTCCTGTTATTTAGGTGCAACATAAGGACACAAACAGAAAACCAAAATATTTCAAATAACTTTTTTTTCTTTTTTCCTGTTATTTAAGTGCAAAATAAGGACAAAAATAGAAAACCAAAATTTTTCAGATAACTTTCTTTTTCTTTTTCCCGTTTTTTAGGTGGCAAAATAAGGACAAAAACAGAAAACCAAAATATTTCAGATAACTTTTTTTTCTTTTTCCCGTTATTTAGGTGGAAAAATAAAGACAAAAACAGAAAACCAAAATATTTCAGATAATTTTTTTTTCTTTTTTCCCGTTATTTAGGTGCAAAATATGGACAAAAACAGAAAACCAAAATATTTCAGATAACTTTTTTTTTCTTTTTTCCCGTTATTTAGGTGCAACTTAAGGACAAAAACAGAAAACCAAAATATTTCAAATAACTTTTTTTTTCCTTTTCCCGTTATTTAGGTGGCAAAATAAGGACAAAAACAGAAAACAAAAATATTCCAGATAACTTTTTTTTTTCCTTTTTCCTGTTATTTAGGTGCAAAATAAGGACAAAAAGAGAAAACCAAAATATTTCAGATAACTTTTTTCTCTTTTTTCCCGCTATTTAAGTGAAAAATAAAGTCAAAAACAGAAAACCAAAATACTTCAGATAACTTTGTTTTTCCTTTTTCCCGTTATTTAGGTGTAAAATAAGGACAAAAACAGAAAACCAAAATATTTCAGTTAACTCTTTTCTCTTTTTTCCCGCTATTTAAGTGAAAAATAAAGACAAAAACAGAAAACCAAAATATTTCAGATAACTTTTTTTTTCCTTTTTCCCGTTATTTAGGTGTAAAATAAGCACAAAAACAGAAACCTAAAACATTTCAAATAACTTTATTTTCTTTTTTTCCCGTTATTTAGGTTGCAAAATAAGGACAAAAACAGAAAACCAAAATATTTCACATAACTTGTTTTTTCTTTTTACCGTTATTTAGGTGACAAAATAAGGACAAAACCAGAAAACCAAAATATTTCAGGTACCTTTTTTTTTCTTATGTCCCGTTATTTAGGTGCAAAATAAGGACAAAAACAGAAAACCAAAATATTTCAGATAACTTTTTTTTTCTTTTTTCCCGTTATTTAGGTGCAACATAAGGACAACAACAGAAAACCAAAATATTTCAGATAACTTGTTTTTTCTTTTATCCCGTTATTTAAGTGAAAAATAAAGACAAAACAGAAAACCACAATATTTCAGATAACTTTTTTTTTCTTTTTTCCCGTTATTTAGGTGCAAAAAACCGAAATATTTCAAATAACTTATTTTTCTTTTTTCCCGTTATTTAAGTGCAAAATAAGGACAAAAACAGAAAACCAAAATATTTCAGATAACTTGTTTTTTCTTTTTCCCGTTATTTAGGTGGCAAAATAAGGACAAAAACTATTTCCAATAACTTATTTTTCTTTTTTCCTGTTATTTAGGTGCAAAATAAGGACAAAAACAGAAAACCAAAATATTTCAGATAATTTGTTTTTTATTTTTCCCGTTATTTAGGTGGCAAAATAAGGACAAAAACAGAAAACTAAAATATTTCAGATAACTTTTTTTTTTTTATTTCCCGTTATTTAGGTGCAAAATAAGGATAAAATCAGAAAACCAAAATATTTCAGATAACTTTTTTTTCTTTTTTCCCGTTATTTGGTGCAAAATAAGGACGAAAACAGAAAACCAAAATATTTCATATAACTTTTTTTTTCCCCCGTTATTTAGGTGTAAAATAAGGACAAAAACAGAAAACCAAAATATTTCAAATAACTTTTTTTTTTCCTTTTTCCTGTTATTTAGGTGCAAAATAAGGACAAAAAGAGAAAACCAAAATATTTCAGATAACTTTTTTCTCTTTTTTCCCGCTATTTAAGTGAAAAATAAAGTCAAAAACAGAAAACTAAAATATTTCAGATAACTTTTTTTTTCTTTTTTCCCGTTATTTAGGTGCAAAATAAGGACAAAAACAGAAAACCAAAATATTTCAGTTAACTCTTTTCTCTTTTTTCCCGCTATTTAAGTGAAAAATAAAGACAAAAACAGAAAACCAAAATATTTCAGATAACTTTTTTTTTCCTTTTTCCCGTTATTTAGGTGTAAAATAAGCACAAAAACAGAAACCTAAAACATTTCAAATAACTTTATTTTCTTTTTTTCCCGTTATTTAGGTTGCAAAATAAGGACAAAAACAGAAAATCTAAATATTTCAGATAACTTTTTTTTTCTTTTTTCCCGTTATTTAGGTGCAAAATAAGGACAAAACCAGAAAACCAAAATATTTCAGATAAATTTTTTTCTTTTTCCCATTATTTAGGTGCAAAATAAGCACAAAAACAGAAAACCAAAATATTTTAAATAACTTTTTTTTTTTGTCCTGTAATTGAGGTGCAAAATAAGGACAAAAAAGATAACCAAAATATTTCAGAGAAGTTTTTTTCTTTTTCCCGTTATTTAGGTGGCAAAATAAAGACAAAAACAGAAAACCAATATATTTCAGATACCTTTTTTTTCTTTTTTCCCGTTATTTAGGTGTAAAATAAGGACAAAAACAGAAAACCTAAATATTTCAGATCATTTCTTTTTTCTGTTTTCCCGTTACTTAAGTGACGGGAAAAATGAAGACAAAAACAGAAAAATAAAATATTTCAGATAACTTTTTTTTCTTTTTTCCTGTTATTTAGATGCAACATAAGGACAAAAACAGAAAACCAAAATATTTCAAATAACTTTTTTTTCTTTTTTCCTGTTATTTAAGTGCAAAATAAGGACAAAAACAGAAAACCAAAATATTTCAGATAACTTTCTTTTTCTTTTTCCCGTTATTTAGGTGGCAAAATAAGGACAAAACAGAAAACCAAAATATTTCAGATAACTTTTTTTATCTTTTTCCCGTTATTTAGGTGGCAAAATAAGGACAAAAACAGAAAACCAAAATATTTCAGATAATTTTTTTTTCCTTTTTTCCGTTTTTTAGGTGCAAAATAGGACAATAAGGACAAAAACAGAAAACCAAAATATTTCAGATAACTTTTTTTTCCCGTTATTTAGGTTGCAAAATAAGGACAAAAACAGAAAATCAAAATATTTCAGATAACTTTTTTTTTTTTCCCGTTATTTAGGTGCAAAATAAGGACAAAAACAGAAAACCAAAATATTTCAGATAAATTTTTTTCTTTTTTCCCATTATTTAGGTGCAAAATAAGCACAAAAACAGAAAACCAAAATATTTTAAATAACTTTTTTTTCTTTTTTCCTGTTTTTGAGGTGCAAAATAAGGACAAAACAGAAAACCAAAATATTTCAGAGATCTTGTTTTGTTTTTCCCATTATTTAGGTGGCAAAATAAGGACAAAAACAGAAAACCAATATATTTCAGATACCTTTTTTTTTCTTTTTTCCCGTTATTTCGGTGTAAAATAAGGACAAAAACAGAAAATATAAATATTTCAGATCATTTTTTTTTTCTTTTTTCCCGTTACTTAAGTGACGGGAAAAATGAAGACAAAAACAGAAAACCAAAATATTTCAGACAACTTTTTTTTTTTTTTTCCTGTTATTTAGGTGCAAAATAAGGACAAAAACAGAAAACCAAAATATTTCAGATAACTTTTTTTTCTCTTTTTTCCCGCTATTTCGGTCTAAAATAAGGACAAAAACAGAAAACATAAATATTTCAGATCATTTTTTTTTTCTTTTTTCCCGTTACTTAAGTGACGGGAAAAATGAAGACAAAAACAGAAAACCAAAATATTTCAGATAACTTTTTTTTTCTTTTTTACCGTTATTTGGTGCAAAATAAGGACAAAAACAGAAAATCAAACTATATCAGATAACTTTTTTTTTCTTTTTTCCCGTTATCTAGGTGCAAAATAAGGACAAAAACAGAAAACCAAAATATTGCAGATAACTTTTTTTTCTCTTATTTCCCGCTATTTAAGTGAAAAATAAAGACAAAAACAGAAAACCAAAATATTTCAGATCATTTTTTTTTTCTTTTTTCCCGTTACTTAAGTGACGGGAAAAATGAAGACAAAAACAGAAAACCAAAATATTTCAGATAACTTTTTTTTTCTTTTTTACTTTTATTTGGTGCAAAATAAGGACAAAAACAGAAAATCAAACTATATCAGATAACTTTTTTTTTCTTTTTTCCCGTTATCTAGGTGCAAAATAAGGACAAAAACAGAAAACCAAAATATTGCAGATAACTTTTTTTTCTCTTTTTTCCCGCTATTTAAGTGAAAAATAAAGACAAAAACAGAAAACCAAAATATTTCAGATAACTTTTTTTTTCCTTTTTCCCGTTATTTAGGTGTAAAATAAGGACAAAAACAGAAACCTAAAATATTTCAAATAACTTTGTTTTCTTTTTTTTCGTTTTTTAGGTGCAAAATGAGGACAAAAACAGAAAACCAAAATATTTCAGATAACTTTTTTTTTCTTTTTTCCTGTTATTTAGGTGCAACATAAGGACAAAAACAGAAAACCAAAATATTTCAACTAACTTTTTTTTCTTTTTTCCTGTTATTTAGGTATCAAAATAAGGACAAAAACAGAAAACGAAAATATTCCAGGTAACTTTTTTTTTCTTTTTTACCGTTATTTGGTGCAAAATAAGGACAAAAACAGAAAATCAAACTATATCAGATAACTTTTTTTTTCTTTTTTCCCGTTATCTAGGTGCAAAATAAGGACAAAAACAGAAAACCAAAATATTGCAGATAACTTTTTTTTCTCTTTTTTCCCGCTATTTAAGTGAAAAATAAAGACAAAAACAGAAAACCAAAATATTTCAGATAACTTTTTTTTTCCTTTTTCCCGCTATTTCGGTGTAAAATAAGGACAAAAACAGAAAACATATATATTTCAGATCATTTTTTTTTCCCGTTACTTAAGTGACGGGAAAAATGAAGACAAAAACAGAAAACCAAAATATTTCAGATAACTTTTTTTTTCTTTTTTACCGTTATTTGGTGCAAAATAAGGACAAAAACAGAAAATCAAACTATATCAGATAACTTTTTTTTTCTTTTTTCCCGTTATCTAGGTGCAAAATAAGGACAAAAACAGAAAACCAAAATATTGCAGATAACTTTTTTTTCTCTTTTTTCCCGCTATTTAAGTGAAAAATAAAGACAAAAACAGAAAACCAAAATATTTCAGATAACTTTTTTTTTCCTTTTTCCCGTTATTTAGGTGTAAAATAAGGACAAAAACAGAAACCTAAAATATTTCAAATAACTTTTTTTTCTTTTTTTCCGTTTTTTAGGTGCAAAATAAGGACAAAAACAGAAAACCAAAATATTTCAGATAACTTTTTTTTCTCTTTTTTCCCGCTATTTCGGTGCAAAATAAGGACAAAAACAGAAAACATAAATATTTCAGATCATTTTTTTTTCTTTTTTCCCGTTACTTAAATTTTTTTTTTTTCCCGTTACTTAAGTGACGGGAAAAATGAAGACAAAAACAGAAAACCAAAATATTGCAGATAACTTTTTTTCCTCTTATTTCCCGCTATTTAAGTGAAAAATAAAGACAAAAACAGAAAACCAAAATATTTCAGATAACTTTTTTTTCCTTTTTCCCGTTATTTAGGTGTAAAATAAGGACAAAAACAGATACCTAAAATATTTCAAATAACTGTTTTTTCTTTTTTTCCGTTTTTTAGGTGCAAAATAAGGACAAAAACAGAAAACCAAAATATTTCAGATAACTTTTTTTTTCTTTTTTCCTGTTATTTAGGTGCAACATAAGGACAAAAACAGAAAACCAAAATATTTCAACTAACTTTTTTTTCTTTTTTCCTGTTATTTAGGTATCAAAATAAGGACAAAAACAGAAAACGAAAATATTCCAGATAACTTTTTTTTTCTTTTTTCCCGTTATTTAGCTGCAAAATAAGGACAAAAACAGAAAACCAAAATATTTCAGATAACTTTTTTTTTATGTTTTACCGTTATTTGGTGCAAAATAAGGACAAAAACAGAAAACCAAAATATTTCATATACCATTTTTTTTCTTTTGTCCCGTTATTTAAGTGCAAAATAAGGACAAAAACAGAAAACCAAAATATTTCAGATAACTTTTTTTTTCTTTTTCCCGTTATTTAGGTGCAAAAAACCGAAATATTTCAAATAACTTATTTTTCTTTTTTCCTGTTATTTAGGTGCAAAATAAGGACAAAAACAGAAAACCAAAATATTTCAGATAACTTGTTTTTTCTTTTTTCCCGTTATTTAAGTGAAAAATAAAGACAAAAATAGAAAACCACAATATTTCAGATAACTTTTTTTTTCTTTGTTCCCGTTATTTAGATGCAAACAACCGAAATATTTCAAATGACTTATTTTTCTTTTTTCCCGTTATTTAGGTGACAAAATGAGGACAAAAACAGAAAACCAAAATATTTCAAATAACTTTTTTTTTCTTTTTTCCCGTTATTTAGGTGCAAAATAAGGACAAAAAAAGAAAACCAAAATATTTCAGATAACTTTTTTTTTTCTTTTTTCCCGTTATTTAAGTGAAAAATAAAGACAAAAATAGAAAACCACAATATTTCAGATAACTTTTTTTTCTTTTTTCCCGTTATTTAGATGCAAAAAACCGAAATATTTCAAATAAATTATTTTTCTTTTTTCCTGTTATTTATGTGCAAAATAAGGACAAAAACAGAAAACCAAAATATTTCAGATAACTTGTTTTTTCTTTTTCCCGTTATTTAGGTGACAAAATAAGGACAAAAACAGAAAACCAAAATATTTCAAATAACTTTTTTTTCTTTTGTACCGTTATTTAGGTGCAAAATAAGGACAAAAACAGAAAACCAAAATATTTCAGATAACTTTTTTTTTCATTTTTCCTGTTATTTAGGTGCAAAGTAAGGACAAAAAGAGAAAACCAAAATATTTCACAAAAACAGATAACTTTTTTTCTCTTTTTTCCCGCTATTTAAGTGAAAAATAAAGACAAAAACAGAAAACCAAAATATTTCAAATAACTTTTTTTTCTTTTTTCCCGTTTTTTAGGTGTGAAATAAGGACAAAAACAGAAAACCAAAATATTTCAGATAACTCTTTTTTTCTTTTTTCCGTTATTTAGGTTGAAAAATAAGGACGAAAACAGAAAATCAAAATATTTCAGATAACTTTTTTTTTCTCTTTTCCCGTTATTTAGGTGCAAAATAAGGATAAAATTAGAAAACTAAAATATTTCAGATAACTTTTTTTTCTTTTTTCCCGTTATTTAGGTGCAAAATAAGGACAAAAACAGAAAACCAAAATATATCAAATAACTTTTTTTTCTTTTTTTCTGTTATTGAGGTGCAAAATAAGGACAAAACAGAAAACCAAAATATTTCGGAGAACTTTTTTTCTTTTTCCCGTTATTTAGGTGCCAAAATAAGGATAAAAACAGAAAACCAATATATTTCAGATAACTTTTTTTTTTCTTTTTTCCCGTTATTCAGGTGTAAAATAAGGACAAAAACAGAAAACCTAAATATTTCAGATCATTTTTTTTTCTTTTTTCCCGTTATTTAAGTGAAAAATAAAGACAAAAACAGAAAACCAGAATATTTCAGTAAACTTTTTTCTTGTTTTTTCCCGTTATTTAGGTGTAAAATAAGGACAAAAACACAAAACCAAAATATTTCAGATAACTTTTTTTTCTTTTTTCCTGTTATATAGGTGCAAAATAAGGACAAAAAAAGAAAACCAAAATATTTCAGATAACTTTTTTTTTCTTTTACGCGTTATTTAGGTAGCAAAATAAGGACAAAAACAGAAAACCAATATATTTCGGATAACTTTTTTCTTCTTTTTTCGTGTTTTCTTTTTTCCTGGTGCAAAATAAGGACAAAAACAGAAAACCAAAATATTTCAGATAACTTTTTTTTTCTTTTTTCCGTTATTTAGGTTGAAAAATAAGGACGAAAACAGAAAATCAAAATATTTCAGATAACTTTTTTTTTCTCTTTTCCCGTTATTTAGGTGCAAAATAAGGACAAAATTAGAAAATTAAAATATTTCAGATAATTTTTTTTTCTTTTTTCCCGGTATTTAGGTGTGAAATAAGGACAAAAACAGAAAACCAAAATATTTCAGATAACTTTTTTTTTCTTTTTTCCTGGTGCAAAATAAGGACAAAAACAGAAAACCAAAATATTTCAGATAAATTTTTTCTTCTTTTTTCCCATTATTTAGTTGTAAAATAAGTACAAAAACACAAAACCTAAATATTTCAGATAACTTTTTTTTTCTTTTTTCCCGTTATTTAAGTGAAATATAAAGACAAAAACAGAAAACCAAAATATTTCAGATAACTTTTTTCTTCTTTTTTCCCATTATTTAGTTGTAAAATAAGCACAAAAACAGAAAACCAAAATATTTCAGATAACTTTTTTTTTCTTTTTTCCTGGTGCAAAATAAGGACAAAGACAGAAAACCAAAATATTTCAAATAACTTTTTTTTCTTTTTACCCGTTTTTTAGGTGCAAAATAAGAACAAAAACAGAAAGCAAAATATTTCAGACAACTTTTTTTTTCTTTTTTCCCGTTATTTAGGTGTAAAATAAGGACAAAAACAGAAAACCTTAATATTTCAGATCATTTTTTTTTTCTTTTTTCCTGTTATTTAAGTGCAAAATAAAGACAGAAAAAGAAAACCATAATATTTCAGATAACTTTTTTTTTCTTTTTTCCCATCATGTAGGTGCAAAATAAGTAGAAAAAGAAAAAACCAAAATGTTTCAGAAAACTTTTTTCTCTTTTTTCCCGCTATTTAAGTGAAAAATAAAGACAAAAACAGAAAACCAAAATATTTCCCGTTATTTAAGATAACTTTTTTTCCTTTTTCCCGTTATTTAGGTGTAAAATAAGGACAAAAACGCAAAACCAAAATATTTCAGATAACTTTTTTTTCTTTTTTCCTGTTTTCTTTTTTCCTGGTGCAAAATAAGGACAAAAACAGACAACCAAAATATTTCAAATAACTTTTTTTCTTTTTTCCCGATTTTTAGGTGCCAAATAAGGACAAAAAGAAAAAACCAAAATATTTCAGATAACTTTTTTTTTCTTTTTTCCCGTTATTTAGGTGTAAAATAAGGGCAAAAACAGAAAACCTAAATATTTCAGATCATTTTTTTTCTTTTTTCCCGTTATTTAAGTGAAAAATAAAGACAAAAACAGAAAACCAGAATATTTCAGTAAACTTTTTTCTTCTTTTTTCCCGTTATTTAGGTGTAAAATAAGGACAAAAACACAAAACCAAAATATTTCAGATAACTTTTTTTTCTTTTTTCCTGTTTTCTTTTTTCCTAGTGCAAAATAAGGACAAAAACAGACAACCAAAATATTTCAAAATTTTTTTTCTTTTTTCCCGTTTTTTAGGTGCAAACTAAGCACAAAAAAAGAAAACCAAAATATTTCAGATAACTTTTTTTTTCTTTTACGCGTTATTTAGGTAGCAAAATAAGGATAAAAAAAAAGTTATCTGAAAACCAATATATTTCGGATAACTTTTTTTTTCTTTTTTCCTGTTTTCTTTTTTCCTGGTGCAAAATAAGGACAAAATCACAAAACCAAAATATTTCAGATAACTTTTTTTTTCTTTTTTCCGTTATTTAGGTTGAAAAATAAGGACGAAAACCGAAAATCAAAATATTTCAGATAACTTTTTTTTTCTCTTTTCCCGTTATTTAGGTGCAAAATAAGGACAAAATTAGAAAACTAAAATATTTCAGATAACTTTTTTTTCTTTTTTCCCGGTATTTAGGTGTGAAATAAGGACAAAAACAGAAAACCAAAATATTTCAGATAACTTTTTTTTTTTTTTTCCTGGTGTAAAATAAGGGCAAAAACAGAAAACCAAAATATTTCAGATAACTTTTTTCTTCTTTTTTCCCATTATTTAGTTGTAAAATAAGGACAAAAACAGAAAACCAAAATATTTCAGATAACTTTTTTCTTCTTTTTTCCCATTATTTAGTTGTAAAATAAGCACAAAAACAGAAAACCAAAATATTTCAGATCACTTTCTTTTTCTTTTTTCCTGGTGCAAAATAAGGACAAAGGCAGAAAACCAAAATATTTCAAATAACTTTTTTTTCTTTTTACCCGTTTTTTAGGTGCAAAATAAGGACAAAAACAGAATACCAAAATATTTCAGACAACTTTTTTTTTCTTTTTTCCCGTTATTTAGGTGTAAAATAAGGACAAAAACAGAAAACCTAAATATTTCAAATCATTTTTTTTTTCTTTTTTCCTGTTATTTAAGTGCAAAATAAAGACAGAAACAGAAAACCATAATATTTCAGATAACTTTTTTTTTCTTTTTTCCCATTATGTAGGTGCAAAATAAGGACAAAAAGAAAAAACCAAAATGTTTCAGAAAACTTTTCTTTTCTTTTTTCCCGCTATTTAAGTGAAAAATAAAGACAAAAACAGAAATCCAAAATATTTAAGATAAGTCTTTTTTTCTTTTACGCGTTATTTAGGTGGCAAAATAAGGACACAAACAGAAAACTAAAATATTTCAGAGAACTTTTTTTCCTTTTTCCCGTTATTTAAGTGAAAAATAAAGAAAATAACAGAAAACTAAAATATTTCAGATAACTTTTTTTATCTTTTTTCCCGTTATTTAGGTGTAAAATAAGGGCAAAAACAGAAAACCAATATATTTCAAATAAGTTTTTTTTCTTTTTTCCTGTTATTTATGTGCAAAATAAGGACAAAAACAGAAAACCAAAATATTTCAGATAACTTTTTTTTCTTTTTCCCGTTAAAGTGAACAATAAAGACAAAAACAGAAAACCAAAATATTTCAGATAATTTTTTTTTTCTTTTTTCCCGTTATTTAAGTGAAAAATAAAGACAAATAACAAAACCAAAATATTTCAGATAACTTCTTTTTTCCCGTTACTTAAGTGAAAAATAAAGACATAAACAGAAAACCAAAATATTTCAGATAACTTTTTTCTTCTTGTTTCCCGTTATTTAAGTGTAAAATAAAGACAAAAACAGAAAACCATAATATTTCAGATAACTTTTTTTTTCTTTTTTCCCGTTATTTAAGTGAAAATTAAAGACAAAAACAGAAAACCAAAATATTTCAGATAACTTTTTTTTTCTTTTTTCCCGTTATTTACGTGTAAAATAAGGACAAAAACAGAAAACCATAATATTCCAGATAACTTTTTTTTTCTTTTTTCCCGTTATTTAGGTGCAAAATAAGGACAAAAACAGAAAACCAAAATATTTCAGATAACTTTTTTCTTCTTTTTTCCGTTATTTAGGTGTAAAATAAGGACAAAACCAGAAAACCAAAATATTTCAGATAACTTTTTTTTTCTTTTTCCTGATATTTAAGTGCAACATTAGGACAGAAACAGAAAACTAAAATATTTCAGATAACTTTTTTTTTCTTTTTTCTCGTTATTTAGGTCCAGCAGTAGCACAAAAACAGAAAACCAAAATATTTGAGATAACTTTTCATTTTTCTCGTTATTTAGGTGCCAAAATAAGGATAAAAACAGAAAACCAATATATTTCAGATAACTTTTTTTTTCTTTTTTCCCGTTATTCAATTGTAAAATAAGGACAAAAACAGAAAACCTAAATATTTCAGATCATTTTTTTTCTTTTTTCCCGTTATTTAAGTGAAAAATAAAGACAAAAACAGAAAACCAGAATATTTCAGTAAACTTTTTTCTTCTTTTTTCCCGTTATTTAGGTGTAAAATAAGGACAAAAACACAAAACCAAAATATTTCAGATAACTTTTTTTTGTTTTTTCCTGTTTTCTTTTTTCCTGGTGCAAAATAAGGACAAAAACAGACAACCAAAATATTTCAAATAACTTTTTTTCTTTTTTCCCGTTTTTTAGGTGCAAACTAAGGACAAAAAAAGAAAACCAAAATATTTCAGATAACTTTTTTTTTCTTTTACGCGTTATTTAGGTAGCAAAATAAGGATAAAAACAGAAAACCAATATATTTCGGATAACTTTTTTTTTCTTTTTTCCTGTTTTCTTTTTTCCTGGTGCAAAATAAGGACAAAAACAGAAAACCAAAATATTTCAGATAACTTTTTTTTTCTTTTTTCCGTTATTTAGGTTGAAAATAAGGACCAAAACAGAAAATCAAAATATTTCAGATAACTTTTTTTTTCTCTTTTCCCGTTATTTAGGTGCAAAATAAGGACAAAATTAGAAAACTAAAATATTTCAGATAACTTTTTTTTCTTTTTTGCCGGTATTTAGGTGTGAAATAAGGACAAAAACAGAAAACCAAAATATTTCAGACAACTTTTTTTTTCTTTTTTCCTGGTGCAAAATAAAGACAAAAACAGAAAACCAAAATATTTCAGATAACTTTTTTCTTCTTTTTTCCCATTATTTAGTTGTAAAATAAGGACAAAAACACAAAACCAAAATATTTCAGATAACTTTTTTTTCTTTTTTCCTGTTTTCTTTTTTCCTGGTGCAAAATAAGGACAAAAACAGACAACCAAAATATTTCAAATAACTTTTTTTCTTTTTTCCCGTTTTTAGGTGCAAACTAAGGACAAAAAAAGAAGACCAAAATATTTCAGATAACTTTTTTCTTCTTTTTTCCCATTATTTAGTTGTAAAATAAGGACAAAAACACAAAACCAAAATATTTCAGATAACTTTTTTTTCTTTTTTCCTGTTTTCTTTTTTCCTGGTGCAAAATAAGGACAAAAACAGAAAACCAAAATATTTCAGATAACTTTTTTTTTATTTTTTCCGTTATTTAGGTTGAAAAATAAGGACGAAAACAGAAAATCAAAATATTTCAGATAACTTTTTTTTTCTCTTTTCCCGTTATTTAGGTGCAAAATAAGGACAAAATTAGAAATCTAAAATATTTCAGATATCTTTTTTTTCTTTTTTCCCGGTATTTAGGTGTGAAATAAGGACAAAAACAGAAAACCAAAATATTTCAGACAACTTTTTTTTTCTTTTTGCCTGGTGCAAAATAAGGACGAAAACAGAAAACCAAAATATTTCAGATAACTTTTTTCTTCTTTTTTCCCATTATTTAGTTGTAAAATAAGGACAAAAACAGAAAACCTAAATATTTCAGATAACTTTTTTTTTCTTTTTTCCCGTTATTTAAGTGAAATATAAAGACAAAAACAGAAAACCAAAATATTTCAGATAACTTTTTTCTTCTTTTTTCCCATTATTTAGTTTTAAAATAAGCACAAAAACAGAAAACCAAAATATTTCAGATAACTTTTTTTTTCTTTTTTCCTGGTGCAAAATAAGGACAAAGACAGAAAACCAAAATATTTCAAATAACTTTTTTTTCTTTTTACCCGTTTTTTAGGTGCAAAATAAGGACAAAAACAGAAAACCAAAATATTTCAGACAACTTTTTTTTTCTTTTTTCCCGTTATTTAGGTGTAAGATAAGGACAAAAACAGAAAACCTAAATATTTCAGATAATTTTTTTTTTCTTTTTTCCTGTTATTTAACTGCAAAATAAAGACAGAAACAGAAAACCAAAATATTTCAGATAACTTTTTTTTTCTTTTTTCCCATTATGTAGGTGCAAAATAAGGACAAAAAGAAAAAACCAAAATGTTTCAGAAAACTTTTATTCTCTTTTTAAATAAAGACAAAAACAGAAAACCAAAATATTTCAGATAACTTTTTTCTTCTTTTTTCCCATTATTTAGTTGTAAAATAAGGACAAAAACACAAAACCAAAATATTTCAGATAACTTTTTTTTCTTTTTTCCTGTTTTCTTTTTTCCTGGTGCAAAATAAGGACAAAAACAGACAACCAAAATATTTCAAATAACTTTTTTTCTTTTTTCCCGTTTTTTAGGTGCAAAATAAGGACAAAAAGAGAAAACCAAAAATATTTCAGATAACTTTTTTTTTCTTTTACGCGTTATTTAGGTGGCAAAATAAGGACACAAACAGAAAACTAAAATATTTCAGAGAACTTTTTTTCCATTTTCCCGTTATTTAAGTGAAAAATAAAGACAAAAACAGAAAAACAAAATATTTCAGATAACTTTTTTTATCTTTTTTCCCGTTATTTAGGTGTAAAATAAGGGCAAAAACAGAAAACCAATATATTTCAAATAAGTTTTTTTTCTTTTTTCCTGTTATTTATGTGCAAAATAAGGACAAAAACAGAAAACCAAAATATTTCAGATAACTTTTTTTTCTTTTTCCCGTTATTTAAATGAACAATAAAGTGAAAAATAAAGACAAAACAGAAAACTAAAATATTTCAGATAACTTCTTTTTTCCCGTTACTTAAGTGAAAAATAAAGACAAAAAGAGAGAACCAAAATATTTCAGATAACATTTTTATTCTTGTTTCCCGTTATTTAAGTGTAAAATAAAGACAAAAACAGAAAACCATAATATTTCAGATAACTTTTTTTTTCTTTGGTCCCGTTATTTAAGTGAAAAATAAAGACAAAAACAGAAAACCATAATATCCCAGATAACTTTTTTTTTCTTTTTCCCCGTTATTTAGGTGCAAAATAAGGACAAAAACAGAAAACAAAATATTTCAGATAACTTTTTTTTTTCTTTTTTCCCGTTATTTACGTGTAAAATAAGGACAAAAACAGAAAACCATAATATCCCAGATAACTTTTTTTTTCTTTTTTCCCGTTATTTAGGTGCAAAATAAGGACAAAAACAGTGAACCAAAATATTTCAGATAACTTTTTTTTCTTTTTTCCGTTATTTAGGTGTAAAATAAGTACAAAAACAGAAAACCATAATATTTCAGATAACTTTTTTTTTTCTTTTTTCCTGTTATTTAGCTGCAAAATAAGGACAAAACCAGAAAACCAAAATATTTCAGATAACTTTTTTTTTCTTTTTGCCGATATTTAAGTGCAACATAAGGACAGAAACAGAAAACTAAAATATTTCAGATAACTTTTTTTTTCTTTTTTCTCGTTATTTAGGTCCAACAGTAGCACAAAAACAGAAAACCAAAATATTTGAGATAACTTTTCATTTTTCTCGTTATTTAGGTGTAAAATAATGTCAAAAACTGAAAACCAAAATATTTCAGATAACTTTTTTTTTCTTTTTTCCTGTTATTTATGTGCAAAATAAGGACAAAACCAGAAAACCAAAATATTTCAGATAACTTTTTTTTTCTTTTTCCCGATATTTAAGTGCAAAATAAGGACAGAAACAGAAAACTAAAATATTTCAGATAACTTTTTTTTTCTTTTTTCCCGTTATTGGATCCAACAGTAGCGCAAAAACAGAAAACGAAAATATTTCAGAAAACTTTTTTTTTCTTTTTTCCCGTTATTTGGTTCAAAATAAGGACAAAAACAGAAAACCCAAATATTTCAGATAACTTTTTTTTTCTATTTTCCCGTTATTTAAGTGAAAAATAAAGACAAAAACAGAAAACCATAATATTTCAGATAACTTTTTTTATCTTTTTTCCCGTTATTTAGGTGTAAAATAAGGACAAAAACAGAAAACCAATATATTTCAAATAATTATTTTTTTTTCTTTTTTCCTGTTATTTATGCGCAAAATAAGGACAAAAACAGAAAACCAAAATATTTCAAATAATTTTTTTTTCCTTTTTCTTGTTATTTAGGTGCAAAATAAGGAGAAAAACAGAAAACCAAAATATTTCAGATAATTTTTTTTTTCTTTTTTCCCGTTATTTAGGTGCAAAATAAGGACAAAAAGAGAAAACCAATATATTTCAGATAACTTTTTTTCTCTTTTTTCCCGCTATTTAAGTGAAAAATAAAGACAAAAACAGAAAACCAAAATATTTCAGATAACTTTTTTTTTCCTTTTTCCCGTTATTTAGGTGTAAAACAAGGACAAAAACAGAAAACCAAAATATTTCAGATAACTTTTTTTTTCTTTTTTCCCATTATTTAAGTGAAAAATAAAAAAAAAAACAGAAAACCATAATATTTCAGATAACTTTTTTTTTCTTTTTTCCCGTTATTTAAGTGAAAAATAAAGACAAAAACAGAAAACCAAAATATTTCAAATAACTTTTTTTTCGTTTTTCCCGTTTTTTAGGTGCAAAATAAGGACAAAAACAGAAAACCAAAATATTTTAGATACCTTTTGTTTCTTTTTTCCTGTTATTTATGTGCAAAATAAGGACAAAAACAGAAAACCAAAATATTTCAGATAACTTTTTTTTTTCTTTTTTCCTGGTGCAAAATAAGGACAAAGACAGAAAACCAAAATATTTCAAATAACTTTTTTTCCTTTTTACCCGTTTTTTAGGTGCAAAATAAGGACAAAAACAGAAAACCAAAATATTTCAGACAACTTTTTTTTTCTTTTTTCCCGTTATTTAGGTGTAAAATAAGGACAAAAACAGAAAACCTAAATATTTCAGATCATTTTTTTTTTCTTTTTTCCTATTATTTAAGTGCAAAATAAAGACAGAAACAGAAAACCATAATATTTCAGATAACTTTTTTTTTCTTTTTTCCCATTATGTAGGTGCAAAATAAGGACAAAAAGAAAAAACCAAAATATTTCAGACAACTTTTTTTTTCTTTTTTCCCGTTATTTAAGTGAAAAATAAAGACAAAAACAGAAAACCAAAATATTACAAATAACTTTTTTTCTTTTTTCCCGTTTTTTAGGTGCAAAATATGGACAAAAAGAGAAAACCAAAATATTTCAGATAACTTTTTTTTTCTTTTACGCGTTATTTAGGTGGCAAAATAAGGACACACACAGAAAACTAAAATATTTCAGAGAACTTTTTTTCCTTTTTCCCGTTATTTAAGTGAAAAATAAAGACAAAAACAGAAAACCAAAATATTTCAGATAACTTTTTTTATCTTTTTTCCCGTTATTTAGGTGTAAAATAAGGGCAAAAACAGAAAACCAATATATTTCAAATAAGTTTTTTTTCTTTTTTCCTATTATTTATGTGCAAAATAAGGACAAAAACAGAAAACCAAAATATTTCAGATAACTTTTTTTTCTTTTTTCCTATTATTTAAGTGCAAAATAAAGACAGAAACAGAAAACCATAATATTTCAGATAACTTTTTTTTTCTTTTTTCCCATTATGTAGGTGCAAAATAAGGACAAAAAGAAAAAACCAAAATGTTTCAGAAAACTTTTTTTCTCTTTTTTCCCGCTATTTAAGTGAAAAATAAAGACAAAAACAGAAAACCAAAATATTTCAGATAACTTTTTTTTTCCTTTTTCCCGTTATTTAGGTGTAAAATAAGGACAGAAACACAAAACCAAAATATTTCAGATAACTTTTTTTTCTTTTTTCCTGTTTTCTTTTTTCCTGGTGCAAAATAAGGACAAAAACAGACAACCAAAATATTTCAAATAACTTTTTTTCTTTTTTCCCGTTTTTTAGGTGCAAAATAAGGACAAAAAGAGAAAACAAAATATTTCAGATAACTTTTTTTTTCTTTTACGCGTTATTTAGGTGGCAAAATAAGGACACAAACAGAAAACTAAAATATTTCAGAGAACTTTTTTTCCTTTTTCCCGTTATTTAAGTGAACAATAAAGACAAAAACAGAAAACCAAAATATTTCAGATAACTTTTTTTTTCTTTTTTCCCGTTATTTAAGTGAAAAATAAAGACAAAACAGAAAACTAAAATATTTCAGATTACTTCTTTTTTCCCGTTACTTAAGTGAAAAATAAAGACAAAAAGAGAAAACCAAAATATTTCAGATAACTTTTTTCTTCTTGTTTCCCGTTATTTAAGTGTAAAATAAAGACAAAAACAGAAAACCATAATATTTCAGATAACTTTTTTTCTCTTTTTTCCCGTTATTTAAGTGAAAAATAAAGACAAAAACAGAAAACCATAATATCCCAGATAACTTTTTTTTTCTTTTTTCCCGTTATTTAGGTGCAAAATAAGGACAAAAACAGAAAACCAAAATATTTCAGATAACTTTTTTTTTCTTTTTTCCCGTTATTTACGTGTAAAATAAGGACAAAAACAGAAAACCATAATATCCCAGATAACTTTTTTTTTCTTTTTTCCCGTTATTTAGGTGCAAAATAAGGACAAAAACAGAAAACCAAAATATTTCAGATAACTTTTTTTTTCTTTTTTCCGTTATTTAGGTGTAAAATAAGGACAAAAACAGAAAACCATAATATTTCAGATAACTTTTTTTTCTTTTTTCCTGGTATTTAGCTGCAAAATAAGGACAAAACCAGAAAACCAAAATATTTCAGATAACTTTTTTTTCTTTTTCCCGATATTTAAGTGCAACATAAGGACAGAAACAGAAAACTAAAATATTTCAGATAACTTTTTTTTTCTTTTTTCTCGTTATTTAGGTCCAACAGTAGCACAAAAACAGAAAACCAAAATATTTGAGATAACTTTTAATTTTTCTCGTTATTTAGGTGTAAAATAATGTCAAAAACAGAAAACCAAAATATTTCAGATAACTTTTTTTTCTTTTTTCCTGTTATTTAGGTGCAAAATAAGGCCAAAACCAGAAAACCAAAATATTTCAGATAACTTTTTTTTTCTTTTTCCCGATATTTAAGTGCAAAATAAAGACAGAAACAGAAAACTAAAATATTTCAGACAACTTTTTTTTTCTTTTTTCCCGTTATTGGATCCAACAGTAGCGCAAAAACAGAAAACGAAAATATTTCAGATAACTTTTTTTTTCTTTTTTCCCGTTATTTGGTTCAAAATAAGGACAAAAACAGAAAACCCAAATATTTCAGATAACTTTTTTTTTCTTTTTTCCCGTTATTTAAGTGAAAAATAAAGACAAAAACAAAAAACCAAAATATTTCAGATAAGTTTTTTTTCTTTTTTCCTGTTATTTATGTGCAAAATAAGGACAAAAACAGAAAACCAAAATATTTCAGATAACTTTTTTTTCTTTTTCCCGTTATTTAAGTGAACAATAAAGACAAAAACAGAAAACCAAAATATTTCAGATAACTTTTTTTTCTTTTTTCCCGTTATTTAAGTGAAAAATAAAGACAAAACACAAAACCAAAATATTTCAGATAACTTTTTTTTTCTTTTTTCCCGTTATTTAAGTGAACAATAAAGACAAAAACAGAAAACCAAAATATTTCAGATAACTTTTTTCTTCTTGTTTCCCGTTATTTAAGTGTAAAATAAAGACAAAAACAGAAAACCATAATATTTCAGATAACTTTTTTTTTCTTTTTTCCCGTTATTTAAGTGAAAAATAAAGACAAAAACAGAAAACCATAATATCCCAGATAACTTTTTTTTTCTTTTTTCCCGTTATTTAGGTGCAAAATAAGGACAAAAACAGAAAACCAAAATATTTCAGATAACTTGTTTTTTCTTTTTTTCCGTTATTTACGTGTAAAATAAGGACAAAAACAGAAAACCATAATATCCCAGATAACTTTTTTATTCTTTTTTCCCGTTATTTAGGTGCAAAATAAGGACAAAAACAGAAAACCAAAATATTTCAGATAACTTTTTTCTTCTTTTTTCCGTTATTTAGGTGTAAAATAAGGACAAAAACAGAAAACCATAATATTTCAGATAACTTTTTTTTTCTTTTTTCCTGTTATTTAGCTGCAAAATAAGGACAAAACCAGAAAACCAAAATATTTCAGATAACTTTTTTTTTCTTTTTCCTGATATTTAAGTGCAACATAAGGACAGAAACAGAAAACTAAAATATTTCAGATAACTTTTTTTTTCTTTTTTCTCGTTATTTAGGTCCAACAGTAGCACAAAAACAGAAAACCAAAATATTTGAGATAACTTTTCATTTTTCTCGTTATTTAGGTGCCAAAATAAGGATAAAAACAGAAAACCAATATATTTCAGATAACTTTTTTTTTTCTTTTTTCCCGTTATTCAATTGTAAACTAAGGACAAAAACAGAAAACCTAAATATTTCAGATCATTTTTTTTCTTTTTTCCCGTTATTTAAGTGAAAAATAAAGACAAAAACAGAAAACCAGAATATTACAGTAAACTTTTTTCTTCTTTTTTCCCGTTATTTAGGTGTAAAATAAGGACAAAAACACAAAACTAAAATATTTCAGATAACTTTTTTTTTCTTTTACGCGTTATTTAGGTAGCAAAATAAGGATAAAAACAGAAAACCAATATATTTCGGATAACTTTTTTTTTCTTTTTTCCTGTTTTCTTTTTTGCTGGTGCAAAATAAGGACAAAAACAGAAAACCAAAATATTTCAGATAACTTTTTTTTTCTTTTTTCCGTTATTTAGGTTGAAAAATAAGGACGAAAACAGAAAATCAAAATATTTCAGATAACTTTTTTTTTCTCTTTTCCCGTTATTTAGGTGCAAAATAAGGACAAAATTAGAAAACTAAAATATTTCAGATAACTTTTTTTTCTTTTTTCCCGGTATTTAGGTGTGAAATAAGGACAAAAACAGAAAACCAAAATATTTCAGACAACTTTTTTTTTCTTTTTTCCTGGTGCAAAATAAGGACAAAAACAGAAAACCTAAATATTTCAGATAACTTTTTTTTTCTTTTTTCCCGTTATTTAAGTGAAATATAAAGACAAAAACAGAAAACCAAAATATTTCAGATAACTTTTTTCTTCTTTTTTCCCATTATTTAGTTGTAAAATAAGCACAAAAACAGAAAACCAAAATATTTCAGATAACTTTTTTTTTCTTTTTTCCTGGTGCAAAATAGGGACAAAGACAGAAAACCAAAATATTTCAAATAACTTTTTTTTCTTTTTACCCGTTTTTTAGGTGCAAAATAAGGACAAAAACAGAAAACCAAAATATTTCAGACAACTTTTTTTTTCTTTTTTCCCGTTATTTAGGTGTAAAATAAGGACAAAAACAGAAAACCGAAATATTTCAGATCATTTTTTTATCTTTTTTCCTGTTATTTAAGTGCAAAATAAATACAGAAACAGAAAACCATAATATTTCAGATAACTTTTTTTTTCTTTTTTCCCATTATGTAGGTGCAAAATAAGGACAAAAAGAAAAAACCAAAATGTTTCAGAAAACTTTTATTCTCTTTTTAAATAAAGACAAAAACAGAAAACCAAAATATTTCAGATAACTTTTTTTTTCCTTTTTCCCGTTATTTAGGTGTAAAATAAGGACAAAAACACAAAACCAAAATATTTCAGATAACTTTTTTTTCTTTTTTCCTGTTTTCTTTTTTCCTGGTGCAAAATAAGGACAAAAACAGAAAACCAAAATATTTCAAATAACTTTTTTTCTTTTTTGCCGTTTTTTAGGTGCAAAATAAGGACAAAAAGAGAAAACCAAAATATTTCAGATAACTTTTTTTTTCTTTTACGCGTTATTTAGGTGGCAAAATAAGGACACAAACAGAAAACTAAAATATTTCAGAGAACTTTTTTCCTTTTTCCCGTTATTTAAGTGAAAAATAAAGACAAAAACAGAAAAACAAAATATTTCAGATAACTTTTTTTATCTTTTTTCCCGTTATTTAGGTGTAAAATAAGGGCAAAAACAGAAAACCAATATATTTCAAATAAGTTTTTTTTCTTTTTTCCTGTCATTTATGTGCAAAATAAGGACAAAAACAGAAAACCAAAATATTTCAGATAACTTTTTTTTCTTTTTCCCGTTATTTAAATGAACAATAAAGTGAAAAATAAAGACAAAACAGAAAACCAAAATATTTCAGATAACTTCTTTTTTCCCGTTACTTAAGTGAAAAATAAAGACAAAAAGAGAGAACCAAAATATTTCAGATAACATTTTTCTTCTTGTTTCCCGTTATTTAAGTGTAAAATAAAGACAAAAACAGAAAACCATAATATTTCAGATAACTTTTTTTTTCTTTTGTCCCGTTATTTAAGTGAAAAATAAAGACAAAAACAGAAAACCATAATATCCCAGATAACTTTTTTTTTCTTTTTTCCCGTTATTTAGGTGCAAAATAAGGACAAACACAGAAAACCAAAATATTTCAGATAACTTTTTTTTTCTTTTTTCCCGTTATTTACGTGTAAAATAAGGACAAACACAGAAAACCATAATATCCCAGATAACTTTTTTTTTCTTTTTTCCCGTTATTTAGGTGCAAAATAAGGACAAAAACAGTGAACCAAAATATTTCAGATAACTTTTTTTTTCTTTTTTCCGTTATTTAGGTGTAAAATAAGGACAAAAACAGAAAACCATAATATTTCAGATAACTTTTTTTTTTCTTTTTTCCTGTTTTTTTTTTTTTTATGTGCAAAAAACAGAAAACCAAAATATTTCAAATAACTTTTTTTTTCCTTTTTCCTGTTATTTAGGTGCAAAATAAGGACAAAAACAGAAAACCAAAATATTTCAGATAATTTTTTTTTTCTTTTTTCCCGTTATTTAGGTGCAAAATAAGGACAAAAAGAGAAAACCAATATATTTCAGATAACTTTTTTTCTCTTTTTTCCCGCTATTTAAGTGAAAAATAAAGACAAAAACAGAAAACCAAAATATTTCAGTAAACTTTTTTCTTCTTTTTTCCCATTATTTAGCTGTAAAATAAGGACAAAAACAGAAAACCTAAATATTACAGATAACTTTTTTTTTCTTTTTTCCCGTTATTTAAGTGAAATATAAAGACAAAAACAGAAAACCAAAATATTTCAGATAAGTTTTTTTTCTTTTTTCCTGTTATTTATGTGCAAAATAAGGACAAAAACAGAAAACCAAAATATTTCAGATAACTTTTTTTTTCTTTTTTCCCATTATTTAAGTGAAAAATAAAAAAAAAAACAGAAAACCATAATATTTCAGATAACTTTTTTTTTCTTTTTTCCCGTTATTTAAGTGAAAAATAAAGACAAAAACAGAAAACCAAAATATTTCAAATAACTTTTTTTTCGTTTTTCCCGTTTTTTAGGTGCAAAATAAGGACAAAAACACAAAACCAAAATATTTTAGATACCTTTTGTTTCATTTTTCCTGTTATTTATGTGCAAAATAAGGACAAAAACAGAAAACCAAAATATTTCAGATAACTTTTTTTTTCTTTTTTCCTGGTGCAAAATAAGGACAAAGACAGAAAACCAAAATATTTCAAATAACTTTTTTTCCTTTTTACCCGTTTTTTAGGTGCAAAATAAGGACAAAAACAGAAAACCAAAATATTTCAGACAACTTTTTTTTTCTTTTTTCCCGTTATTTAGGTGTAAAATAAGGACAAAAACAGAAAACCTAAATATTTCAGATCATTTTTTTTTTCTTTTTTCCTATTATTTAAGTGCAAAATAAAGACAGAAACAGAAAACCATAATATTTCAGATAACTTTTTTTTTCTTTTTTCCCATTATGTAGGTGCAAAATAAGGACAAAAAGAAAAAACCAAAATATTTCAGACAACTTTTTTTTTCTTTTTACCCGTTTTTTAGGTGCAAAATAAGGACAAAAACAGAAAACCAAAATATTTCAGACAACTTTTTTTTTCTTTTTTCCCGTTATTTAGGTGTAAAATAAGGACAAACTCACAAAACCAAAATATTTCAGATAACTTTTTTTTCTTTTTTCCTGTTTTCTTTTTTCCTGGTGCAAAATAAGGACAAAAACAGACAACCAAAATATTTCAAATAACTTTTTTTCTTTTTTCCCGTTTTTTAGGTGCAAAATAAGGACAAAAAGAGAAAACCAAAATATTTCAGATAACTTTTTTTTTCTTTTACGCGTTTAGGTGGCAAAATAAGGACACAAACAGAAAACTAAAATATTTCAGAGAACTTTTTTTCCTTTTTCCCGTTATTTAAGTGAAAAATAAAGACAAAAACAGAAAACCAAAATATTTCAGATAACTTTTTTTATCATTTTTCCCGTTATTTAGGTGTAAAATAAGGGCAAAAACAGAAAACCAATATATTTCAAATAAGTTTTTTTTCTTTTTTCCTGTTATTTATGTGCAAAATAAGGACAAAAACAGAAAACCAAAATATTTCAGATAACTTTTTTTTCTTTTTTCCTATTATTTAAGTGCAAAATAAAGACAGAAACAGAAAACCATAATATTTCAGATAACTTTTTTTTTCTTTTTTCCCATTATGTAGGTGCAAAATAAGGACAAAAAGAAAAAACCAAAATGTTTCAGAAAACTTTTTTTCTCTTTTTTCCCGCTATTTAAGTGAAAAATAAAGACAAAAACAGAAAACCAAAATATTTCAGATAACTTTTTTTTTCCTTTTTCCCGTTATTTAGGTGTAAAATAAGGACAAAAACACAAAACCAAAATATTTCAGATAACTTTTTTTTCTTTTTTCCTGTTTTCTTTTTTCCTGGTGCAAAATAAGGACAAAAACAGACAACCAAAATATTTCAAATAACTTTTTTTCTTTTTTCCCGGTTTTTAGGTGCAAAATAAGGACAAAAAGAGAAAACCAAAATATTTCAGATAACTTTTTTTTTCTTTTACGCGTTATTTAGGTGGCAAAATAAGGACACAAACAGAAAACTAAAATATTTCAGAGAACTTTTTTTCCTTTTTCCCGTTATTTAAGTGAACAATAAAGACAAAAACAGAAAACCAAAATATTTCAGATAACTTTTTTCTTCTTTTTCCCGTTATTTAAGTGAAAAATAAAGACAAAACAGAAAACCAAAATATTTCAGATAACTTCTTTTTTCCCGTTACTTAATCCTTTCGCGTCGGAGTTTTTTTTTTAAAAACAGAGTAAATCTAGATAAGGAATCAATTAGATATGCATTAAATGTAAATTACTTTTACTCTAATATTTTTCATGCCATAGTTTAGGAGTATGGGGAAGGGATATATCGTACCAAGAGCCAGTTAATTTGGTACAATACATCCCAACAGATGTGAGTAAATTAAATAACAAGAATAAAAAATAAAAAATATCCTTTATTCAGCGGAATATAATAACAAAAATTCATAATAAAAACAAAGTATTTATATATAGTTAATCAATAATAATATAAAAAAGTCTTAATTTTTCTTAACAAATTAAGACAAAAGTTTTAACAAATGTTCCTCTGAATCAACTTCTCCATCACTCGGTACATACTCAGACCCAGAAAACTTTTTTTCTCTTTTTTCCCGCTATTTAAGTGAAAAATAAAGACAAAAACAGAAAACCAAAATATTTCAGATAACTTTTTTTTTCCTTTTTCCCGTTATTTAGGTGTAAAATAAGGACAAAAACAGAAAACCAAAATATTTCAGATAACTTTTTTTTCTTTTTTCCTGTTTTCTTTTTTCCTGGTGCAAAATAAGGACAAAAACAGAAAACCAAAATATTTCAAATAACTTTTTTTCTTTTTTCCCGTTTTTTAGGTGCAAAATAAGGACAAAAAGAGAAAACCAAAATATTTCAGATAACTTTTTTTTTCTTTTACGCGTTATTTAGGTGGCAAAATAAGGACACAAACAGAAAACTAAAATATTTCAGAGAACTTTTTTTCCTTTTTCCCGTTATTTAAGTGAACAATAAAGACAAAAACAGAAAACCAAAATATTTCAGATAACTTTTTTTTTCTTTTTTCCCGTTATTTAAGTGAAAAATGAAGACAAAACAGACAACCAAAATATTTCAGATAACTTCTTTTTTCCCGTTACTTAAGTGAAAAATAAAGACAAAAAGAGAAAACCAAAATATTTCAGATAACTTTTTTCTTCTTGTTTCCCGTTATTTAAGTGTAAAATAAAGACAAAAACAGAAAACCATAATATTTCAGATAACTTTTTTTTTCTTTTTTCCCGTTATTTAAGTGAAAAATAAAGACAAAAACAGAAAACCATAATATCCAAGATAACTTTTTTTTTCTTTTTTCCCGTTATTTAGGTGCAAAATAAGGACAAAAACAGAAAACCAAAATATTTCAGATAACTTTTTTTTTCTTTTTTCCCGTTATTTACGTGTAAAATAAGGACAAAAACAGAAAACCATAATATCCCAGATAACTTTTTTTTTCTTTTTTCCCGTTATTTAGGTGCAAAATAAGGACAAAAACAGAAAACCAAAATATTTCAGATAACTTTTTTTTTCTTTTTTCCGTTATTTAGGTGTAAAATAAGGACAAAAACAGAAAACCATAATATTTCAGATAACTTTTTTTTCTTTTTTCCTGTTATTTAGCTGCAAAATAAGGACAAAACCAGAAAACCAAAATATTTCAGATAACTTTTTTTTTCTTTTTCCCGATATTTAAGTGCAACATAAGGACAGAAACAGAAAACTAAAATATTTCAGATAACTTTTTTTTCTTTTTCCTTGTTATTTAGGTCCAACAGTAGCACAAAAACAGAAAACCAAAATATTTGAGATAACTTTTAATTTTTCTCGTTATTTAGGTGTAAAATAATGTCAAAAACAGAAAACCAAAATATTTCAGATAACTTTTTTTTTCTTTTTTCCTGTTATTTAGGTGCAAAATAAGGACAAAACCAGAAAACCAAAATATTTCAGATAACTTTTTTTTTCTTTTTCCCGATATTTAAGTGCAAAATAAAGACAGAAACAGAAAACTAAAATATTTCAGATAACTTTTTTTTTCTTTTTTCCCGTTATTGGATCCAACAGTAGCGCAAAAACAGAAAACGAAAATATTTCAGATAACTTTTTTCTTCTTTTTTCTCGTTATTTAGGTCCAACAGTAGCACAAAAACAGAAAACCAAAATATTTGAGATAACTTTTCATTTTTCTCGTTATTTAGGTGCCAAAATAAGGATAAAAACAGAAAACCAATATATTTCAGATAACTTTTTTTTTTCTTTTTTCCCGTTATTCAATTGTAAACTAAGGACAAAAACAGAAAACCTAAATATTTCAGATCATTTTTTTTCTTTTTTCCCGTTATTTAAGTGAAAAATAAAGACAAAAACAGAAAACCAGAATATTACAGTAAACTTTTTTCTTCTTTTTTCCCGTTATTTAGGTGTAAAATAAGGACAAAAACACAAAACCAAAATATTTCAGATAACTTTTTTTTTCTTTTACGCGTTATTTAGGTAGCAAAATAAGGATAAAAACAGAAAACCAATATATTTCGGATAACTTTTTTTTTCTTTTTTCCTGGTGCAAAATAAGGACAACAATTGAAAACCAAAATATTTCAGATAACTTTTTTTTTCTTTTTTCCGTTATTTAGGTTGAAAAATAAGGACAAAATTAGAAAACTAAAATATTTCAGATAACTTTTTTTTCTTTTTTCCCGGTATTTAGGTGTGAATTAAGGACAAAAACAGAAAACCAAAATATTTCAGACAACTTTTTTTTTCTTTTTTCCTGGTGAAAAATAAAGACAAAAACAGAAAACCAAAATATTTCAGATAACTTTTTTCTTCTTGTTTCCCGTTATTTAAGTGTAAAATAAAGACAAAAACAGAAAACCATAATATTTCAGATAACTTTTTTTTTCTTTTTTCCCGTTATTTAAGTGTAAAATAAGGACAAAAACACAAAACCAAAATATTTCAGATAACTTTTTTTTCTTTTTTCCTGTTTTCTTTTTTCCTGGTGCAAAATAAGGACAAAAACAGAAAACCAAAATATTTCAAATAACTTTTTTTCTTTTTTCCCGTTTTTTAGGTGCAAACTAAGGACAAAAAAAGAAAACCAAAATATTTCAGATAACTTTTTTTTTCTTTTACGCGTTATTTAGGTAGCAAAATAAGGATAAAAACAGAAAACCAATATATTTCGGATAACTTTTTTTTTCTTTTTTCCTGTTTTCTTTTTTCCTGGTGCAAAATAAGGACAAAAACAGAAAACCAAAATATTTCAGATAACTTTTTTTTCTTTTTTCCGTTATTTAGGTTGAAAAATAAGGACGAAAACAGAAAATCAAAATATTTCAGATAACTTTTTTTTTCTCTTTTCCCGTTATTTAGGTGCAAAATAAGGACAAAATTAGAAAACTAAAATATTTCAGATAACTTTTTTTTCCATTTTCCCGGTATTTCGGTGTGAAATAAGGACAAAAACAGAAAACCAAAATATTTCAGACAACTTTTTTTTTCTTTTTTCCTGGTGCAAAATAAGGACAAAAACAGAAAACCAAAATATTTCAGATAACTTTTTTCTTCTTTTTTCCCATTATTTAGTTGTAAAATAAGGACAAAAACAGAAAACCTAAATATTTCAGATAACTTTTTTTTTCTTTTTTCCCGTTATTTAAGTGAAAAATAAAGACAAAAACAGAAAACCATAATATCCCAGATAACTTTTTTTTTCTTTTTTCTCGTTATTTAGGTCCAACAGTAGCACAAAAACAGAAAACCAAAATATTTGAGATAACTTTTCATTTTTCTCGTTATTTAGGTGCCAAAATAAGGATAAAAACAGAAAACCAATATATTTCAGATAACTTTTTTTTTTCTTTTTTCCCGTTATTCAATTGTAAACTAAGGACAAAAACAGAAAACCTAAATATTTCAGATCATTTTTTTTCTTTTTTCCCGTTATTTAAGTGAAAAATAAAGACAAAAACAGAAAACCAGAATATTACAGTAAACTTTTTTCTTCTTTTTTCCCGTTATTTAGGTGTAAAATAAGGACAAAAACACAAAACCAAAATATTTCAGATAACTTTTTTTTTCTTTTACGCGTTATTTAGGTAGCAAAATAAGGATAAAAACAGAAAACCAATATATTTCGGATAACTTTTTTTTTCTTTTTTCCTGGTGCAAAATAAGGACAAAAACAGAAAACCAAAATATTTCAGATAACTTTTTTTTTCTTTTTTCCGTTATTTAGGTTGAAAAATAAGGACAAAATTAGAAAACTAAAATATTTCAGATAACTTTTTTTTCTTTTTTCCCGGTATTTAGGTGTGAATTAAGGACAAAAACAGAAAACCAAAATATTTCAGACAACTTTTTTTTTCTTTTTTCCTGGTGCAAAATAAGGACAAAAACAGAAAACCAAAATATTTCAGATAACTTTTTTCTTCTATTTTCCCATTATTTAGTTGTAAAATAAGGACAAAAACAGAAAACCTAAATATTTCAGATAACTTTTTTTTTCTTTTTTCCCGTTATTTAAGTGTAAAATAAGGACAAAAACACAAAACCAAAATATTTCAGATAACTTTTTTTTCTTTTTTCCTGTTTTCTTTTTTCCTGGTGCAAAATAAGGACAAAAACAGAAAACCAAAATATTTCAAATAACTTTTTTTCTTTTTTCCCGTTTTTTAGGTGCAAACTAAGGACAAAAAAAGAAAACCAAAATATTTCAGATAACTTTTTTTTTCTTTTACGCGTTATTTAGGTAGCAAAATAAGGATAAAAACAGAAAACCAATATATTTCGGATAACTTTTTTTTTCTTTTTTCCTGGTGCAAAATAAGGACAACAATAGAAAACCAAAGTATTTCAGATAACTTTTTTTTTCTTTTTTCCGTTATTTAGGTTGAAAAATAAGGACAAAATTAGAAAACTAAAATATTTCAGATAACTTTTTTTTCTTTTTTCCCGGTATTTAGGTGTGAATTAAGGACAAAAACAGAAAACCAAAATATTTCAGACAACTTTTTTTTTCTTTTTTCCTGGTGCAAAATAAGGACAAAAACAGAAAACCAAAATATTTCAGATAACTTTTTTCTTCTTTTTTCCCATTATTTAGTTGTAAAATAAGGACAAAAACAGAAAACCAAAATATTTCAGATAACTTTTTTTTTCTTTTTTCCCGTTATTTAAGTGTAAAATAAGGACAAAAAGAGAAAACCAAAATGTTTCAGAAAACTTTTTTTTCTTTTTTCCTGTTTTCTTTTTTCCTGGTGCAAAATAAGGACAAAAACAGAAAACCAAAATATTTCAGATAACTTTTTTTCTTTTTTCCCGTTTTTTAGGTGCAAACTAAGGACAAAAAAAGAAAACCAAAATATTTCAGATAACTTTTTTTTTCTTTTACGCGTTATTTAGGTAGCAAAATAAGGATAAAAACAGAAAACCAATATATTTCGGATAACTTTTTTTTTCTTTTTTCCTGTTTTCTTTTTTCCTGGTGCAAAATAAGGACAAAAACAGAAAACTAAAATATTTCAGAGAACTTTTTTTTCTTTTTTCCGTTATTTAGGTTGAAAAATAAGGACGAAAACAGAAAATCAAAATATTTAGGTGCAAAATAAGGACAAAATTAGAAAACTAAAATATTTCAGATAACTTTTTATTCTTTTTTCCCGGTATTTAGGTGTGAAATAAGGACAAAAACAGAAAACCAAAATATTTCAGACAACTTTTTTTTTCTTTTTTCCTGGTGCAAAATAAGGACAAAAACAGAAAACCAAAATATTTCAGATAACTTTTTTCTTCTTTTTTCCCATTATTTAGTTGTAAAATAAGGACAAAAACAGAAAACCAAAATATTTCAGATAACTTTTTTTTTCTTTTTTCCCGTTATTTAAGTGAAATATAAAGACAAAAACAGAAAACCAAAATATTTTAGATAACTTTTTTCTTCCTTTTTCCCATTATTTAGTTGTAAAATAAGCACAAAAACAGAAAACCAAAATATTTCAGATAACTTTTTTTTTCTTTTTTCCTGGTGCAACATAAGGACAAAGACAGAAAACCAAAATATTTCAGATAACTTTTTTTTCTTTTGTCCCGTTATTTAAGTGAAAAATAAAGACAAAAACAGAAAACCATAATATCCCAGATAAATTTTTTTTCTTTTTTCCCGTTATTTACGTGTAAAATAAGGACAAAAACAGAAAACCATAATATCCCAGATAACCTTTTTTTTCTTTTTTCTCGTTATTTAGGTGCAAAATAAGGACAAAAACATAAAACCAAAATATTTCAGATAACTTTTTTTTTCTTTTTTCCTGTTATTTAGGTGCAAAATAACGACAAAACCAGAAAACCAAAATATTTCAGATAACTTTTTTTTTCTTTTTCCCGATATTTAAGTGCAAAATAAGGACAAAAACAGAAAACCAAAATATTTCAGATAACTTTTTTTTTCTTTTTTCCCGTTATTGGATCCAACAGTAGCGCAAAAACAGAAAACGAAAATATTTCAGAAAACTTTTTTTTTCTTTTTTCCCGTTATTTGGTTCTAAATAAGGACAAAAACAGAAAACCCAAATATTTCAGATAACTTTTTTTTTCTATTTTCCCGTTATTTAAGTGAAAAATAAAGACAAAAACAGAAAACCATAATATTTCAGATAACTTTTTTTATCTTTTTTCCCGTTATTTAGGTGTAAAATAAGGACAAAAACTGAAAACCAATATATTTCAAATAAGTTTTTTTTTCTTTTTTCCTGTTATTTATGCCCAAAATAAGGACAAAAACAGAAAACCAAAATATTTCAAATAACTTTTTTTTTCCTTTTTCCTGTTATTTAGGTGCAAAATAAGGACAAAAACAGAAAACCAAAATATTTCAGATAATTTTTTTTTTCTTTTTTCCCGTTATTTAGGTGCAAAATAAGGACAAAAAGAGAAAACCAATATATTTCAGATAAATTTTTTTCTCTTTTTTCCCGCTATTTAAGTGAAAAATAAAGACAAAAACAGAAAACCAAAATATTTCAGTAAACGTTTTTCTTCTTTTTTCCCATTATTTAGCTGTAAAATAAGGACAAAAACATAAAACCTAAATATTACAGATAACTTTTTTTTTCTTTTTTCCCGTTATTTAAGTGAAAAATAAAGACAAAAACAAAAAACCAAAATATTTCAGATAAGTTTTTTTTCCTTTTTCCTGTTATTTAGGTGCAAAATAAGGACAAAACCAGAAAACCAAAATATTTCAGATAACTTTTTTTTTCTTTTTCCCGATATTTAAGTGCAAAATAAGGACAGAAACAGAAAACTAAAATATTTCAGATAACTTTTTTTTTCCTTTTTCCCGTTATTGGATCCAACAGTAGCGCAAAAACAGAAAACGAAAATATTTCAGAAAACTTTTTTTTTCTTTTTTCCCGTTATTTGGTTCAATATAAGGACAAAAACAGAAAACCCAAATATTTCAGATAACTTTTTTTTTCTATTTTCCCGTTATTTAAGTGAAAAATAAAGACAAAAACAGAAAACCATAATATTTCAGATAACTTTTTTTTTCTTTTTTCCTGGTGCAAAATAAGGACAAAAACAGAAAACCAAAATATTTCAGATAACTTTTTTTTTCTTTTTTCCGTTATTTAGGTTGAAAAATAAGGACAAAATTAGAAAACTAAAATATTTCAGATAACTTTTTTTTCTTTTTTCCCGGTATTTAGGTGTGAATTAAGGACAAAAACAGAAAACCAAAATATTTCAGACAACTTTTTTTTTCTTTTTTTCTGGTGCAAAATAAGGACAAAAACAGAAAACCAAAATATTTCAGATAACTTTTTTCTTCTATTTTCCCATTATTTATTTGCACAATAAGGACAAAAACAGAAAACCTAAATATTTCAGATAACTTTTTTTATCTTTTTTCCCGTTATTTAAGTGTAAAATAAGGACAAAAACACAAAACCAAAATATTTCAGATAACTTTTTTTTCTTTTTTCCTGTTTTCTTTTTTCCTGGTGCAAAATAAGGACAAAAACAGAAAACCAAAATATTTCAAATAACTTTTTTTCTTTTTTCCCGTTTTTTAGGTGCAAACTAAGGACAAAAAAAGAAAACCAAAATATTTCAGATAACTTTTTTTTTCTTTTACGCGTTATTTAGGTAGCAAAATAAGGATAAAAACAGAAAACCAATATATTTCGGATAACTTTTTTTTTCTTTTTTCCTGTTTTCTTTTTTCCTGGTGCAAAATAAGGACAAAAACAGAAAACCAAAATATTTCAGATAACTTTTTTTTCTTTTTTCCGTTATTTAGGTTGAAAAATAAGGACGAAAACAGAAAATCAAAATATTTCAGATAACTTTTTTTTTCTCTTTTCCCGTTATTTAGGTGCAAAATAAGGACAAAATTAGAAAACTAAAATATTTCAGATAACTTTTTTTTCTTTTTTCCCGGTATTTAGGTGTGAAATAAGGACAAAAACAGAAAACCAAAATATTTCAGACAACTTTTTTTTTCTTTTTTCCTGGTGCAAAATAAGGACAAAAACAGAAAACCAAAATATTTCAGATAACTTTTTTCTTCTTTTTTCCCATTATTTAGTTGTAAAATAAGGACAAAAACAGAAAACCTAAATATTTCAGATAACTTTTTTTTTCTTTTTTCCCGTTCTTTAAGTGAAATATAAAGACAAAAACAGAAAACCAAAATATTTCAGATAACTTTTTTCTTCTTTTTTCCCATTATTTAGTTGTAAAATAAGCACAAAAACAGAAAACCAAAATATTTCAGATAACTTTTTTTTTCTTTTTTCCTGGTGCAAAATAAGGACAAAGACAGAAAACCAAAATATTTCAAATAACTTTTTTTTCTTTTTACCCGTTTTTTAGGTGCAAAATAAGGACAAAAACAGAAAACCAAAATATTTCAGACAACTTTTTTTTTCTTTTTTCCCGTTATTTAGGTGTAAAATAAGGACAAAAACAGAAAACCTAAATATTTCAGATCATTTTTTTATCTTTTTTCCTGTTATTTAAGTGCAAAATAAATACAGAAACAGAAAACCATAATATTTCAGATAACTTTTTTTTTCTTTTTTCCCATTATGTAGGTGCAAAATAAGGACAAAAAGAAAAAACCAAAATGTTTCAGAAAACTTTTATTCTCTTTTTAAATAAAGACAAAAACAGAAAACCAAAATATATAAAAAAAAAAATTTTTTCTTTTTCCCGTTATTTAGGTGTAAAATAAGGACAAAAACACAAAACCAAAATATTTCAGATAAGTTTTTTTTCTTTTTTCCTGTTTTCTTTTTTCCTGGTGCAAAATAAGGAAAAGACAGAAAACCAAAATATTTCAAATAACTTTTTTTTCTTTTTTCCCGTTTTTTAGGTGCAAAATAAGGACAAAAAGAGAAAACCAAAATATTTCAGATAACTTTTTTTTTCTTTTACGCGTTATTTAGGTGGCAAAATAAGGACACAAACAGAAAACTAAAATATTTCAGAGAACTTTTTTTCCTTTTTCCCGTTATTTAAGTGAAAAATAAAGACAAAAACAGAAAACCAAAATATTTCAGATAACTTTTTTTTTCTTTTTTCCCATTATTTAGGTGTAAAATAAGGGCAAAAACAGAAAACCAATATATTTCAAATAAGTTTTTTTTCTTTTTTCCTGTTATTTATGTGCAAAATAAGGACAAAAACAGAAAACCAAAATATTTCAGATAACTTTTTTTTCTTTTTCCCGTTATTTAAGTGAACAATAAAGTGAAAAATAAAGACAAAACAGAAAACCAAAATATTTCAGATAACTTCTTTTTTCCCGTTACTTAAGTGAAAAATAAAGACAAAAAGAGAGAACCAAAATATTTCAGATAACATTTTTCTTCTTGTTTCCCGTTATTTAAGTGTAAAATAAAGACAAAAACAGAAAACCATAATATTTCAGATAACTTTTTTTCCTTTTGTCCCGTTATTTAAGTGAAAAATAAAGACAAAAACAGAAAACCATAATATCCCAGATAACTTTTTTTTTCTTTTTTCCCGTTATTTACGTGTAAAATAAGGACAAAAACAGAAAACGATAATATCCCAGATAACCTTTTTTTTCTTTTTTCCCGTTATTTAGGTGCAAAATAAGGACAAAAACTGAAAACCAAAATATTTCAGATAACTTTTTTTTTCTTTTTTCCTGTTATTTAGGTGCAAAATAAGGAAAAAACCAGAAAACCAAAATATTTCAGATAACTTTTTTTTTCTTTTTCCCGATATTTAAGTGCAAAATAAGGACAGAAACAGAAAACTAAAATATTTCAGATAACTTTTTTTTTCTTTTTTCCCGTTATTGGAT
The DNA here is from genome assembly GCA_963932195.1 of Empis livida. Taxonomy (NCBI): domain Eukaryota; kingdom Metazoa; phylum Arthropoda; class Insecta; order Diptera; family Empididae; genus Empis; species Empis livida. The sequence continues at coordinate 26,817,940 of OZ010647.1, read as the reverse complement.
CCAACAGTAGCGCAAAAACAGAAAACGAAAATATTTCAGAAAACTTTTTTTTTCTTTTTTCCCGTTATTTGGTTCTAAATAAGGACAAAAACAGAAAACCCAAATATTTCAGATAACTTTTTTTTTCTATTTTCCCGTTATTTAAGTGAAAAATAAAGACAAAAACAGAAAACCATAATATTTCAGATAACTTTTTTTATCTTTTTTCCCGTTATTTAGGTGTAAAATAAGGACAAAAACTGAAAACCAATATATTTCAAATAAGTTTTTTTTTCTTTTTTCCTGTTATTTATGCCCAAAATAAGGACAAAAACAGAAAAACCAAAATATTTCAAATAACTTTTTTTTTCCTTTTTCCTGTTATTTAGGTGCAAAATAAGGACAAAAACAGAAAACCAAAATATTTCAGATAATTTTTTTTTTCTTTTTTCCCGTTATTTAGGTGCAAAATAAGGACAAAAAGAGAAAACCAATATATTTCAGATAAATTTTTTTCTCTTTTTTCCCGCTATTTAAGTGAAAAATAAAGACAAAAACAGAAAACCAAAATATTTCAGTAAACGTTTTTCTTCTTTTTTCCCATTATTTAGCTGTAAAATAAGGACAAAAACAGAAAACCTAAATATTACAGATAACTTTTTTTTTCTTTTTTCCCGTTATTTAAGTGAAAAATAAAGACAAAAACAAAAAACCAAAATATTTCAGATAAGTTTTTTTTCCTTTTTCCTGTTATTTAGGTGCAAAATAAGGACAAAACCAGAAAACCAAAATATTTCAGATAACTTTTTTTTTTCTTTTTCCCGATATTTAACTGCAAAATAAGGACAGAAACAGAAAACTAAAATATTTCAGATAACTTTTTTTTTCTTTTTTCCCGTTATTGGATCCAACAGTAGCGCAAAAACAGAAAACGAAAATATTTCAGAAAACTTTTTTTTTCTTTTTTCCCGTTATTTGGTTCAAAATAAGGACAAAAACAGAAAACCCAAATATTTCAGATAACTTTTTTTTTCTATTTTCCCGTTATTTAACTGAAAAATAAATACAAAAACAGAAAACCATAATATTTCAGATAACTTTTTTTATCTTTTTGCCCGTTATTTAGGTGTAAAATAAGGATAAAAACAGGAAACCAATATATTTCAAATAAGTTTTTTTTTCTTTTTTCCTGTTATTTATGCGCAAAATAACGACAAAAACAGAAAACCAAAATATTTCAAATAACTTTTTTTTTCCTTTTTCCTGTTATTTAGGTGCAAAATAAGGACAAAAACAGAAAACCAAAATATTTCAGATAATTTTTTTTTCTTTTTTCCCGTTATTTAGGTGCAAAATAAGGACAAAAAGAGAAAACCAATATATTTCAGATAACTTTTTTTCTCTTTTTTCCCGCTATTTAAGTGAAAAATAAAGACAAAAACAGAAAACCAAAATATTTCAGTAAACGTTTTTCTTCTTTTTTCCCATTATTTAGCTGTAAAATAAGGACAAAAACAGAAAACCTAAATATTACAGATAACTTTTTTTTCTTTTTTCCCGTTATTTAAGTGAAAAATAAAGACAAAAACAAAAAACCAAAATATTTCAGATAAGTTTTTTTTCTTTTTTCCTGTTATTTATGTGCAAAATACGGACAAAAACAGAAAACCAAAATATTTCAGATAACTTTTTTTTTCTTTTTTCCCATTATTTAAGTGAAAAATAAAAACAAAAACAGAAAACCATAATATTTCAGATAACTTTTTTTTTCTTTTTTCCCGTTATTTAAGTGAAAAATAAAGACAAAAACAGAAAACCAAAATATTTCAAATAACTTTTTTTTCGTTTTTCCCGTTTTTTAGGTGCAAAATAAGGACAAAAACAGAAAACCAAAATATTTTAGATACCTTTTGTTTCTTTTTTCCTGTTATTTATGTGCAAAATAAGGACAAAAACAGAAAACTAAAATATTTCAGATAACTTTTTTTTTCTTTTTTCCTGGTGCAAAATAAGGACAAAGACAGAAAACCAAAATATTTCAAATAACTTTTTTTCCTTTTTACCCGTTTTTTAGGTGCAAAATAAGGACAAAAACAGAAAACCAAAATATTTCAGACAATTTTTTTTTCTTTTTTCCCGTTATTTAGGTGTAAAATAAGGACAAAAACAGAAAACCTAAATATTTCAGATCATTTTTTTTTTCTTTTTTCCTATTATTTAAGTGCAAAATAAAGACAGAAACAGAAAACCATAATATTTCAAATAACTTTTTTTTTCTTTTTTCCCATTATGTAGGTGCAAAATAAGGACAAAAAGAAAAAACCAAAATGTTTCAGAAAACTTTTTTTCTCTTTTTTCCCGCTATTTAAATGAAAAATAAAGACAAAAACAGAAAACCAAAATATTTCAGATAACTTTTTTTTTCCTTTTTCCCGTTATTTAGGTGTAAAATAAGGACAAAAACACAAAACCAAAATATTTCAGATAACTTTTTTTTCTTTTTTCCTGTTTTCTTTTTTCATGGTGCAAAATAAGGACAAAAAACAGACAACCAAAATATTTCAAATAACTTTTTTTCTTTTTTCCCGTTTTTAGGTGCAAAATAAGGACAAAAAGAGAAAACCAAAATATTTCAGATAACTTTTTTTTTCTTTTACGCGTTATTTAGGTGGCAAAATAAGGGCACAAACAGAAAACTAAAATATTTCAGAGAACTTTTTTTCCTTTTTCCCGTTATTTAAGTGAAAAATAAAGACAAAAACAGAAAACCAAAATATTTCAGATAACTTTTTTTATCTTTTTTCCCGTTATTTAGGTGTAAAATAAGGGCAAAAACAGAAAACCAATATATTTCAAATAAGTTTTTTTTCTTTTTTCCTGTTATTTATGTGCAAAATAAGGACAAAAACAGAAAACCAAAATATTTCAGATAACTTTTTTTTCTTTTTCCCGTTATTAAGTGAACAATAAAGACAAAAACAGAAAACCAAAATATTTCAGATAACTTTTTTTTTCTTTTTTCCCGTTATTTAAGTGAAAAATAAAGACAAAACAAAAAACCAAAATATTTCAGATAACTTCTTTTTTCCCGTTACTTAAGTGAAAAATAAAGACAAAAAGAGAAAACCAAAATATTTCAGATAACTTTTTTCTTCTTGTTTCCCGTTATTTAAGTGTAAAATAAAGACAAAAACAGAAAACCATAATATTTCAGATAACTTTTTTTTTCTTTTTTCCCGTTATTTAAGTGAAAAATAAAGACAAAAACAGAAAACCATAATATCCCAGATAACTTTTTTTTTCTTTTTTCCCGTTATTTAGGTGCAAAATAAGGACAAAAACAGAAAACCAAAATATTTCAGATAACTTTTTTTTTCTTTTTTCCAGTTATTTACGTGTAAAATAAGGACAAAAACAGAAAACCATAATATCCCAGATAACTTTTTTTTCTTTTTTCCCGTTATTTAGATGCAAAATAAGGACAAAAACAGAAAACCAAAATATTTCAGATAACTTTTTTTTTCTTTTTTCCGTTATTTAGGTGTAAAATCAGGACAAAAACAGAAAACCATAATATTTCAGATAACTTTTTTTTCTTTTTTCCTGTTATTTAGCTGCAAAATAAGGACAAAACCAGAAAACCAAAATATTTCAGATAACTTTTTTTTTCTTTTTCCCGATATTTAAGTGCAACATAAGGACAGAAACAGAAAACTAAAATATTTCAGATAACTTTTTTTTTCTTTTTTCTCGTTATTTAGGTCCAACAGTAGCACAAAAACAGAAAACCAAAATATTTGAGATAACTTTTCATTTTTCTCGTTATTTAGGTGTAAAATAACGTCAAAAACAGAAAACCAAAATATTTCAGATAACTTTTTTTTTCTTTTTTCCTGTTATTTAGGTGCAAAATAAGGACAAAACCAGAAAACCAAAATATTTCAGATAACTTTTTTTTTCTTTTTCCCTATATTTAAGTGCAAAATAAGGACAGAAACAGAAAACTAAAATATTTCAGATAACTTTTTTTTTCTTTTTTCCCGTTATTGGATCCAACAGTAGCGCAAAAACAGAAAACGAAAATATTTCAGATAACTTTTTTTTTCTTTTTTCCCGTTATTTGGTTCAAAATAAGGACAAAAACAGAAAACCAAAATATTTCAGATAACTTTTTTTTTCTTTTTTCCGTTATTTAGGTGTAAAATCAGGACAAAAACAGAAAACCATAATATTTCAGATAACTTTTTTTTTCTTTTTTCCTGTTATTTAGGTGCAAAATAAGGACAAAACCAGAAAACCATAATATTTCAGATAACTTTTTTTATCTTTTTTCCCGTTATTTAGGTGTAAAATAAGGACAAAAAGAGAAAACCAATATATTTCAAATAAGTTTATTTTTCTTTTTTCCTGTTATTTATGTGCAAAATAAGGACAAAAACAGAAAACCAAAATATTTCAGTAAACTTTTTTCTTCTTTTTTTCCATTATTTAGCTGTAAAATAAGGACTAAAACAGAAAACCTAAATATTACAGATAACTTTTTTTTTCTTTTTTCCCGTTATTTAAGTGAAAAATAAAGACAAAAACAGAAAAACCAAAATATTTCAGATAAGTTTTTTTTCTTTTTTCCTGTTATTTATGTGCAAAATAAGGACAAAAACAGAAAACCAAAATATTTCAGATAACTTTTTTTTTCTTTTTTCTCATTATTTAGGTGAAAAATAAAAACAAAAACAGAAAACCATAATATTTCAGATAACTTTTTTTTTCTTTTTTCCCGTTATTTAAGTGAAAAATAAAGACAAAAACAGAAAACCAAAATATTTCAAATAACTTTTTTTTCGTTTTTCCCGTTTTTTAGGTGCAAAATCAGGACAAAAACAGAAAACCAAAATATTTCAGATACCTTTTTTTTCTTTTTTCCTATTATTTATGTGCAAAATAAGGGCAAAAACAGAAAACCAAAATATTTCAGATAACTTTTTTTTTCTTTTTTCCCGTTATTTAAGTGAAAAATAAAGACAAAAACAGAAAACCGAAATATTTCAAATAACTTTTTTTTCGTTTTTCCCGTTTTTTAGGTGCAAAATAAAGACAAAAACAGAAAACCAAAATATTTCAGATACCTTTTTTTTCTTTTTCCCGTTATTTAGGTTGCAAAATAATTACAAGAACAGAAAATCAAAATATTTCAGATAACTTTTTTTTTCTTTTTTCCCGTTATTTAGGTGCAAAATAAGGACAAAAAGAGAAAACCAAAATATTTCAGATAACTTCTTTTCTCTTTTTTCCCGCTATTTAAGTGAAAAATAAAGACAAAAACAGAAAACCAAAATATTTCAGTAAACTTTTTTCTTTTTTTTTGCATTATTTAGCTGTAAAATAAGGACAAAAACAGAAAACCTAAATATTACAGATAACTTTTTTTTTCTTTTTTCCCGTTATTTAAGTGAAAAATAAGGATAAAAACAGAAAACCAATATATTTTAGATAACTTTTTTTTTCTTTTTTCCCATTACTTAAGTGAAAAATAAAGACAAAAACAGAAAACCAAAATATTTCAGATAACTTCTTCCTTCTTGTTTCCCGTTATTTAAGTGAAAAATAAAGACAAAAACAGAAAATCATAATATTTCAGATAACTTTTTTTTTCTTTTTTCCCGTTATTTAAGTGAAAAATAAGGACAAAAATAGAAAACCATAATATTCCAGATAACTTTTTTCTTCTTGTTTCCCGTTATTTAACTGAAAAATAAAGACAAAAACAGAAAATCATAATATTTCAGATAACTTTTTTTTTCTTTTTTCCCTTATTTAAGTGAAAAATAAGGACAAAAACAGAAAACCAAAATATTTCAGATAACTTTTTTTTTCTTTTTTCCGATATTTAAGTGCAAAATAAGGACAGAAACAGAAAACTAAAATATTTCAGATAACTTTTTTTTTCTTTTTTCCAATTATTTAGGTCCAACAGTAGCACAAAAACAGAAAACCAAAATATTTGAGATAACTTTTCATTTTTCTCGTTATTTAGGTGCAAAATAATGTCAAAAACAGAAAACCAAAATATTTCAGATAACTTTTTTTTTTCTTTTTTCCTGTTATTTAGGTGCAAAATAAGGACAAAACCAGAAAACCAAAATATTTCAGATAACTTTTTTTTTCTTTTTCCCGATATTTAAGTGTAAAATAAGGACAGAAACAGAAAACTAAAATATTTCAAATAACTTTTTATTTCTTTTTTCCCGTTATTCAGGTCCAACAGTAACACAAAAACAGAAAACCAAAATATTTCAGATAACTTTTTTTTCTTTTTTCCTGTTTTGTTTTTTCCTGATGCAAAATAAGGACAAAAACAGAAAACCAAAATATTTCAAATAACTTTTTTTTCGTTTTTCCCGTTTTTTATCTGCAAAATAAGGACAAAAAGAGAAAACCAAAATATTTCAGATAAGTCTTTTTTTTTTACGCGTTATTTAGGTGGCAAAATAAGGACACAAACAGAAAACTAAAATATTTCAGAGAACTTTTTTTTCTTTTTTCCTGTTTTCTTTTTTCCTGCTGCAAAATAAGGACAAAAACAGACAACCAAAATATTTCAAATAACTTTTTTTCTTTTTTCCCGTTTTTTAGGTGCAAAATAAGGACAAAAAGAGAAAACCAAAACATTTCAGATAACTTTTTTTTTCTTTTACGCGTTATTTAGGTGGCAAAATAAGGAAACAAACAGAAAACTAAAATATTTCAGAGAACTTTTTTTCCTTTTTCCCGTTATTTAAGTGAAAAATAAAGACAAAAACAGAAAACCAAAATATTTCAGATAACTTTTTTTATCTTTTTTCCCGTTATTTAGGTGTAAAATAGGGGCAAAAACAGAAAACCAATATATTTCAAATAAGTTTTTTTTCTTTTTTCCTGTTATTATGTGCAAAATAAGGACAAAAACAGAAAACCAAAATATTTCAGATAAGTTTTTTTTCTTTTTCCCGTTATTTAAGTGAACAATAAAGACAAAAACAGAAAACCAAAATATTTCAGATAACTTTTTTTTTCTTTTTTCCCGTTATTTAAGTGAAAAATAAAGACAAAACAGAAAACCAAAATATTTCAGATAACTTCTTTTTTCCCGTTACTTAAGTGAAAAAAAAAGACAAAAAGAGAAAACCAAAATATTTCAGATAACTTTTTTCTTCTTGTTTCCCGTTATTTAAGTGTAAAATAAAGACAAAAACAGAAAACCATAATATTTCAGATAACTTTTTTTTTCTTTTTTCCTGTTATTTAGCTGCAAAATAAGGACAAAACCAGAAAACCAAAATATTTCAGATAACTTTTTTTTTCTTTTTCCCGATATTTAAGTGCAACATAAGGACAGAAACAGAAAACCATAATATTTCAGATAACTTTTTTTTTCTTTTTTCCTGTTATTTAGCTGCAAAATAAGGACAAAACCAGAAAACCAAAATATTTCAGATAACTTTTTTTTTCTTTTTCCCGATATTTAAGTGCAACATAAGGACAGAAACAGAAAACTAAAATATTTCAGATAACTTTTTTTTTCTTTTTTCCCGTTATTGGATCCAACAGTAGCGCAAAAACAGAAAACGAAAATATTTCAGATAACTTTTTTTATCTTTTTTCCCGTTATTTAGGTGTAAAATATGGACAAAAACAGAAAACCAATATATTTCAAATAATTTTTTTTTTCTTTTTTCCTGTTATTTATGTGCAAAATAAGGACAAAAACAGAAAACCAAAATATTTCAAATAACTTTTTTTTTCCTTTTTCCTGTTATTTAGGTGCAAAATAAGGATAAAAACAGAAAACCAAAATATTTCAGGTAATTTTTTTTTCTTTTTTCCCGTTATTTAGGTGCAAAATAAGGACAAAAAGAGAAAACCAATATATTTCAGATAACTTTTTTTCTCTTTTTTCCCGCTATTTAAGTGAAAAATAAAGACAAAAACAGAAAACCAAATAATTTCAGTAAACTTTTTTCTTCTTTTTTCCCATTATTTAGCTGTAAAATAAGGACTAAAACAGAATACCTAAATATTACAGATAATTTTTTTTTCTTTTTTCCCGTTATTTAAGTGAAAAATAAAGACAAAAACAAAAAACCAAAATATTTCAGAGAAGTTTTTTTTCTTTTTTCCTGTTATTTATGTGCAAAATAAGGACAAAAACAGAAAACCAAAATATTTCAGATAACTTTTTTTTTTTTTTTCTGGTTATTTAAGTGAAAAATAAAGACAAAAACAGAAAACTATAATATTTCAGATAACTTTTTTTTTCTTTTTTCCCGTTATTTAAGTGAAAAATAAAGACAAAAACAGAAAACCAAAATATTTCAAATAACTTTTTTTTCGTTTTTCCCGTTTTTTAGGTGCAAAATCAGGACAAAAACAGAAAACCAAAATATTTCAGATACCTTTTTTTTCTTTTTTCCTATTATTTATGTGCAAAATAAGGGCAAAAACAGAAAACCAAAATATTTCAGATAACTTTTTTTTTCTTTTTTCCCGTTATTTAAGTGAAAAATAAAGACAAAAACAGAAAACCAAAATATTTCAAATAACTTTTTTTTCGTTTTTCCCGTTTTTTAGGTGCAAAATAAAGACAAAAACAGAAAACCAAAATATTTCAGATACCTTTTTTTTCTTTTTCCCGTTATTTAGGTTGCAAAATAATTACAAGAACAGAAAATCAAAATATTTCAGATAACTTTGTTTTTCTTTTTTCCCGTTATTTAGGTGCAAAATAAGGACAAAAAGAGAAAACCAAAATATTTCAGATAACTTCTTTTCTCTTTTTTCCCGCTATTTAAGTGAAAAATAAAGACAAAAACAGAAAACCAAAATATTTCAGTAAACTTTTTTCTTTTTTTTTGCATTATTTAGCTGTAAAATAAGGACAAAAACAGAAAACCTAAATATTACAGATAACTTTTTTTTTCTTTTTTCCCGTTATTTAAGTGAAAAATAAGGATAAAAACAGAAAACCAATATATTTTAGATAACTTTTTTTTTCTTTTTTCCCATTACTTAAGTGAAAAATAAAGACAAAAACAGAAAACCAAAATATTTCAGATAACTTCTTCCTTCTTGTTTCCCGTTATTTAAGTGAAAAATAAAGACAAAAACAGAAAATCATAATATTTCAGATAACTTTTTTTTTCTTTTTTCCCGTTATTTAAGTGAAAAATAAGGACAAAAATAGAAAACCATAATATTCCAGATAACTTTTTTCTTCTTGTTTCCCGTTATTTAACTGAAAAATAAAGACAAAAACAGAAAATCATAATATTTCAGATAACTTTTTTTTTCTTTTTTCCCTTATTTAAGTGAAAAATAAGGACAAAACCAGAAAACCAAAATATTTCAGATAACTTTTTTTTTCTTTTTTCCGATATTTAAGTGCAAAATAAGGACAGAAACAGAAAACTAAAATATTTCAGATAACTTTTTTTTTCTTTTTTCCCATTATTTAGGTCCAACAGTAGCACAAAAACAGAAAACCAAAATATTTCAGATAACTTTTCATTTTTCTCGTTATTTAGGTGCAAAATAATGTCAAAAACAGAAAACCAAAATATTTCAGATAACTTTTTTTTTTCTTTTTTCCTGTTATTTAGGTGCAAAATAAGGACAAAACCAGAAAACCAAAATATTTCAGATAACTTTTTTTTTCTTTTTCCCGATATTTAAGTGCAAAATAAGGACAGAAACAGAAAACCAAAATATTTCAAATAACTTTTTATTTCTTTTTTTCCCGTTATTCAGGTCCAACAGTAACACAAAAACAGAAAACCAAAATATTTCAGATAACTTTTTTTTCTTTATTCCTGTTTTGTTTTTTCCTGATGCAAAATAAGGACAAAAACAGAAAACCAAAATATTTCAAATAACTTTTTTTTCGTTTTTCCCGTTTTTTATCTGCAAAATAAGGACAAAAAGAGAAAACCAAAATATTTCAGATAAGTCTTTTTTTTTTACGCGTTATTTAGGTGGCAAAATAAGGACACAAACAGAAAACTAAAATATTTCAGAGAACTTTTTTTTCTTTTTTCCTGTTTTCTTTTTTCCTGCTGCAAAATAAGGACAAAAACAGACAACCAAAATATTTCAAATAACTTTTTTTCTTTTTTCCCGTTTTTTAGGTGCAAAATAAGGACAAAAAGAGAAAACCAAAACATTTCAGATAACTTTTTTTTTCTTTTACGCGTTATTTAGGTGGCAAAATAAGGAAACAAACAGAAAACTAAAATATTTCAGAGAACTTTTTTTCCTTTTTCCCGTTATTTAAGTGAAAAATAAAGACAAAAACAGAAAACCAAAATATTTCAGATAACTTTTTTTATCTTTTTTCCCGTTATTTAGGTGTAAAATAGGGGCAAAAACAGAAAACCAATATATTTCAAATAAGTTTTTTTTCTTTTTTCCTGTTATTATGTGCAAAATAAGGACAAAAACAGAAAACCAAAATATTTTAGATAAGTTTTTTTTCTTTTTCCCGTTATTTAAGTGAACAATAAAGACAAAAACAGAAAACCAAAATATTTCAGATAACTTTTTTTTTCTTTTTTCCCGTTATTTAAGTGAAAAATAAAGACAAAACAGAAAACCAAAATATTTCAGATAACTTCTTTTTTCCCGTTACTTAAGTGAAAAAAAAAGACAAAAAGAGAAAACCAAAATATTTCAGATAACTTTTTTCTTCTTGTTTCCCGTTATTTAAGTGTAAAATAAAGACAAAAACAGAAAACCATAATATTTCAGATAACTTTTTTTTTCTTTTTTCCTGTTATTTAGCTGCAAAATAAGGACAAAACCAGAAAACCAAAATATTTCAGATAACTTTTTTTTTCTTTTTCCCGATATTTAAGTGCAACATAAGGACAGAAACAGAAAACCATAATATTTCAGATAACTTTTTTTTTCTTTTTTCCTGTTATTTAGCTGCAAAATAAGGACAAAACCAGAAAACCAAAATATTTCAGATAACTTTTTTTTTCTTTTTCCCGATATTTAAGTGCAACATAAGGACAGAAACAGAAAACTAAAATATTTCAGATAACTTTTTTTTTCTTTTTTCCCGTTATTGGATCCAACAGTAGCGCAAAAACAGAAAACGAAAATATTTCAGATAACTTTTTTTATCTTTTTTCCCGTTATTTAGGTGTAAAATATGGACAAAAACAGAAAACCAATATATTTCAAATAATTTTTTTTTTCTTTTTTCCTGTTATTTATGTGCAAAATAAGGACAAAAACAGAAAACCAAAATATTTCAAATAACTTTTTTTTTCCTTTTTCCTGTTATTTAGGTGCAAAATAAGGATAAAAACAGAAAACCAAAATATTTCAGGTAATTTTTTTTTCTTTTTTCCCGTTATTTAGGTGCAAAATAAGGACAAAAAGAGAAAACCAATATATTTCAGATAACTTTTTTTCTCTTTTTTCCCGCTATTTAAGTGAAAAATAAAGACAAAAACAGAAAACCAAATAATTTCAGTAAACTTTTTTCTTCTTTTTTCCCATTATTTAGCTGTAAAATAAGGACTAAAACAGAATACCTAAATATTACAGATAATTTTTTTTTCTTTTTTCCCGTTATTTAAGTGAAAAATAAAGACAAAAACAAAAAACCAAAATATTTCAGAGAAGTTTTTTTTCTTTTTTCCTGTTATTTAGGTGAAAAATAAAAACAAAAACAGAAAACCAAAATATTTCAGATAACTTTTTTTTTCTTTTTTCCCATTATTTAGGTGAAAAATAAAAACAAAAACAGAAAACCATAATATTTCAGATAACTTTTTTTTTCTTTTTTCCCGTTATTTAAGTGAAAAATAAAGACAAAAACAGAAAACCAAAATATTTCAAATAACTTTTTTTTCGTTTTTCCCGTTTTTTAGGTGCAAAATAAGGACAAAAACAGAAAACCAAAATATTTCAGATAACTTTTTTTTCTTTTTTCCTATTATTTATGTGCAAAATAAGGACAAAAACAGAAAACCAAAATATTTCAGATAACTTTTGTTTTCTTTTTTCCCGTTATTTAAGTGAAAAATAAAGACAAAAACAGAAAACCATAATATTTCAGTAAACTTTTTTTTTCTTTTTTCCCGTTATTTAAGTGAAAAATAAAGACAAAAACAGATAACCAAAATATTTCAATTAACTTTTTTTTCGTTTTTCCCGTTTTTTAGGTGCAAAATAAGGACAAAAACAGAAAACCAAAATATTTCAGATACCTTTTTTTTCTTTTTCCCTTTATTTAGGTTGCAAAATAATTACAAGAACAGAAAATCAAAATATTTCAGATAACTTTTTTTTTCTTTTTTCCCGTTATTTAGGTGCAAAATAAGGACAAAAAGAGAAAACCAAAATATTTCAGATAACTTTTTTTTCTTTTTTCCCGTTATTTAGGTGCAAAATAAAGACAAAAACAGAAAACCAAAATATTTCAAATAACTTTTTTTTCTTTTTTCCTGTTATTGAGGTGCAAAATAAGAACAAAACAGAAAACCAAAATATTTCAGAGAACTTTGTTTCTTTTTCCCGTTATTTAGGTGGCAAAATAAGGATAAAAACAGAAAACCAATATATTTTAGATAACTTTTTTTTTTTCCCCGTTATTTAGGTTGCAAAATAATTACAAGAACAGAAAATCAAAATATTTCAAATAACTTTTTTTTTCTTTTTTCCCGTTATTTAGGTGCAAAATAAGGACAAAAAGAGAAAACCAAAATATTTCAGATAACTTTTTTTTCTTTTTTCCCGTTATTTAGGTGCAAAATAAAGACAAAAACAGAAAACCAAAATATTTCAAATAACTTTTTTTTCTTTTTTCCTGTTATTGAGGTGCAAAATAAGAACAAAACAGAAAACCAAAATATTTCAGAGAACTTTGTTTCTTTTTCCCGTTATTTAGGTGGCAAAATAAGGATAAAAACAGAAAACCAATATATTTTAGATAACTTTTTTTTTTCCCCCGTTATTTAGGTGTAAAATAAGGACAAAAACAGAAAACCTAAATATTTCAGATCATTTTTTTTCTTTTTTCCAGTTATTTAAGTGAAAAATAAAGACAAAAACAGAAAACCAAAATATTTCAGTAAACTTTTTTCTTCTTTTTTGCATTATTTAGCTGTAAAATAAGGACAAAAACAGAAAACCTAAATATTACAGATAACTTTTTTTTTCTTTTTTCCCGTTATTTAAGTGAAAAATAAAGACAGAAACAAAAAACCAAAATATTTCAGATAACTTCTTTTTTTTTTTCCCATTACTTAAGTGAAAAATAAAGACAAAAACAGAAAACCAAAATATTTCAGATAACTTCTTCCTTCTTGTTTCCCGTTATTTAAGTGAAAAATAAAGACAAAAACAGAAAATCATAATATTTCAGATAACTTTTTTTTTTCTTTTTTCCCGTTATTTAAGTGAAAAATAAGGACAAAAATAGAAAACCATTATATTCCAGATAACTTTTTTCTTCTTGTTTCCCGTTATTTAAGTGAAAAATAAAGACAAAAACAGAAAATCATAATATTTCAGATAACTTTTTTTTTCTTTTTTCCCGTTATTTAAGTGAAAAATAAGGACGAAACCAGAAAACCAAAATATTTCAGATAACTTTTTTTTTCTTTTTTCCGATATTTAAGTGCAAAATAAGGACAGAAACAAAAAACTAAAATATTTCAGATAACTTTTTTTTTCTTTTTTCCCATTATTTAGGTCCAACAGTAGCACAAAAACAGAAAACCAAAATATTTGAGATAACTCATATTTGAGGTGCAAAATAAGGACAAAACAGAAAACCAAAATATTTCAGAGAACTTTTTTTCTTTTTCCCGTTATTTAGGTTGCAAAATAATTACAAAAACAGAAAATCAAAATATTTCAGATAACTTTTTTTTTCTTTTTTCCCGTTATATAGGTGCAAAATAAGGACAAAAAGAGAAAACCAAAATATTTCAGAGAACTTTTTTTCTTTTTCCCGTTATTTAGGTGGCAAAATAAGGATAAAAGCAGAAAACCAATATATTTTAGATAACTTCTTTTTTCTTTTTTCCCGTTATTTAGGTGTAAAATAAGGACAAAAACAGAAAACCTAAATATTGCAGATAATTTTTTTCTTTTTTCCCGTTATTTAAGTGAAAAATAAAGACAAAAACAGAAAACCAGAATATTTCAGTAAACTTTTTTCTTCTTTTTTCCCATTATTTAGTTGAAAAATAAGGACAAAAACAGAAAACCTAAATATTACAGATAACTTTTTTTTCTTTTTTCCCGTTATTTATGTGAAAAATAAAGACAAAAACAAAAAACCAAAATATTTCAGATAACTTCTTTTTTCTTTTTTCCCGTTACTTAAGTGAAAAATAAAGACAAAAACAGAAAACCAAAATATTTCAGATAACTTTTTTCTTCTTGTTTCCCCTTATTTAAGTGAAAAATAAAGACAATAACAGAAAACCATAATATTTCAGATAACTTTTTTTTTATTTTTCCCGTTATTTAAGTGAAAAATAAGGACAAAAACAGAAAACCAAAATATTTCAGATAACTTTTTTCTTCTTGTTTCCCGTTATTTAAGTGAAAAATAAAGACAATAACAGAAAACCAAAATATATCAGATAACTTTTTTTTTCTTTTTTTCCGTCATTTAGGTGTAAAATAAGGACAAAACCAGAAAACCAAAATATTTCAGATAACTTTTTTTTTCTTTTTTCCCATTATTTAGGTCCAACAGTAGCACAAAAATAGAAAACTAAAATATTTGATATAACTTTTAATTTTTCTCGTTATTTAGGTGTAAAATAAGGACAAAACCAGAAAACCAAAATATTTCAGATAACTTTGTTTTTCTTTTTCCCGATATTTAAGTGCAAAATAAGGAGAGAAACAGAAAACTAAAATATTTCAGATAACTTTATTTTTCTTTTTTCCTGTTATTTAGGTGCAAAATAAGGACAAAAACAGAAAACCAAAATATTTCAGATAACTTTTTTTTTTCCTTTTTCCTGTTATTTAGGTGCAAAATAAGGACAAAAACAGAAAACCATAATATTTCAGATAACTTTTTTTTTCTTTTTTCTTGTTATTTAGGTGCAAAATAAGGACAAAAAGAGAAAACCAAAATTTTTCAGATAACTTTTTTTTCTTTTTTCCCGTTATTTAGGTGCAAAATAAAGACAAAAACAGAAAACCAAAATATTTCAAATAACTTTTTTTTCTTTTTTCCTGTTATTGAGGTGCTAAATAAGGACAAAACAGAAAACCAAAATATTTCAGAGAACTTTTTTTCTTTTTCCGTTATTTAGGTGGCAAAATAAGGATAAATACAGAAAACCAATATATTTTAGATAACTTTTTTTTTCTTTTTTCCCGTTATTTAAGTGAAAAATAAGGACAAAAACAGAAAACCATAATATTCCAGATAACTTTTTTTTTCTTTTTTCCCGTTATTTAAGTGAAAAATAAGCACAAAAACAGAAAACCATAATATTCCAGATAACTTTTTTTTTCTTTTTTCCCGTTATTAAGGTGCAAAATAAGGACAAAAACAGAAAACCATAATATTCCAGATAACTTTTTTTTTCTTTTTTCCCGTTATTAAGGTGCAAAATAAGGACAAAAACAGAAAACCAAAATATTTCAGATAACTTTTTTCTTCTTTTTTCCCATTATTTAGTTGTAAAATAAGGACAAAAACAGAAAACCTAAATATTTCAGATAACTTTTTTTTCTTTTTTCCCGTTATTTCAGTGAACAATAAAGACAAAAGCAAAAAACCAAATTATTTCAGATAACTTCTCTTTTCTTTTTTCCCGTTACTTAATTGAAAAATAAAGACAAAAACAGAAAACCAAAATATTTCAGATAACTTTTTTTTTCTTTTTTCCCGTTATTTCAGTGAAAAATAAAGACAAAAGCAAAAAACCAAATTATTTCAGATAACTTCTCTTTTGTTTTTTCCCGTTACTTAAGTGAAAAATAAAGACAAAAACAGAAAACCAAAATATTTCAGATAACTTTTTTCTTCTTGTTTCCCGTTATTTCAGTGAAAAATAAAGACAAAAACAGAAAACCATAATATTTCAGATAACTTTTTTTTTCTTTTTTCCCATTATTTAAGTGAAAAATAAGGACAAAAACAGAAAACCATAATATTCCAGATAAATTTTTTTTCTGTTTTCCCGTTATTAAGGTGCAAAATAAGGACAAAAACAGAAAACCAAAATATTTCAGATAACTTTTTTTTTCTTTTTTCCCATTATTTAGTTGTAAAATAAGGACAAAAACAGAAAACCTAAATAGTTCAGATAACTTTTTTTTTCTTTTTTCCCGTTATTTCAGTGAAAAATAAAGACAAAAGCAAAAAACCAAATTATTTCAGATAACTTCTCTTTTCTTTTTTCCCGTTACTTAAGTGAAAAATAAAGACAAAAACAGAAAACCAAAATATTTCAGTAAACTTTTTTCTTATTTTTTCCCATTATTTAGTTGTAAAATAAGGACAAAAACAGAAAACCTAAATATTTCAGATCATTTTTTTTTCTTTTTTCCCGTTATTTAAGTGAAAAATAAAGACAAAAACAGGAAACCAAAATATTTCAGTAAACTTTTTTCTTCTTTTTTCCCATTATTTAGTTGTAAAATAAGGACAAAAACAGAAAACCTAAATATTTCAGATAACTTTTTTTTTCTTTTTTCCCGTTATTTCAGTGAAAAATAAAGACAAAAGCAAAAAACCAAATTATTTCAGATAACTTCTCTTTTCTTTTTTCCCGTTACTTAAGTGAAAAATAAAGACAAAAACAGAAAACCAAAATATTTCAGATAACTTTTTTCTTCTTGTTTCCCGTTATTTCAGTGAAAAATAAAGACAAAAACAGAAAACCATAATATTTCAGATAACTTTTTTTTTCTTTTTTCCCGTTATTTAAGTGAAAAATAAGGACAAAAACAGAAAACTAAAATATTTCAAATAACATTTTTTTTCTTTTTTCCCATTATTTAGGTCCAACTCCAACAGTAGCACAAAAACAGAAAACCAAAATATTTGCGATAACTTTTTTTTTCTTTTTCCCGATATTTAAGTGCAAAATAAGGACAAAATCAGAAAACCAAAATATTTCAGATAACTTTTTTTTTCATTTTTCCCGTTATTTAGGTGTAAAATAATGTCAAAAAAAGAAAACCAAAATATTTCAGATAACTTTTTTTTTCTTTTTTCCCGTTATTTAAGTGAAAAATAAGGACAAAAACAGAAAACCATAATATTCCAGATAACTTTTTTTTCTTTTTTCCCGTTATTAAGGTGCAAAATAAGGACAAAAACAGAAAACCAAAATATTTCAGATAACTTTTTTTTTCTTTTTTCCGTAATTTAGGTGCAAAATAAGGACAAAACCAGAAAACCAAAATATTTCATATAACTTTTTTTTTCTTTTTCCCGATATTTAAGTGCAAAATAAGGACAAAATCAGAAAACCAAAATATTTCAGAAAACTTTTTTTTTCATTTTTCCCGTTATTTAGGTATAAAATAATGTCAAAAAAAGAAAACCAAAATATTTCAGATAACATTTTTTTTTTCTTTTTTCCTGTTATTTAGGTGGAAAATAAAGACAAAAACAGAAAACCATAATATTTCATATAACTTTTTTTTTCTTTTTTCTTGTTATTTAGGTGCAAAATAAGGACAAAACCAGAAAACCAAAATATTTCAGATAACTTTTTTTTTCTTTTTCCCGATATTTGAGTGCAAAATAAGGACAGAAACAGAAAACTAAAATATTTCAAATAACTTTTTTTTTCTTTTTTCCCGTTATTCAGGTCCAACAGTAGCACAAAAACAGAAAACCACAATATTTCAGATAACTTTTCATTTTTCTCGTTATTTAGGTCCAAAATAAGGACAAAACCAGAAAACCAAAATATTTCAGATAACTTTTTTTTCTTTTTCCCGATATTTAAGTGCAAAATAAGGACAAAACCAGAAAACTAAAATATTTCAGATAACTTTTTTTTTCTTTATTCCCGTTATTTAGGTCCAACAGTAGCACAAAAACAGAAAACCAAAATATTTCAGATAACTTTTTTTTTCTTTTTTCCGTTATTTAGGTGTAAAATAAGGACAAAAACAGAAAACCAAAATATTTCAAATAATTTTTTTTTCTTTTTTCTTGTTATTGAGGTGCAAAATAACGACAAAACAGAAAACCAAAATATTTCAGAGAACTTTTTTTCTTTTTCCCGTTATTTAGGTGTAAAATAAGGACAAAAACAGAAAATCAAAATATTTCAAATAACTTTTTTTTCTTTTTTCCTGTTATTTAGGTGCAAAATAAGGACAAAACAGAAAACCTAAATATTACAGATAACTTTTTTTTTTTTTTTTCCCGTTATCTAAATGAAAAATAAAGACAAAAACAAAAAACCAAAATATTTCAGATAACTTCTTTTTTTCTTTTTCCCGTTATTTAGGTGTAAAATAAGGACAAAAACAGAAAACCAGAATATTTCAGTACAGTTTTTTCTTCTTTTTTCCCATTATTTAGTTGTAAAATAAGGACAAAACAGAAAACCTAAATATTACAGATAACTTTTTTTTTCTTTTTTCCCGTTATCTAAATGAAAAATAAAGACAAAAACAAAAAACCAAAATATTTCAGATAACTTCTTTTTTCTTTTTTCCCGTTACTTAAGTGAAAAATAAAGACAAAAACAGAAAACCAAAATATTTCAGATAACTTTTTTCTTCTTGTTTCCCGTTATTTAAGTGAAAAATAAATACAGAAACAGAAAACCATAATATTTCAGATAACTTTTTTTTCTTTTTTCCCGTTATTTAAGTGAAAAATAAGGACAAAAACAGAAAACCATAATATTCCAGATAACTTTTTTTTTCTTTTTTCCCGTTATTAAGGTGCAAAATAAGGACAAAAACAGAAAACCAAAATATTTCAGATAACTTTTTTTTTCTTTTTTCCGTTATTTAGGTGTAAAATAAGGACAAAACTAGAAAACCAAAATATTTCAGATAACTTTTTTTTTCTTTTTCCCGATATTTAAGTGCAAAATAAGGACAGAAACAGAAAACTAAAATATTTCAAATAAGTTTTTTTTTCTTTTTTCCCGTTATTCAGGTCCAATAGTAGCACAAAAACAGAAAACTAAAATATTTGAGATAACTTTTCATTTTTCTCGTTATTTAGGTGTAAAATAATGTCAAAAACAGAAAACCAAAATATTTCAGATAACTTTTTTTTTCTTTTTCCTGATATTTAAGTGCAAAATAAGGACAGAAACAGAAAACTAAAATATTTCAGATAACTTTTTTTTTCCTTTTTCCCGTTATTTAGGTGCAAAATAAGGACAAAAACAGAAAACCTAATTATTTCAGATAACTTTTTTTTTCTTTTTCCCATTATTTAGGTGGCAAAATAAGGACAAAAACAGAAAACCATAATATTTCAGATAACTTTTTTTTTCTTTTTTCCTGTTATTTAGGTGCAAAATAAGGACAAAAACAGAAAATCAAAATATTTCAAATAACTTTTTTTTCTTTTTTACTGTTATTTAGGTGCAAAATAAGGACAAAAACTGAAAACCTAATTATTTGAGATAACTTTTTTTTTCTTTTTCCCGATATTTAGGTGGCAAAATAAGGACAAAAACAGAAAACCAATATATTACAGATAACTTTTTTTTCTTTTTTCCTGTTCTTGAGGTGCAAAATAAGGACAAAACAGAACACCAAAATATTTCAGAGAACTTTTTTTCTTTTTCCCGTTATATAAGTGAAAAATAAAGACAAAAACAGAAAACCATAATATTTCAGATAACTTTTTTTTTTCTCTTTTCCCGTTATTTAAGTGAAAAATAAAGACAAATATAGAAAACCAAAATATTTCAGATAACTTTTTTTTCTTTTTTCCCGTTATTTACGTGTAAAATAAGGACAAAAACAGAAAACCATAATATTCCAGATAACTTTTTTTTTCCTTTTTCCCGTTATTTAGGTGCAAGATAAGGACAAAAACTAAAAACCAAAATATTTCAGATAAATTTTTTTTCTTTTGTCCGTTATTTAGGTGAAAAATAAGGACAAAAACAGAAAACCATAATATTTCAGATAACTTTTTTTTCTTTTTCCCATTATTTAGGTGGCAAAATAAGGACAAAAACAGAAAACCAAAATATTTCAAATAATTTTTTTTTCTTTTTTCCTGTTATTTAGGTGCAAAATAAGGAAAAACAGAAAACCAAAATATTTCAGATAACTTTTTTTTTCTTTTTTCCCGTTATTTAGGTGCAAAATAAGGACAAAAACAGAAAACCAAAATATTTCAGATAACTTTTTTTCTTTTTTCCCGTTATTTAGGTGCAAAATAATGACAATAACAGAAAACCAAAATATTTCAAATATCTTTTTTTTCTTTTTTCCCGTTATTTAAGTGGAAAATAGGGAGAAAAACAGAAAACTAAATTATTTCAGATAACTTTTTTTTTCTTTTTCCCATTATTTAGGTGGCAAAATAAGGACAAAAACAGAAAACCATAATATTTCAGATAACTTTTTTTTCTTTTTCCCGTTATTTAGGTGGCAAAATAAGGACAAAAACAGAAAACCAAAATATTTCAAATAACTTTTTTTTCTTTTTTCCAGTTAGTGAGGTGCAAAAGGACAAAACAGAAAACCAAAATATTTCATAGAACTTTTTTCCTTTTTCCCGTTATTTAGGTGGCAAAATATGGACAAAAACAGAAAACCAATATATTTCAGATAATTTTTTTTTCTTTTTTCCTGTTATTGAGGTGCAAAATAAGGACAAAACAGAACACCAAAATATTTCAGAGAACTTTTTTTCTTTTTCCCGTTATATAAGTGAAAAATAAAGACAAAAACAGAAAACCATAATATTTCAGATAACTTTTTTTTTCTTTTTTCCCGTTATTTAAGTGAAAAATAAAGACAAATATAGAAAACCAAAATATTTCAGATAACTTTTTTTTCTTTTTTCCCGTTATTTACGTGTAAAATAAGGACAAAAACAGAAAACCATAATATTCCAGATAACTTTTTTTTTCCTTTTTCCCGTTATTTAGGTGCAAGATAAGGACAACAACTAAAAACCAAAATATTTCAGATAAATTTTTTTTCTTTTGTCCGTTATTTAGGTGAAAAATAAGGACAAAAACAGAAAACCATAATATTCCAGATAACTTTTTTTTCTTTTTTCCCGTTATTAAGGGTAAAATAAGGACAAAAACAGAAAACCAAAATATTTCAGATAACTTTTTTTTTCTTTTTCCCGATATTTAAGTGCAAAATAAGGACAAAAACAGAAAACCAAAATATTTCAGATAACTTTTTTTTTTTTTTTTCCGTTATTTATGTGTAAAATAAGGACAAAAACAGAAAACCAAAATATTTCAGATAACTTTTTTTTTTTTTTTCCGTTATTTATGTGTAAAATAAGGACAAAAACAGAAAACCAAAATATTTCAGATAACTTTTTTTTTTTTTTTTCCGTTATTTATGTGTAAAATAAGGACAAAACCAGAAAACCAAAATATTTCAGATAACTTTTTTTTTCTTTTTCCCGATATTTAAGTGCAAAATAAGGACAGAAACAGAAAACCAAAATATTTCAGATAACTTTTTTTTCTTTTTTCCCGTTATTTACGTGTAAAATAAGGACAAAAACAGAAAACCATAATATTCCAGATAACTTTTTTTTTCCTTTTTCCCGTTATTTAGGTGCAAGATAAGGACAACAACTAAAAACCAAAATATTTCAGATAAATTTTTTTTCTTTTGTCCGTTATTTATGTGTAAAATAAGGACAAAACCAGAAAACCAAAATATTTCAGATAACTTTTTTTTTCTTTTTCCCGATATTTAAGTGCAAAATAAGGACAAAACCAGAAAACCAAAATATTTCAGATAACTTTTTTTATCATTTTTCCCGTTATTTAAGTGTAAAATAAGGACAAAAACAGAAAACCTAATTATTTCAGATAACTTTTTTTTTCTTTTTCCCATTATTTAGGTGGCAAAATAAGGACAAAAACAGAAAACCATAATATTTCAGATAACTTTTTTTTTCTTTTTTCCTGTTATTTAGGTGCAAAATAAGGACAAAAACAGAAAATCAAAATATTTCAAATAACTTTTTTTCTTTTTTACTGTTATTTAGGTGCAAAATAAGGACAAAAACTGAAAACCTAATTATTTGAGATAACTTTTTTTTTCTTTTTCCCATTATTTAGGTGGCAAAATAAGGACAAAAACAGAAAACCAATATATTACAGATAACTTTTTTTTCTTTTTTCCTGTTCTTGAGGTGCAAAATAAGGACAAAACAGGAAACCAAAATATTTCAGAGAACTTTTTTTCTTTTTCCCGTTATTTAAGTGAAAAATAAAGACAAAAACAGAAAACCATAATATTTCAGATAACTTTTTTTTCTTTTTCCCATTATTTAGGTGGCAAAATAAGGACAAAAACAGAAAATCAAAATATTTCAAATAACTTTTTTTCTTTTTTACTGTTATTTAGGTGCAAAATAAGGACAAAAACTGAAAACCTAATTATTTGAGATAACTTTTTTTTTCTTTTTCCCATTATTTAGGTGGCAAAATAAGGACAAAAACAGAAAACCAATATATTACAGATAACTTTTTTTTCTTTTTTCCTGTTCTTAAAGTGCAAAATAAGGACAAAACAGGAAACCAAAATATTTCAGAGAACTTTTTTTCTTTTTCCCGTTATTTAAGTGAAAAATAAAGACAAAAACAGAAAACCATAATATTTCAGATAACTTTTTTTTCTTTTTCCCATTATTTAGGTGCAAAATAAGGACAAAAACAGAAAACCAAAATATTTCAGATAACTTTTTTTCTTTTTTCCCGTTATTTAGGTGCAAAATAATGACAATAACAGAAAACCAAAATATTTCATATATCTTTTTTTTCTTTTTTCCCGTTATTTAGGTGGAAAATAAGGAGAAAAACAGAAAACTAAATTATTTCAGTTAACTTTTTTTTTCTTTTTCCCATTATTTAGGTGGCAAAATAAGGACAAAAACAGAAAACCATAATATTTCAGATAACTTTTTTTTCTTTTTCCCGTTATTTAGGTGGCAAAATAAGGACAAAAACAGAAAACCAAAATATTTCAAATAACTTTTTTTTCTTTTTTCCAGTTAGTGAGGTGCAAAAGGACAAAACAGAAAACCAAAATATTTCAGAGAACTTTTTTCCTTTTTCCCGTTATTTAGGTGGCAAAATAAGGACAAAAACAGAAAACCAATATATTTCAGATAATTTTTTTTTCTTTTTTCCTGTTATTGAGGTGCAAAATAAGGACAAAACAGAACACCAAAATATTTCAGAGAACTTTTTTTCTTTTTCCCGTTATTTAAGTGAAAAATAAAGACAAAAACAGAAAACCATAATATTTCAGATAACTTTTTTTTTCTTTTTTCCCGTTATTTAAGTGAAAAATAAAGACAAATATAGAAAACCAAAATATTTCAGATAACTTTTTTTTCTTTTTTCCCGTTATTTACGTGTAAAATAAGGACAAAAACAGAAAACCATAATATTCCAGATAACTTTTTTTTTCTTTTTTCCCGTTATTTAGGTGCAAGATAAGGACAAAAACTAAAAACCAAAATATTTCAGATACATTTTTTTTCTTTTGTCCGTTATTTAGATGTAAAATAAGGACAAAAACAGCAAACCATAATATTTCAGATAACTTTTTTTTTCTTTTTTCCCGTTATTTAGGTCCAACAGTAGCACAAAAACAGAAAACCAAAATATTTCAGATAACTTTTCATTTTTCTCGTTAGTTAGGTATAAAATAATGTCAAACACAGAAAACCAAAATATTTCAAATATCTTTTTTTTCTTTTTCCTGTTTATTAAGTGGCAAAATGAGGACAAAAACAGAAAACCGAAATATTTCAGATAACTTTTTTTTTCCCGTTATTTAGGTGTAAAATAAGGACAAAAACAGAAAACCAAAATATTTCAAATATCTTTTTTTTTTCCCGTTATTTAGGTGGCAAAATAAGGACAAAAACAGAAAACCAAAATATTTCAAATAATTTTTTTTTTTTTTTTTCCTGTTATTTAAGTGCAAAATAAAGACAATAACAGAAAACCAAATTATTTCAGATAACTTTTTTGTTCTTTTTCCCATTATTTAGGTGCCAAAATAAGGACAAAACAGAAAACCATAATATTTCAGATAACTTTTTTTTTCTTTTTTCCTATTATTTAGGTGCAAAATAAGGACAGAAACAGAAAACCATAATATTTCAGATAACTTTTTTTTCCTTTTTTCCCGTTATTTAGGTACAACAGTAGCACAAAAACAGAAAACCAAAATATTTCAGATAACTTTTCATTTTTCTCGTTATTTAGGTGTAAAATAATGTCAAAAACAGAAAACCAAAATATTTCAGATAACTTTTTTTTTCTTTTTTCCCGTTATTTAGGTGTAAAATAAGTACAAAAACAGAAAACCAAAATATTTCAGATAACTTTTTTTTCTTTTTTCCTGTTATTTAGGCGCAAAATAAGGACAGAAACAGAAAACCAAAATATTTCAGATAACTTTTTTTTTCTTTTTTCCCGTTATTTACGTCCAACAGTAGCACAAAAACAGAAAACCAAAATATTTCAGATAACTTTTCATTTTTCTCGTTATTTAGGTGTAAAATAATGTCAAAAACAGAAAACCAAAATATTTCAAATATCTTTTTTTTTCTTTTTCCCGTTATTTAGGTGGGAAAATAAGGACAAAAACAGAAAACCAAAATATATCAGATAACTTTTTTGTTCTTTTTCCCATTATTTAGGTGCCAAAATAAGGACAAAACAGAAAACCATAATATTTCAGATAACTTTTGTTTTCTTTTTTCCTATTATTTAGGTGCAAAATAAGGACAGAAACAGAAAACCATAATATTTCAGATAACTTTTTTTTCCTTTTTTCCCGTTATTTAGGTCCAACAGTAGCACAAAAACAGAAAACCAAAATATTTCAGATAACTTTTCATTTTTCTCGTTATTTAGGTGTAAAATAATGTCAGAAACAGAAAACCAAAATATTTCAGATAACTTTTTTTTTCTTTTTTCCCGTTATTTAGGTGTAAAATAAGTACAAAAACAGAAAACCAAAATATTTCAGATAACTTTTTTTTCTTTTTTCCTGTTATTTAGGCGCAAAATAAGGACAGAAACAGAAAACCAAAATATTTCAGATAACTTTTTTTTCCTTTTTTCCCGTTATTTAGGTCCAACAGTAGCACAAAAACAGAAAACCAAAATATTTCAGATAACTTTTCATTTTTCTCGTTATTTAGGTGTAAAATAATGTCAAAAACAGAAAACCAAAATATTTCAGATAACTTTTTTTTTCTTTTTTCCCGTTATTTAGGTGTAAAATAAGTACAAAAACAGAAAACCAAAATATTTCAGATAACTTTTTTTTCTTTTTTCCTGTTATTTAGGCACAAAATAAGGACAAAAACAGAAAACCAAAATATATCAGTTAATTTTTTTTTCTTTTTTCCCGTTATTTAGGTGTAAAATAAGTACAAAAACAGAAAACCAAAATATTTCAGATAACTTTTTTTTTCTTTTTTCCCGTTATTGGATCCAACAGTAGCGCAAAAACAGAAAACCAAATTATTTCAGATAACTTTTTTTTTCTTTTTCCCGTTATTTAGGTAGCAAAATAAGGACAAAAACAGAAAACCAAAATATTTCAGATAAATTTTTTTTTCTTTTTTCCCGTTATTTAGGTGTAAAATAAGTACAAAAACAGAAAACCAAAATATTTCAGAAAACTTTTTTTTCTTTTTTCCTGTTATTTAGGTGCAACATAAGGACAAAAACAGAAAACCAAATTATTTCAGATAACTTTTTTTTTCTTTTTCCCGTTATTTAGGTGCAATATAAGGACAAAAACAAAAAACCAAAATATTTCTGATAACTTTTTTTTTTCTTTTTTCCCGTTATTTAAGGAAAAATAAAAACAAAAACAGAAAACCAAAATATTATAACTTTTTGTTTCTTTTTTCCCGTTATTTAGGTGTAAAATAATGACAAAAACAGAAAACCAAAATACTTCAAATATCTTTTTTTTCTTTTTCCCGTTATTTAGGTGGCAAAATAAGGACAAAAAGAGAAAACCAAATATTTAAGATAACTTTTGTTCTTTTTTCCCGTTATTTAGGTGTAAAATAAGGACAAAAACCGAAAACCTAAATATTTTAGATAATTTTTTTTTTCTTTTTTCCCGTTATTTAAGTGAAAAATAAAGACAAAAACAGAAAACCAAAATATTTCAGATAACTTTTTTCTTCTTTTTTCCCATTATTTAGTTGTAAAATAAGGACAAAAACAGAAAACCTAAATATTTCAGATAACTTTTTTTTTTCTTTTTTCCCGTTTTTTAAATGAAAAATAAAGACAAAAACAGAAAACCAAAATATTTCAGATAAGTTTTTTCTTCTTTTTTCCCATTATTTAGTTGTAAAATAAGGACAAAAACAGAAAACCTAAATATTTCAGATAACTTTTTTTTTCTTGTTTCCCGTTACTTAAGTGAAAACTAAAGACAAAAACCGAAAACCTAATTATTTCAGATAATTTTTTTTTTCTTTTTTCCCGTTATTTACGTCCAACAGTAGCACAAAAACAGAAAACCAAAATATTTCATATAACTTTTCATTTTTCTCGTTATTTAGGTGTAAAATAATGTCAAAAACAGAAAACCAAAATATTTCAAATATCTTTTTTTTTCTTTTTCCCGTTATTTAGGTGGCAAAATAAGGACAAAAACAGAAAACCAAAATATTTCAGATAACTTTTTTTTTCTTTTTTCCCGTTATTTAGGTGTAAAATAAGTACAAAAACTGAAAACCAAAATATTTCAGATAACTTTTTTCTTCTTTTTTCCCATTATTTAGTTGTAAAATAAGGACAAAAACAGAAAACCTAAATATTTCAGATAACTTTTTTTTTCTTTTTTCCCGTTTTTTAAGTGAAAAATAAAGACAAAAATAGAAAACCAAAATATTTCAGATAAGTTTTTTCTTCTTTTTTCCCATTATTTAGTTGTAAAATAAGGACAAAAACAGAAAACCTAAATATTTCAGATAACTTTTTTTTTCTTTTTTCCCGTTATTTATGTGTAAAATAAGTACAAAAATAGAAAACCAAAATATTTCAGATAACTTTTTTTTCTTTTTTCCTGTTATTTAGGCGCAAAATAAGGACAGAAACAGAAAACCAAAATATTTCAGATAACTTTTTTTTTCTTTTTTCCCGTTATTTACGTCCAACAGTAGCACAAAACCAGAAAACCAAAATATTTCAGATAACTTTTCATTTTTCTCGTTATTTAGGTGTAAAATAATGTCAAAAATAGAAAACCAAAATATTTCAAATATCTTTTTTTTTCTTTTTCCCGTTATTTAGGTGGCAAAATAAGGACAAAAACAGAAAACCAAAATATTTCACATAACTTTTTTTTTCTTTTTTCCCGTTATTTAGGTGTAAAATAAGTACAAAAACAGAAAACCAAAATATTTCAGATAACTTTTTTTTCTTTTTTCCTGTTATTTAGGTGCAAAATAAGGACAAAAACAGAAAACCAAAATATTTCAAATAACTTTTTTTACTTTTTTCCTGTTATTTAGGTGCAAAATAAGGACAAAAACAGAAAACCAAATTATGTCAGATAACTTTTTTTTTCTTTTTCCCGTTATTTAGGTGCAATATAAGGACAAAAACAAAAAACCAAAATATTTCTGATAACTTTTTTTTTTCTTTTTTCCCGTTATTTAAGTGAAAAATAAAAACAAAAACAGAAAACCAAAATATTTCAGATAACTTTTTGTTTCTTTTTTCCCGTTATTTAGGTGTAAAATAAGGACAAAAACAGAAAACCAAAATATTTCAGATAACTTTTTTCTTCCTTTTTCCCATTATTTAGTTGTAAAATAAGGACAAAAACAGAAAACCTAAATATTTCAGATAACTTTTTTTTCTTTTTTCCCGTTTTTTAAGTGAAAAATAAAGACAAAAACAGAAAACCAAAATATTTCAGATAAGTTTTTTCTTGTTTTTTCCCATTATTTAGTTGTAAAATAAGGACAAAAACAGAAAACCTAAATATTTCAGATAACTTTTTTTTCTTTTTTCCCGTTTTTTAAGTGAAAAATAAAGACAAAAACAGAAAACCAAAATATTTCAGATAAGTTTTTTCTTGTTTTTTCCCATTATTTAGTTGTAAAATAAGGACAAAAACAGAAAACCAAAATATTTCAGATAACTTTTTTTTTTCATTTTTCCCGTTATTTAGGTGGCAAAATAAAGACAAAATCAGAAAACCAAAATATTTCAGATAACTTTTTTTTTCTTTTTTCCCGTTATTTAGGTGTACAATAAGGACAAAAACAGAAAACCAAAATATTTCAGATAACTTTTTTTTTTCATTTTTCCCGTTATTTAGGTGCAAAATAAGGACAAAATCAGAAAACCAAAATATTTCAAATAAGTTATTTTTTCTTTTTTCCCGTTATTTAGGTGTACAATAAGGACAAAAACAGAAAACCAAATTATTTCAGATAACTTTTTTTTTCTTTTTCCCGTTATTTAGGTGCAATATAAGGACAAAAAGAAAAAGCCATAATATTTCTGATAACTTTTTTTTTTCTTTTTTCCCGTTATTTAAGTGAAAAATAAAAACAAAAACAGAAAACCAAAATATTTCAGATAACTTTTTGTTTCTTTTTTCCCGTTATTTAGGTGTAAAATAAGGACAAAAACAGAAAACCAAAATATTTCAGATAACTTTATTCTTCCTTTTTATCATTATTTAGTTGTAAAATAAGGACAAAAACAGAAAACCTAAATATTTCAGATAACTTTTTTTTCTTTTTTCCCGTTTTTTAAGTGAAAAATAAAGACAAAAACAGAAAACCAAAATATTTCAGATAAGTTTTTTCTTGTTTTTTCCCATTATTTAGTTGTAAAATAAGGACAAAAACAGAAAACCAAAATATTTCAGATAACTTTTTTCTTCTTTTTTCCCATTATTTAGTTGTAAAATAAGGACAAAAACAGAAAACCTAAATATTTCAGATAACTTTTTTTTTCTTTTTTCCCGTTATTTAGGTGGCAAAATCAGGACAAAATCAGAAAACCAAAATATTTTAGATAACTTTTTTTTTCTTTTTTCCCATTATTTAGTTGTAAAATAAGGACAAAAACAGAAAACCAAAATATTTCAGATAACTTTTTTTTTCTTTTTTCCCGTTATTTAGGTGGCAAAATAAGGACAAAATCAGAAAACCAAAATATTTCAGATAACTTTTTTTTTCTTTTTTCCCGTTATTTAGGTGTACAATAAGGACAAAAACAGAAAACCAAATTATTTCAGATAACTTTTTTTTTCTTTTTCCCGTTATTTAGGTGCAATATAAGGACAAAAAGAAAAAGCCATAATATTTCTGATAACTTTTTTTTTTCTTTTTTCCCGTTATTTAAGTGAAAAATAAAAACAAAAACAGAAAACCAAAATATTTCAGATAACTTTTTGTTTCTTTTTCCCGTTATTTAGGTGGCAAAATAAGGACAAAAGCAGAAAACCAAATATTTAAGATAACTTTTTTTCTTTTTTCCCGTTATTTAGGTGTAAAATAAGGACAAAAACCGAAAACCTAAATATTTTAGATAATTTTTTTTTTCTTTTTTCCCGTTATTTAAGTGAAAAATAAAGACAAAAACAGAAAACCAAAATATTTCAGATAACTTTTTTCTTCTTTTTTCCCATTATTTAGGTGTAAAATAAGGATAAAAACAGAAAACCAAAATATTTCAGATATCTTTTTTTTTCCTTTTTCCTGTTATTTAGGTGCAAAATAAGGACAAAAACAGAAAACCAAAATATTTCAGATAATTTTTTTTTTCTTTTTTCCCGTTATTTAGGTGCAAAATAAGGACAAAAACAGAAAACCAAAATATTTCAAATAAGTTATTTTTCTTTTTTCCTGTTATTTAGGTGCAAAATAAGGACAAAAACAGAAAACAAAAATATTTCAGATAACTTGTTTTTTCTTTTTCCCGTAATTTAGGTGGCAAAATAATGACAAAAAGAGAAAACCAAAATATTTCAGATAACTTTTTTTCTCTTTTTTCCCGCTATTTAAGTGAAAAATAAAGACAAAAACAGAAAACCAAAATATTTCAGATAACTTTTTTTTTCTTTTTTCGTGTTTTCTTTTTTCCTGGTGCAAAAGAAGGACAAAAACAGAAAACCAAAATATTTTAAATAACTTTTTTATCTTTTTTCCCGTTTTTTAGGTGCAAAATAAGGACAAAAAGAAAAAACCAAAATATTTCAAATAACTTATTTTTCTTTTTTCCTGTTATTTAGGTGCAAAATAAGGACAAAAACAGAAAACCAAAATATTTCAGGTAACTTTTTTTACTTTTTTCCTATTATTTAGGTGCAAATTAAACACAAAAACAGAAAACCAAAATATTTCAGATAACTTTTTTTTTCTTTTTTCCCGTTATTTAGGTGTAAAATAAGGACAAAAACAGAAAACCTAAATATTTCAGATAATTTTTTTTTCTTTTTTCCCGTTATTTAAGTGAAAAATAAAGACAAAAACAGAAAACCAAAATATTTCAGATAACATTTGTTTCTTTTTTCCCGTTATTTATTTGCAAAATAAGGAAAAAAACAGAAAACCAAAATATTTCAGATAACTTTTTCTCTTTTTTTCCCGCTATTTAAGTGAAAAATAAAGACAAAAACAGAAAACCAAAATATTTCAGATAACTTTTTTTTCTTTTTTCCCGTTATTTAGGTGTAAAATAAGGAAAAAAACAGAAAAACAAAATATTTCAGATAACTTTTTTTTTTCATTTTTCCCGTTATTTAGGTGCAAAATAAGGACAAAATTAGAAAACCAAAATATTTCAGATAACATTTGTTTCTTTTTTCCCGTTATTTAGGTGTAGAATAAGGACAAAAACAGAAAACCAAAATATTTCAAATAACGTTTTTTTTCCTTTTTCCTGTTATTTAGGTGCAAAATAAGGACAAAAACAGAAAACCAAAATATTTCAAATAACTTATTTTTCTTTTTTCCTGTTATTTAGGTGCAAAATAAGGACAAAAACAGAAAACCAAAATATTTCAGATAACCTTTTTTCTTTTTTCCCGTTATTTAGGTGCAAAATAAGGACAAAAACAGAAAACCAAAATATTTTAAATAACTTATTTTTCTTTTTTCCTGTTATTTAGGTGCAAAATAAGGACATAAACAGAAAACCAAAATATTTCAGATAACCTTTTTTTCTTTTTTTCCGTTATTTAGGTGCAAAATAAGGACAAAAACAAAAAACCAAAATAGGTCAAATAACTTATTTTTCTTTTTTCCTGTTATTTAGGTGCAAAATAAGGACAAAAACAGAAAACCAAAATATTTCAGATAACCTTTTTTTCTTTTTTCCCGTTATTTAGGTGTAAAATAAGGACAAAAACAGAAAACCAAAATATTTCAAATAACTTTTTTTTTTCCCCGTTATTTAGGTGTAAAATATGGACAAAAACAGAAAACCTGAATAATTCAGATAATTTTTTTTTCTTTTTACCCGTTATTTAAGTGAAAAATAAAGACAAAAACAGAAAACCAAAATATTTCAGATAACTTTTTTTTCTTTTTTCCTGTTATTTAGGTGCAAAATAAGGAAAAAAACAAAAAACCAAATTATTTCAGATAACTTTTTTTTTCTTTTACCCGTTATTTAGGTGTAGAATAAGGACAAAAACAGAAAACCAAAATATTTCAAATAACATTTTTTTTCCTTTTTCCTATTATTTAGGTGCAAAATAAGGACAAAAACAGAAAACCAAAATATTTCAGATAATTTTTTTTTCTTTTTTACCGTTATTTAGGTGCAAAATAAGGACAAAAACAGAAAACCAAAATATTTCAAATAACTTATTTTTCTTTTTTCTTGTTATTTAGGTGCAAAATAAGGACAAAAACAGAAAACAAAAATATTTCAGATAACTTGTTTTTTCTTTTTCCCGTAATTTAGGTAGCAAAATAAGGAGAAAAACAGAAAACCAAAATATTTCAGATAACCTTTTTGCTTTTTTCCCGTTATTTAGGTGCAAAATAAGGACAAAAACAGAAAACCAAAATATTTCAGATAACTTTTTTTTTCTTTATTCGTGTTTTCTTTTTTCCTGGTGCAAAAAAAGGACAAAAACAGAAAACCAAAATATTTCAAATAACTTTTTTTTCTTTTTTCCTGTTATTTAGGTGCAAAATAAGCACAAAAACAGAAAACCAAAATATTTCAGATAACTTTTTTCTTCCTTTTTCCCGTTATTTAGGTGTAAAATAAGGACAAAAACAGAAAACCTAAATATATCAGATAACTTTTTTCTTCCTTTTTCCCGTTATTTAGGTGTAAAATAAGGACAAAAACAGAAAACCTAAATATATCAGATAACGTTTTTTTTCTTTTTTCCCGTTATTTAAGTGAAAAATAAGGACAAACACAGAAAACCAAAATATTTCAAATACCTTTTTTTTCTTTTTCCCGTTATTTAGGTGGCAAAGTAAGGACAAAAACAAAAAACCAAAATATTTCAAATAACTTATTTTTTTTTTCCTGCTATTTAGGTGCAAAATAAGGACAAAAACAGAAAACCAAAATATTTCAGATAACTTTTTTTTTCTTTTTTCCCGTTAATTAAGTGAAAAATAAGGACAAAAACAGAAAACCAAAATATTTCAGATAACTTTTTTTTTCTTTTTTCCCGTTATTTAGGTGTAAGATAAGGACAAAAACAGAAAACCAAAATATTTCAGATAACTTTTTTTTCTTTTTTCCTGTTATATAGGTGTAAAATAAGGACAAAAACAGAAAACCTAAATATATCAGATAACTTTTTTTTTCTTTTTTCCCGTTATTTAAGTGAAAAATAAGCACAAAAACAGAAAACATAATATTTCAGATAACTTTTTTTTTCTTTTTTCCTGTTATATAGGTGTAAAATAAGGACAAAAACAGAAAACCAAAATATTTCAGATAATTTTTTTTCTTTTTTCCTGTTATATAGGTGCAAAAGAAGGACAAAAACAGAAATCCAAAATATTTCAAATAACTTTTTTTGGACAAAAAAATAAGGACAAAATCAAAAAACCAAAATATTTCAAATAACTTATTTTTCTTTTTTGCTGTTATTTAAGTGAAAAATAAAGACAAAAACAGAAAACCAAATTATTTCAGATAACTTTTTTTTACTTTTACCCGTTATTTAGGTGCAATATAAGGACAAAAACAGAAAACTAAAATGTTTCAGATAACTTTTTTTTTTCTTTTTTCCCGTTATTTAAGTGAAAAATAAAGACAAAAACACAAAACTAAAATATTTCAGATAACTTTTTTCTTCTTTTTTCCCGTTATTTAGGTGTAAAATAAGGACAAAAACAGAAAACCTAAATATTTCAGATAACTTTTAATTTCTTTTTTCCCGCTACTTAAGTGAAAAATAAAGACAAAAACAGAAAACCAAAATATTTCAAATAACTTTTTTCTTCTTTTTTCTCATTATTTAGTTGTAAAATAAGGACAAAAACCGAAAACCTAAATATTTCAGATAACTTTTTTTTCTTTTTTCCCGTTACTTAAGTGAAAAATAAAGACAAAAACAGAAAACCAAAATATTTCAGATAACTTTTTTCTTCTTGTTTCCCGTTATTTAGGTGTAAAATAAGGACAAAAACAGAAAACCTAAATATTTCAGATAACTTTTTTTTTCTTTTTTCCCGTTATTTAAGTGAAAAATAAAGACAAAAACAGAAAACCAAAATATTTCAGATAACTTTTTTCTTGTTTTTTTCCCGTTATTTAGGTGTAAAATTGGGACAAAAACAGAAAACCAAAATATTTCATATAACTTTTTTTTCTTTTTCTCGTTATTTAGGTGCAAAATAAGGACAAAAATAGAAACCCAAAATATTTCAGATAATTTTTTTTTTCTTTTTTCCCGTTATTTAGGTGCAAAATAAGGACAAAAACAGAAAACCAAAATATTTCAAATAACTTTTTTTTCCTTTTTCCTGTTATTTAGGTGCAAAATAAGAACAAAAACTGAAAACCAAAATATTTCAGATAACCTTTTTTTCTTTTTTCCCGTTATTTAGGTGTAAAATAAGGACAAAAACAGAAAACCAAAATATTTCAAATAACTTTTTTTTTTTCCCCGTTATTTAGGTGTAAAATATGGACAAAAACAGAAAACCTGAATAATTCAGATAATTTTTTTTTCTTTTTACCCGTTATTTAAGTGAAAAATAAAGACAAAAACAGAAAACCAAAATATTTCAGATAACTTTTTTTTCTTTTTTCCTGTTATTTAGGTGCAAAATAAGGAAAAAAACAAAAAACCAAATTATTTCAGATAACTTTTTTTTTCTTTTACCCGTTATTTAGGTGTAGAATAAGGACAAAAACAGAAAACCAAAATATTTCAAATAACATTTTTTTTCCTTTTTCCTATTATTTAGGTGCAAAATAAGGACAAAAACAGAAAACCAAAATATTTCAGATAATTTTTTTTTCTTTTTTACCGTTATTTAGGTGCAAAATAAGGACAAAAACAGAAAACCAAAATATTTCAAATAACTTATTTTTCTTTTTTCTTGTTATTTAGGTGCAAAATAAGGACAAAAACAGAAAACAAAAATATTTCAGATAACTTGTTTTTTCTTTTTCCCGTAATTTAGGTAGCAAAATAAGGACAAAAACAGAAAACCAAAATATTTCAGATAACCTTTTTGCTTTTTTCCCGTTATTTAGGTGCAAAATAAGGACAAAAACAGAAAACCAAAATATTTCAGATAACTTTTTTTTTCTTTATTCGTGTTTTCTTTTTTCCTGGTGCAAAAAAAGGACAAAAACAGAAAACCAAAATATTTCAAATAACTTTTTTTTCTTTTTTCCTGTTATTTAGGTGCAAAATAAGCACAAAAACAGAAAACCAAAATATTTCAGATAACTTTTTTCTTCCTTTTTCCCGTTATTTAGGTGTAAAATAAGGACAAAAACAGAAAACCTAAATATATCAGATAACTTTTTTCTTCCTTTTTCCCGTTATTTAGGTGTAAAATAAGGACAAAAACAGAAAACCTAAATATATCAGATAACTTTTTTTTTCTTTTTTCCCGTTATTTAAGTGAAAAATAAGGACAAACACAGAAAACCAAAATATTTCAAATACCTTTTTTTTCTTTTTCCCGTTATTTAGGTGGCAAAGTAAGGACAAAAACAAAAAACCAAAATATTTCAAATAACTTATTTTTTTTTTCCTGCTATTTAGGTGCAAAATAAGGACAAAAACAGAAAACCAAAATATTTCAGATAACTTTTTTTTTCTTTTTTCCCGTTAATTAAGTGAAAAATAAGGACAAAAACAGAAAACCAAAATATTTCAGATAACTTTTTTTTTCTTTTTTCCCGTTATTTAGGTGTAAGATAAGGACAAAAACAGAAAACCAAAATATTTCAGATAACTTTTTTTTCTTTTTTCCTGTTATATAGGTGTAAAATAAGGACAAAAACAGAAAACCTAAATATATCAGATAACTTTTTTTTTCTTTTTTCCCGTTATTTAAGTGAAAAATAAGCACAAAAACAGAAAACATAATATTTCAGATAACTTTTTTTTTCTTTTTTCCTGTTATATAGGTGTAAAATAAGGACAAAAACAGAAAACCAAAATATTTCAGATAATTTTTTTTCTTTTTTCCTGTTATATAGGTGCAAAAGAAGGACAAAAACAGAAATCCAAAATATTTCAAATAACTTTTTTTTCTTTTTTCCCGTTTTTTAGGTGCAAAATAAGGACAAAATCAAAAAACCAAAATATTTCAAATAACTTATTTTTCTTTTTTGCTGTTATTTAAGTGAAAAATAAAGACAAAAACAGAAAACCAAATTATTTCAGATAACTTTTTTTTACTTTTACCCGTTATTTAGGTGCAATATAAGGACAAAAACAGAAAACTAAAATGTTTCAGATAACTTTTTTTTTTCTTTTTTCCCGTTATTTAAGTGAAAAATAAAGACAAAAACACAAAACTAAAATATTTCAGATAACTTTTTTCTTCTTTTTTCCCGTTATTTAGGTGTAAAATAAGGACAAAAACAGAAAACCTAAATATTTCAGATAACTTTTAATTTCTTTTTTCCCGCTACTTAAGTGAAAAATAAAGACAAAAACAGAAAACCAAAATATTTCAAATAACTTTTTTCTTCTTTTTTCTCATTATTTAGTTGTAAAATAAGGACAAAAACCGAAAACCTAAATATTTCAGATAACTTTTTTTTCTTTTTTCCCGTTACTTAAGTGAAAAATAAAGACAAAAACAGAAAACCAAAATATTTCAGATAACTTTTTTCTTCTTGTTTCCCGTTATTTAGGTGTAAAATAAGGACAAAAACAGAAAACCTAAATATTTCAGATAACTTTTTTTTTCTTTTTTCCCGTTATTTAAGTGAAAAATAAAGACAAAAACAGAAAACCAAAATATTTCAGATAACTTTTTTCTTGTTTTTTTCCCGTTATTTAGGTGTAAAATTGGGACAAAAACAGAAAACCAAAATATTTCATATAACTTTTTTTTCTTTTTCTCGTTATTTAGGTGCAAAATAAGGACAAAAATAGAAACCCAAAATATTTCAGATAATTTTTTTTTTCTTTTTTCCCGTTATTTAGGTGCAAAATAAGGACAAAAACAGAAAACCAAAATATTTCAAATAACTTTTTTTTTCCTTTTTCCTGTTATTTAGGTGCAAAATAAGAACAAAAACTGAAAACCAAAATATTTCAGATAATTTTTTTTTTCTTTTTTCCCGTTATTTAGGTGCAAAATAAGGACAAAAACAAAAAACCAAAATAGGTCAAATAACTTATTTTTCTTTTTTCCTGTTATTTAGGTGCAAAATAAGGACAAAAATAGAAAACCAAAATATTTCAGATAACCTTTTTTTCTTTTTTCCCGTTATTTAGGTGTAAAATAAGGACAAAAACAGAAAACCAAAATATTTCAAATAACTTCTTTTTTTTCCCGTTATTTAGGTGTAAAATATGGACAAAAACAGAAAACCTGAATATTTCAGATAATTTTTTTTTCTTTTTTCCCGTTATTTAAGTGAAAAATAAAGACAAAAACAGAAAACCAAAATATTTCAGATAACTGTTTTTTCTTTTTTCCTGTTATTTAGGTGCAAAATAAGGAAAAAAACAGAAAACCAAATTATTTCAAATAACTTTTTTTTCTTGTTTCCCGTTATTTAGGTGCAAAATAAGGACAAAAAAGAAAACCAAAATATTTCAGATAACCTTTTTTTCTTTTTTTCCGTTATTTAGGTGGAAAATAAGGACAAAAACAAAAAACCAAAATAGGTCAAATAACTTATTTTTCTTTTTTCCTGTTATTTAGGTGCAAAATAAGGACAAAAACAGAAAACCAAAATATTTCAGATAACCTTTTTTTCTTTTTTCCCGTTATTTAGGTGTAAAATAAGGACAAAAACAGAAAACCAAAATATTTCAAATAACTTTTTTTTTTCCCGTTATTTAGGTGTAAAATATGGACAAAAACAGAAAACCTGAATATTTCAGATAATTTTTTTTTCTTTTTTCCCGTTATTTAAGTGAAAAATAAAGACAAAAACAGAAAACCAAAATATTTCAGATAACTTTTTTTTTCTTTTACCCGTTATTTAGGTGTAGAATAAGCACAAAAACAGAAAACCAAAATATTTCAAATAACATTTTTTTCTTTTTTCCCGTTTTTTAGGTGCAAAATAAGGACAAAAAAAACACCTAAATATTTCAAATAACTTATTTTTCTTTTTTCCTGTTATTTAGGTGCAAAATAAGGACAAAAACAGAAAACCAAAATATTTCAGATAACTTTTTTTTCTTTTTTCCTGTTATTTAGGTGCAAAATAAGCACAAAAACAGAAAACCAAAATATTTCAGATAACTTTTTTTTTCTTTTTTCCTGTTATTTAGGTGCAAAATAAGGACAAAAAAAGAAAACCAAAATATTTCAGATAACTTTTTTTTCTTTTTTCCTGTTATTTAGGTGCAAAATAAGCACAAAAACAGAAAACCAAAATATTTCAGATAACTTTTTTTTTCTTTTTTCCCGTTATTTTGGTGTAAAATAAGGACAAAAACAGAAAACCAAAATATTTCAAATAACTTTTTTTTCTTTTTTCCTGTTATTTAGGTGCAAAATAAGCACAAAAACAGAAAACCAAAATATTTCAGATAACTTTTTTTTTCTTTTTTCCCGTTATTTAGGTGCAAAATAAGGACAAAAAAAGAAAACCAAAATATTTCAGATAACTTTTTTTTCTTTTTTCCTGTTATTTAGGTGCAAAATAAGCACAAAAACAGAAAACCAAAATATTTCAGATAACTTTTTTTTTCTTTTTTCCCGTTATTTAGGTGTAAAATAAGGACAAAAACAGAAAACCAAAATATTTCAAATAAGTTTTTTTTCTTTTTTCCTGTTATTTAGGTGCAAAATAAGCACAAAAACAGAAAACCTAAATATTTCAGATAACTTTTTTTTCTTGTTTCCCGTTACTTAAGTGAAAACTAAAGACAAAAACAGAAAACCAAAATATTTCAAATAACTTTTTTTTCTTTTTTCCTGTTATTTAGGTGCAAAATAAGCACAAAAACAGAAAACCAAAATATTTCAGATAACTTTTTTCTTCTTTTTTCCCATTATTTAGTTGTAAAATAAGGACAAAAACAGAAAACCTAAATATTTCAAATAACTTTTTTTTCTTTTTTCCCGTTTTTTAGGTGCAAAATAAGGACAAAAAAAACACCTAAATATTTGAAATAACTTATTTTTCTTTTTTCCTGTTATTTAGGTGCAAAATAAGGACAAAAACAGAAAACCAAAATATTTCAGATAACTTTTTTTTCTTTTTTCTTGTTATTTAGGTGCAAAATAAGCACAAAAACAGAAAACCAAAATATTTCAGATAACTTTTTTTTTCTTTTTTCCCGTTATTTAGGTGCAAAATAAGGACAAAAAAAGAAAACCAAAATATTTCAGATAACTTTTTTTTCTTTTTTCCTGTTATTTAGGTGCAAAATAAGCACAAAAACAGAAAACCAAAATAATTCAGATAACTTTTTTTTTCTTTTTCCCGTTATTTATGTTTAAAATAAGGACAAAAACAGAAAACCAAAATATTTCAAATAACTTTTTTTTCTTTTTTCCTGTTATTTAGGTGCAAAATAAGCACAAAAACAGAAAACCAAAATATTTCAGATAACTTTTTTCTTCTTTTTTCCCATTATTTAGTTGTAAAATAAGGACAAAAACAGAAAACCTAAATATTTCAGATAACTTTTTTTTTTCTTTTTTCCCGTTTTTTAAATGAAAAATAAAGACAAAAACAGAAAACCAAAATATTTCAGATAAGTTTTTTCTTCTTTTTTCCCATTATTTAGTTGTAAAATAAGGACAAAAACAGAAAACCTAAATATTTCAGATAACTTTTTTTTTCTTGTTTCCCGTTACTTAAGTGAAAACTAAAGACAAAAACAGAAAACCAAAATATTTCTAATAACTTTTTTTTCTTTTTTCCTGTTATTTAGGTGTAAAATAAGGACAAAAACCGAAAACCTAATTATTTCAGATAATTTTTTTTTTCTTTTTTCCCGTTATTTACGTCCAACAGTAGCACAAAATAGAAAACCAAAATATTTCATATAACTTTTCATTTTTCTCGTTATTTAGGTGTAAAATAATGTCAAAAACAGAAAACCAAAATATTTCAAATATCTTTTTTTTTCTTTTTCCCGTTATTTAGGTGGCAAAATAAGGACAAAAACAGAAAACCAAAATATTTCAGATAACTTTTTTTTTCTTTTTTCCCGTTATTTAGGTGTAAAATAAGTACAAAAACAGAAAACCAAAATATTTCAGATAACTTTTTTCTTCTTTTTTCCCGTTTTTTAAGTGAAAAATAAAGACAAAAACAGAAAACCAAAATATTTCAGATAAGTTTTTTCTTCTTTTTTCCCATTATTTATTTGTAAAATAAGGACAAAAACAGAAAACCTAAATATTTCAGATAACTTTTTTTTTCTTTTTTCCCGTTATTTATGTGTAAAATAAGTACAAAAACAGAAAACCAAAATATTTCAGATAACTTTTTTTTCTTTTTTCCTGTTAGTTAGGCGCAAAATAAGGACAGAAACAGAAAACCAAAATATTTCAGATAACTTTTTTTTTCTTTTTTCCCGTTATTTACGTCCAACAGTAGCACAAAAACAGAAAACCAAAATATTTCAGATAACTTTTCATTTTTCTCGTTATTTAGGTGTAAAATAATGTAAAAATAGAAAACCAAAATATTTCAAATATCTTTTTTTTTCTTTTTCCCGTTATTTAGGTGGCAAAATAAGGACAAAAACAGAAAACCAAAATATTTCAGATAACTTTTTTTTTCTTTTTTCCCGTTATTTAGGTGTAAAATAAGGACAAAAACAGAAAACCAAAATATTTCAGATAACTTTTTTTTCTTTTTTCCTGTTATTTAGGTGCAAAATAAGGACAAAAACAGAAAACCAAAATATTTCAAATAACTTTTTTTACTTTTTTCCTGTTATTTAGGTGCAAAATAAGGACAAAAACAGAAAACCAAATTATTTCAGATAACTTTTTTTTTCTTTTTTCCCGTTATTTAGGTGTAAAATAAGTACAAAAACAGAAAACCAAAATATTTCAGATAACTTTTTTTTATTTTTTCCTGTTATTTAGGTGCAAAATAAGGACAAAAACAGAAAACCAAAATATTTCAAATAACTTTTTTTAATTTTTTCCTGTTATTTAGGTGCAAAATAAGGACAAAAACAGAAAACCAAATTATTTCAGATAACTTTTTTTTTCTTTTTTCCCGTTATTTAGGTGTAAATTAAGTACAAAAACAGAAAACCAAAATATTTCAGATAACTTTTTTTTCTTTTTTCCTTTTATTTAGGTGCAAAATAAGGACAAAAACAGAAAACCAAAATATTTCAAATAACTTTTTTTACTTTTTTCCTGTTATTTAGGTGCAAAATAAGGACAAAAACAGAAAACCAAATTATTTCAGATAACTTTTTTTTTCTTTTTCCCGTTATTTAGGTGCAATATAAGGACAAAAACAAAATGCCAAAATATTTCTGATAACTTTTTTTTTCTTTTTTCCCGTTATTTAAGTGAAAAATAAAAACAAAAACAGAAAACCAAAATATTTCAGATAACTTTTTGTTTCTTTTTCACGTTATTTAGGTGGCAAAATAAGGACAAAAGCAGAAAACCAAATATTTAAGATAACTTTTTTCTTTTTTCCCGTTATTTAGGTGTAAAATAAGGACAAAAACAGAAAACCAAAATATTTCAGATAACTTTTTTTTTCTTTTTTCCCGTTATTTAAGTGAAAAATAAAGACAAAAACAGAAAACCAAAATATTTCAGATAACTTTTTTCTTCTTTTTTCCCATTATTTAGGTGTAAAATAAGGACAAAAACAGAAAACCAAAATATTTCAGATATCTTTTTTTTCCTTTTTCCTGTTATTTAGGTGCAAAATCAGGACAAAAACAGAAAACAAAAATATTTCAGATAATTTTTTTTTTCTTTTTTCCCGTTATTTAGGTGTAAAATAAGGACAAAAACAGAAATTCAAAATATTTCAATTAATTTTTTTTTTGTTCCCGTTATTTAGGTGCAAAATAAGGACAAAAACAGAAAACAAAAATATTTCAGATAACTTGTTTTTACTTTTTCCCGTAATTTAGGTGGTAAAATAAGGACAAAAAGAGAAAACCAAAATATTTCAGATAACTTTTTTTCTCTTTTTTCCCGCTATTTAAGTGAAAAATAAAGACAAAAACAGAAAACCAAAATATTTCAGATAACTTTTTTTTTCTTTTTCCGTGTTTTCTTTTTTCCTGGTGCAAAAGAAGGACAAAAACAGAAATCCAAAATATTTTAAATAACTTTTTTATCTTTTTTCCCGTTATTTAGGTGTAAAATAAGGACAAAAACAGAAATTCAAAATATTTCAATTAACTTTTTTTTTGTTCCCGTTATTTAGGTGTAAAATATGGACAAAAACAGAAAACCAAAATATTTCAGATAACTTTTTTCTTCTTTTTTCCCATTATTTAGGTGTAAAATAAGGACAAAAACAGAAAACCAAAATATTTCAGATATCTTTTTTTTCCTTTTTCCTGTTATTTAGGTGCAAAATCAGGACAAAAACAGAAAACAAAAATATTTCAGATAATTTTTTTTTTCTTTTTTCCCGTTATTTAGGTGCAAAATAAGGACAAAAACAGAAAACAAAAATATTTCAGATAACTTGTTTTTACTTTTTCCCGTAATTTAGGTGGTAAAATAAGGACAAAAAGAGAAAACCAAAATATTTCAGATAACTTTTTTTCTCTTTTTTCCCGCTATTTAAGTGAAAAATAAAGACAAAAACAGAAAACCAAAATATTTCAGATAACTTTTTTTTTCTTTTTCCGTGTTTTCTTTTTTCCTGG
This sequence comes from Empis livida, assembly GCA_963932195.1. Taxonomy (NCBI): domain Eukaryota; kingdom Metazoa; phylum Arthropoda; class Insecta; order Diptera; family Empididae; genus Empis; species Empis livida. Next base: position 26,775,250 of record OZ010647.1, on the reverse strand, counting down.
TGCAAAAGAAGGACAAAAACAGAAAACCAAAATATTTTAAATAACTTTTTTATCTTTTTTCCCGTTTTTTAGGTGCAAAATAAGGACAAAAAGAAAAAACCAAAATATTTCAAATAACTTATTTTTTTTTTTCCTGTTATTTAGGTGCAAAATAAGGACAAAAACAGAAAACCAAAATAGGTCAAATAACTTATTTTTCTTTTTTCCTGTTATTTAGGTGCAAAATAAGGACAAAAACAGAAAACCAAAATATTTCAGATAACCTTTTTTTCTTTTTTCCCGTTATTTAGGTGTAAAATAAGGACAAAAACAGAAATTCAAAATATTTCAATTAACTTTTTTTTTGTTCCCGTTATTTAGGTGTAAAATATGGACAAAAACAGAAAACCTGAATATTTCAGATAACTTTTTTTCTCTTTTTTCCCGCTATTTAAGTGAAAAATAAAGACAAAAACAGAAAACCAAAATATTTCAGATAACTTTTTTTTTCTTTTTCCGTGTTTTCTTTTTTCCTGGTGCAAAAGAAGGACAAAAACAGAAAACCAAAATATTTTAAATAACTTTTTTATCTTTTTTCCCGTTTTTTAGGTGCAAAACAAGGACAAAAAGAAAAAACCAAAATATTTCAAATAACTTATTTTTCTTTTTTCCTGTTATTTAGGTGCAAAATAAGGACAAAAACAGAAAACCAAAATATTTCAGATAACTTTTTTTACTTTTTTCCTATTATTTAGGTGCAAAATAAGGACAAAAACAGAAAACCAAAATATTTCAGATAACTTTTTTTTCTTTTTTCCCGTTATTTAGGTGTAAAATAAGGACAAAAACAGAAAACCTAAATATTTCAGATAATTTTTTTTTCTTTTTTCCCGTTATTTAAGTGAAAAATAAAGACAAAAACAGAAAACCAAAATATTTCAGATAACATTTGTTTCTTTTTTCCCGTTATTTAGGTGCAAAATAAGGAAAAAAACAGAAAACCAAAATATTTCAGATAACTTTTTTTCTCTTTTTTCCCGCTATTTAAGTGAAAAATAAAGACAAAAACAGAAAACCAAAATAATTCAGATAACTTTTTTTTTCATTTTTCCCGTTATTTAGGTGCAAAATAAGGACAAAAACAGAAAACCAAAATATTTCAAATAACGTTTTTTTTCTTTTTTCCTGTTATTTAGGTGCAAAATAAGGACAAAACAGAAAACCAAAATATTTCAAATAACTTATTTTTCTTTTTTCCTGTTATTTAGGTGCAAAATAAGGACAAAAACAGAAAACCAAAATATTTCAGATAACCTTTTTTCTTTTTTCCCGTTATTTAGGTGCAAAATAAGGACAAAAACAGAAAACCAAAATATTTTAAATAACTTATTTTTCTTTCTTCCTGTTATTTAGGTGCAAAATAAGGACAAAAACAGAAAACCAAAATAGGTCAAATAACTTATTTTTCTTTTTTCCTGTTATTTAGGTGCAAAATAAGGACAAAAACAGAAAACCAAAATATTTCAGATAACCTTTTTTTCTTTTTTCCCGTTATTTAGGTGTAAAATAAGGACAAAAACAGAAATTCAAAATATTTCAATTAATTTTTTTTTTGTTCCCGTTATTTAGGTGTAAAATATGGACAAAAACAGAAAACCTGAATATTTCAGATAATTTTTTTTTCTTTTTTCCCGTTATTTAAGTGAAAAATAAAGACAAAAACAGAAAACCAAAATATTTTAGATAACTTTTTTTTCTTTTTTCCTGTTATTTAGGTGCAAAATAAGGAAAAAAACAGAAAACCAAATTATTTCAGATAACTTTTTTTTTCTTTTTCCCGTTATTTAGGTGTAGAATAAGGACAAAAACAGAAAACCAAAATATTTCAATTAACTTTTTTTTTGTTCCCGTTATTTAGGTGTAAAATATGGACAAAAACAGAAAACCTGAATATTTCAGATAATTTTTTTTTCTTTTTTCCCGTTATTTAAGTGAAAAATAAGGACAAAAACAGCAAACCAAAATATTTCAGATAATTTTTTTTTCTTTTTTACCGTTATTTAGGTGCAAAATAAGGACAAAAACAGAAAACCAAAATATTTCAAATAACTTATTTTTCTTTTTTCTTGTTATTTAGGTGCAAAATAAGGACAAAAACAGAAAACAAAAATATTTCAGATAACTTGTTTTTTCTTTTTCCCGTAATTTAGGTGGCAAAATAAGGGCAAAAACAGAAAACCAAAATATTTCAGATAACCTTTTTTCTTTTTTCCCGTTATTTAGGTGCAAAATAAGGACAAAAACAGAAAACCAAAATATTTCAGATAACTTTTTTTTTCTTTATTCGTGTTTTCTTTTTTCCTGGTGCAAAAAAAGGACAAAAACAGAAAACCTAAATATTTCAAATAACTTTTTTTTCTTTTTTCCCGTTTTTTAGGTGCAAAATAAGGACAAAAAAAAACACCTAAATATTTCAAATAACTTATTTTTCTTTTTTGCTGTTATTTAGGTGCAAAATAAGGACAAAAACAGAAAACCAAAATATTTCAGATAACTTTTTTTTCTTTTTTCCTGTTATGTAGGTGCAAAATAAGCACAAAAACAGAAAACCAAAATATTTCAGATAACTTTTTTTTTCTTTTTTCCCGTTATTTAGGTGCAAAATATGGACAAAAACAGAAAACCAAAATATTTCAGATAACTTTTTTTTCTTTTCTCCTGTTATTTAGGTGCAAAATAAGCACAAAAACAGAAAACCAAAATATTTCAGATAACTTTTTTTTTCTTTTTTCCCGTTATTTAGGTGTAAAATAAGGACAAAAACAGGAAACCAAAATATTTCAAAAAACTTTTTTTTCTTTTTTCCTGTTATTTAGGTGCAAAATAAGCACAAAAACAGAAAACCAAAATATTTCAGATAACTTTTTTCTTCCTTTTTCCCGTTATTTAGGTGTAAAATAAGGACAAAAAGAGAAAACCTAAATATATCAGATAACTTTTTTTTTATTTTTTCCCGTTATTTAAGTGAAAAATAAGGACAAACACAGAAAACCAAAATATTTCAGATAACTTTTTTTTCTTTTTTTCCGTTATTTAGGTGCAAAATAAGGGGCAAAAACAGAAAACCTAAATATATCAGATAACTTTTTTTTTCTTTTTTCCCGTTATTTACGTGCAATATAAGCACAAAAACAGAAAACCAAAATATTTCAAATAACTTTTTTTTCTTTTTTCCCGTTATTTAGGTGTAAAATAAGGACAAAAACGGAAAATTAAAATATTTCAGATAACTTTTTTTTCTTTTTTCCTGTTATATAGGTGTAAAATAAGGACAAAAACAGAAAACCAAAATATTTCAGATAACTTTTTTTTCTTTTTTCCTGTTATATAGGTGCAAAAGAAGGACAAAAACAGAAATCCAAAATATTTCAAATAACTTTTTTTTCTTTTTTCCCGTTTTTTAGGTGCAAAATAAGGACAAAATCAAAAACCAAAATATTTCCAATAACTTATTTTTCTTTTTTCCTGTTATTTAAGTGAAAAATAAAGACAAAAACAGAAAACCAAATTATTTCAGATATCTTTTTTTTACTTTTACCCGTTATTTACGTGCAATATAAGGACAAAAACAGATAACTAAAATATTTCAGATAACTTTTTTTTTTCTTTTTTCCCGTTTTTTTTCTTTTTTTCCCGTTATTTAAGTGAAAAATAAAGACAAAAACACAAAACTAAAATATTTCAGATAACTTTTTTCTTCTTTTTTCCCGTTATTTAGGTGTAAAATAAGGACAAAATCAGAAAACCTAAATATTTCAGATAACTTTTAATTTCTTTTTTCCCGTTACTTAAGTGAAAAATAAAGACAAAAACAGAAAACCAAAATATTTCAAATAACTTTTTTCTTCTTTTTTCTCATTATTTAGTTGTAAAATAAGGACAAAAACCGAAAACCTAAATATTTCAGATAACTTTTTTTTCTTTTTTCCCGTTACTTAAGTGAAAAATAAAGACAAAAACAGAAAACCAAAATATTTCAGATAACTATTTTCCTCTTTTTTCCCGTTACTTAAGTGAAAAATAAAGACAAAAACAGAAAACCAAAATATTTTAGATAACTTTTTTCTTCTTGTTTCCCGTTATTTAGGTGTAAAATAAGGGCAAAAACAGAAAACCTAAATATTTCAGATAACTTTTTTTTTCTTTTTTCCCGTTATTTAAGTGAAAAATAAAGCCAAAAACAGAAAACCAAAATATTTCAGATAACTTTTAATTTCTTTTTTCCCGTTACTTAAGTGAAAAAAAATGACAAAAACAGAAAACCAAAATATTTCAAATAACTTTTTTCTTCTTTTTTCTCATTATTTAGTTGTAAAATAAGGACAAAAACCGAAAACCTAAATATTTCAGATAACTTTTTTTTCTTTTTTCCCGTTACTTAAGTGAAAAATAAAGACAAAAACAGAAAACCAAAATATTTCAGATAACTATTTTCCTCTTTTTTCCCGTTACTTAAGTGAAAAATAAAGACAAAAACAGAAAACCAAAATATTTCAGATAACTTTTTTTTCTTTTTTCCTGTTATTTAGGTGCAAAATAAGGAAAAAAAACAGAAAACCAAATTATTGCAGATAACTTTTTTTTTCTTTTTCCCGTTATTTAGGTGTAGAATAAGGACAAAAACAGAAAACCAAAATATTTCAATTAACTTTTTTTTTGTTCCCGTTATTTAGGTGTAAAATATGGACAAAAACAGAAAACCTGAATATTTCAGATAATTTTTTTTTCTTTTTTCCCGTTATTTAAGTGAAAATTAAGGACAAAAACAGAAAACCAAAATATTTCAGATAATTTGTTTTTTCTTTTTTACCGTTATTTAGGTGCAAAATAAGGACAAAAACAGAAAACCAAAATATTTCAAATAACTTATTTTTCTTTTTTCTTGTTATTTAGGTGCAAAATAAGGACAAAAACAGAAAACAAAAATATTTCAGATAACTTGTTTTTTCTTTTTCCCGTAATTTAGGTGGCAAAATAAGGACAAAAATAGAAAACCAAAATATTTCAGATAACCTTTTTTCTTTTTTCCCGTTATTTAGGTGCAAAATAAGGACAAAAACAGAAAACCAAAATATTTCAGATAACTTTTTTTTTCTTTATTCGTGTTTTCTTTTTTCCTGGTGCAAAAAAAGGACAAAAACAGAAAACCAAAATATTTCAAATAACTTTTTTTTCTTTTTTCCCGTTTTTTAGGTGCAAAATAAGGACAAAAAAAAACACCTAAATATTTCAAATAACTTATTTTTCTTTTTTCCTGTTATTTAGGTGCAAAATAAAGACAATAACAGAAAACCAAAATATTTCAGATAACTTTTTTTTCTTTTTTCCTGTTATGTAGGTGCAAAATAAGCACGAAAACAGAAAACCAAAATATTTCAGATAACTTTTTTTTTCTTTTTTCCCGTTATTTAGGTGCAAAATATGGACAAAAACAGAAAACCAAAATATTTCAGATAACTTTTTTTTTTTTTCTCCTGTTATTTAGGTGCAAAATAAGCACAAAAAAAGAAAACCAAAATATTTCAGATAACTTTTTTTTTCTTTTTTCCCGTTATTTAGGTGTAAAATAAGGACAAAAACAGGAAACCAAAATATTTCAAATAACTTTTTTTTCTTTTTTCCTGTTATTAGGTACAAAATAAGCACAAAAACAGAAAACCAAAATATTTCAGATAACTTTTTTCTTCCTTTTTCCCGTTATTTAGGTGTAAAATAAGGACAAAAAGAGAAAACCAAAATATTTCAAATAACTTTTTTTTTCCATTTTCCTGTTATTTAGGTGCAAAATAAGAACAAAAACAGAAAACCAAAATATTTCAAATAAATTTTTTTTTTTTCCCGTTATTTAGGTGCAAAATAAGGACAAAAACAGAAAACCTAAATATTTCAGATAACTTTTAATTTCTTTTTTCCCGTTACTTAAGTGAAAAATAAAGACAAAAACAGAAAACCAAAATATTTCAAATAACTTTTTTCTTCTTTTTTCTCATTATTTAGTTGTAAAATAAGGACAAAAACCGAAAACCTAAATATTTCAGATAACTTTTTTTTCTTTTTTCCCGTTACTTAAGTGAAAAATAAAGACAAAAACAGAAAACCAAAATACTTCAGATAACTATTTTTCTCTTTTTTCCCGTTACTTAAGTGAAAAATAAAGACAAAAACAGAAAACCAAAATATTTCAGATAACTTTTTTCTTGTTTTTTCCCGTTATTTAGGTGTAAAATTGGGACAAAAACAGAAAACCAAAATATTTCATATAACTTTTTTTTCTTTTTCTCGTTATTTAGGTGCAAAATAAGGACAAAAACAGAAACCCAAAATATTTCAGATAATTTTTTTTTTCTTTTTTCCCGTTATTTTGGTGCAAAATAAGGACAAAAACAGAAAACCAAAATATTTCAAATAACTTTTTTTTTTCCTTTTTCCTGTTATTTAGGTGCAAAATAAGGACAAAAACTGAAAACCAAAATATTTCAGATAATTTTTTTTTTCTTTTTTCCCGTTATTTAGGTGCAAAATAAGGACAAAAACAGAAACCCAAAATATTTCATATAACTTTTTTTTCTTTTTCTCGTTATTTAGGTGCAAAATAAGGACAAAAACAGAAACCCAAAATATTTCAGATAACTTTTTTTTCTTTTTTCCTGTTATATAGGTGTAAAATAAGGACAAAAACAGAAAACCAAAATATTTCAGATAACTTTTTTTTCTTTTTTCCCGTTATTTAGGTGCAAAATAAGCACAAAAACAGAAAACCAAAATATTTCAGATAACTTTTTTTTTCTTTTTTCCCGTTATTTAGGTGCAAAATAAGGACAAAAACAGAAAACCAAAATATTTCAGATAACTTTTTTTTTCTTTTTTCCTGTTATATAGGTGCAAAATAAGCACAAAAACAGAAAACCAAAATATTTCAGATAATTTTTTTTTTCTTTTTTCCCGTTATTTAGGTGTAAAATAAGGACAAAAACAGAAAACCAAAATATTTCAAATAACTTTTTTCTTCCTTTTTACCGTTATTTAGGTGTAAAATAAGGACAAAAACAGAAAACCAAAATATTTCAGATAACTTTTTTCTTCCTTTTTACCGTTATTTAGGTGTAAAATAAGGACAAAAACAGAAAACCAAAATATTTCAGATAACCTTTTTTCTTTTTTCCCGTTATTTAGGTGCAAAAAAAGGACAAAAACAGAAAACCAAAATATTTCAAATAACTTTTTTTTCTTTTTCTCGTTATTTAGGTGCAAAATAAGGACAAAAACAGAAACCCAAAATATTTCATATGACTTTTTTTTCTTTTTCTCGTTATTTAGGTGCAAAATAAGGACAAAAACAGAAACCCAAAATATTTCAGATAACCTTTTTTCTTTTTTCCCGTTATTTAGGTGCAAAATAAGGACAAAAACAGAAAACCAAAATATTTCAAATAACTTTTTTTTCTTTTTTCCCGTTATTTAGGTGCACAATAAGGACAAAAAAAACACCTAAATATTTCAAATAACTTATTTTTCTTTTTTCCCGTTATTTAGGTGCAAAATAAGGACAAAAACAGAAACCCAAAATATTTCATATAACTTTTTTTTCTTTTTCTCGTTATTTAGGTGCAAAATAAGGACGAAAACACCCAAAATATTTCAGATAACCTTTTTTCTTTTTTCCCGTTATTTAGGTGCAAAATAAGGACAAAAACAGAAAACCAAAATATTTCAGATAACCTTTTTTCTTTTTTCCCGTTATTTAGGTGCAAAAAAAGGACAAAAACAGAAAACCAAAATATTTCAAATAACTTTTTTTTCTTTTTGCCCGTTTTTTAGGTGCACAATAAGGACAAAAAAAACACCTAAATATTTCAAATAACTTATTTTTCTTTTTTCCTGTTATTTAGGTGCAAAATAAGGACAAAAACAGAAAACCAAAATATTTCAGATAACTTTTTTTTCTTTTTTCCTGTTATTTAGGTGCAAAATAAGCACAAAAACAGAAAACCAAAATATTTCAGATAACTTTTTTTTTCTTTTTTCCCGTTATTTAGGTGCAAAATAAGGACAAAAACAGAAAACCAAAATATTTCAGATAACTTTTTTTTCTTTTTTCCTGTTATATAGGTGCAAAATAAGCACAAAAACAGAAAACCAAAATATTTCAGATAATTTTTTTTTTCTTTTTTCCCGTTATTTAGGTGTAAAATAAGGACAAAAACAGAAAACCAAAATATTTCAAATAACTTTTTTTTCTTTTTTCCTGTTATTTAGGTGCAAAATAAGCACAAAAACAGAAAACCAAAATATTTCAGATAACTTTTTTCTTCCTTTTTACCGTTATTTAGGTGTAAAATAAGGACAAAAACAGAAAAACTAAATATATCAGATAACTTTTTTTTTTCTTTTTTCCCGTTATTTAAGTGAAAAATAAGGACAAACACAGAAAACCAAAATATTTCAGATAACTTTTTTTTCTTTTTTTCCGTTATTTAGGTGCAAAATAAGGGGCAAAAACAGAAAACCAAAATATTTCAGATAACTTTTTTTACTTTTTTCCCGTTATTTCGGTGCAAAATAAGGATTAACACAGAAAACCAAAATATTTCAAATACCTTTTTTTTCTTTTTCCCGTTATTTAGGTGGCAAAGTAAGGACAAAAACAAAAAACCAAAATATTTCAAATAACTTTTTTTTTTTTCCTGCTATTTAGGTGCAAAATAAGGACAAAAACAGAAAACCAAAATATTTCAGATAACTTTTATTTTCTTTTTTCCCGTTAATTAAGTGAAAAATAAGGACAAAAACAGAAAACCAAAATATTTCAGATAACTTTTTTTTTCTTTTTTCCCGTTATTTAGGTGTAAGATAAGGACAAAAACAGAAAACCAAAATATTTCAGATAACTTTTTTTTCTTTTTTCCTGTTATATAGGTGTAAAATAAGGACAAAAACAGAAAACCAAAATATTTCAGATAACTTTTTTTTTCTTTTTTCCCGTTATTTAAGTGAAAAATAAAGACTAAAACAGAAAACCAAAATATTTCAGATTACTTTTTTCTTCTTTTTACGATTATTTAGGTGTAAAATAAGGACAAAAACAGAAAACCTAAATATATCAGATAACTTTTTTTTTCTTTTTTCCCGTTATTTAAGTGAAAAATAAGCACAAAAACAGAAAACCAAAATATTTCAGATAACTTTTTTTTCTTTTTTCCCGTTATTTAGGTGTAAAATAAGGACAAAAACAGAAAACCAAAATATTTCAGATAACTTTTTTTTCTTTTTTCCTGTTATATAGGTGCAAAAGAAGGACAAAAACAGAAATCCAAAATATTTCAAATAAATTTTTTTTCTTTTTTCCCGTTTTTTAGGTGCAAAATAAGGACAAAATCAAAAAACCAAAATATTTCAAATAACTTATTTTTCTTTTTTCCTGTTATTTAAGTGAAAAATAAAGACAAAAACAGAAAACCAAATTATTTCAGATAACTTTTTTTTTACTTTTACCCGTTATTTAGGTGCAATATAAGGACAAAAACAGAAAACTAAAATATTTCAGATAACTTTTTTTTTTCTTTTTTCCCGTTATTTAAGTGAAAAATAAAGACAAAAACACAAAACTAAAATATTTCAGATAACTTTTTTCTTCTTTTTTCCTGTTATTTAGGTGCAAAATAAGCACAAAAACAGAAAACCAAAATATTTCAGATAACTTTTTTTTTCTTTTTTCCCGTTATTTAGGTGCAAAATAAGGACAAAAACAGAAAACCAAAATATTTCAGATAACTTTTTTTTCTTTTTTCCTGTTATTTAGGTGCAAAATAAGGACAAAAACAGAAAACCAAAATATTTCAGATAACTTTTTTTTTCTTTTTTCCCGTTATTTAGGTGCAATATAAGGACAAAAACAGAAAACTAAAATATTTCAGATAACTTTTTTTTTTCTTTTTTCCCGTTATTTAAGTGAAAAATAAAGACAAAAACACAAAACTAAAATATTTCAGATAACTTTTTTCTTCTTTTTTCCTGTTATTTAGGTGCACAATAAGGACAAAAAAAACACCTAAATATTTCAAATAACTTATTTTTCTTTTTTCCTGTTATTTAGGTGCAAAATAAGGACAAAAACAGAAAACCAAAATATTTCAGATAACTTTTTTTTCTTTTTTCCTGTTATTTAGGTGCAAAATAAGCACAAAAACAGAAAACCAAAATATTTCAGATAACTTTTTTTTTCTTTTTTCCCGTTATTTAGGTGCAAAATAAGGACAAAAACAGAAAACCAAAATATTTCAGATAACTTTTTTTTCTTTTTTCCTGTTATATAGGTGCAAAATAAGCACAAAAACAGAAAACCAAAATATTTCAGATAATTTTTTTTTTCTTTTTTCCCGTTATTTAGGTGTAAAATAAGGACAAAAACAGAAAACCAAAATATTTCAAATAACTTTTTTTTCTTTTTTCCTGTTATTTAGGTGCAAAATAAGCACAAAAACAGAAAATCAAAATATTTCAGATAACTTTTTTCTTCCTTTTTACCGTTATTTAGGTGTAAAATAAGGACAAAAACAGAAAACCTAAATATATCAGATAACTTTTTTTTTCTTTTTTCCCGTTATTTAAGTGAAAAATAAGGACAAACACAGAAAACCAAAATATTTCAGATAACTTTTTTTTCTTTTTTTCGTTATTTAGGTGCAAAATAAGGGGCAAAAAGAGAAAACCAAAATATTTCAGATAACTTTTTTTACTTTTTTCCCGTTATTTCGGTGCAAAATAAGGATTAACACAGAAAACCAAAATATTTCAAATACCTTTTTTTTCTTTTTCCCGTTATTTAGGTGGCAAAGTAAGGACAAAAACAAAAAACCAAAATATTTCAAATAACTTTTTTTTTTTTCCTGCTATTTAGGTGCAAAATAAGGACAAAAACAGAAAACCAAAATATTTCAGATAACTTTTATTTTCTTTTTTCCCGTTAATTAAGTGAAAAATAAGGACAAAAACAGAAAACCAAAATATTTCAGATAACTTTTTTTTTCTTTTTTCCCGTTATTTAGGTGTAAGATAAGGACAAAAACAGAAAACCAAAATATTTCAGATAACTTTTTTTTTCTTTTTTCCTGTTATATAGGTGTAAAATAAGGACAAAAACAGAAAACCAAAATATTTCAGATAACTTTTTTTTTTCTTTTTTCCCGTTATTTAAGTGAAAACTAAAGACTAAAACAGAAAACCAAAATATTTCAGATTACTTTTTTCTTCTTTTTTACGATTATTTAGGTGTAAAATAAGGACAAAAACAGAAAACCTAAATATATCAGATAACTTTTTTTTTCTTTTTTCCCGTTATTTAAGTGAAAAATAAGCACAAAAACAGAAAACCAAAATATTTCAGATAACTTTTTTTTCTTTTTTCCCGTTATTTAGGTGTAAAATAAGGACAAAAACAGAAAACCAAAATATTTCAGATAACTTTTTTTTCTTTTTTCCTGTTATATAGGTGCAAAAGAAGGACAAAAACAGAAATCCAAAATATTTCAAATAAATTTTTTTTCTTTTTTCCCGTTTTTTAGGTGCAAAATAAGGACAAAATCAAAAAACCAAAATATTTCAAATAACTTATTTTTCTTTTTTCCTGTTATTTAAGTGAAAAATAAAGACAAAAACAGAAAACCAAATTATAAACTTTTTTTTACTTTTACCCGTTATTTAGGTGCAATATAAGGACAAAAACAGAAAACTAAAATATTTCAGATAACTTTTTTTTTTCTTTTTTCCCGTTATTTAAGTGAAAAATAAAGACAAAAACACAAAACTAAAATATTTCAGATAACTTTTTTCTTCTTTTTTCCCGTTATTTAGGTGAAAAATAAGGACAAAAACAGAAAACCTAAATATTTCAGATAACTTTTTTTTCTTTTTTCCCGGTACTTAAGTGAAAAATAAAGACAAAAACAGAAAACCAAAATATTTCAGATAACTATTTTTCTCTTTTTTCCCGTTACTTAAGTGAAAAATAAAGACAAAAACAGAAAACCAAAATATTTCAGATAACTTTTTTCTTGTTTTTTCCCGTTATTTAGGTGTAAAATTGGGACAAAAACAGAAAACCAAAATATTTCATATAACTTTTTTTTCTTTTTCTCGTTATTTAGGTGCAAAATAAGGACAAAAACAGAAACCCAAAATATTTCAGATAATTTTTTTTTTCTTTTTTCCCGTTATTTAGGTGCAAAATAAGGACAAAAACAGAAAACCAAAATATTTCAAATAACTTTTTTTTTCCTTTTTCCTGTTATTTAGGTGCAAAATAAGGACAAAAACTGAAAACCAAAATATTTCAGATAATTTTTTTTTTCTTTTTTCCCGTTATTTAGGTGCAAAATAAGGACAAAAACAGAAACCCAAAATATTTCATATAACTTTTTTTTCTTTTTCTCGTTATTTAGGTGCAAAATAAGGACAAAACCAGAAACCCAAAATATTTCAGATAACTTTTTTTTCTTTTTTCCTGTTATATAGGTGTAAAATAAGGACAAAAACAGAAAACCAAAATATTTCAGATAACTTTTTTTTCTTTTTTTCCGTTATTTAGGTGCAAAATAAGGGGCAAAAACAGAAAACCAAAATATTTCAGATAACTTTTTTTACTTTTTTCCCGTTATTTCGGTGCAAAATAAGGATTAACACAGAAAACCAAAATATTTCAAATACCTTTTTTTTCTTTTTCCCGTTATTTAGGTGGCAAAGTAAGGACAAAAACAAAAAACCAAAATATTTCAAATAACTTTTTTTTTTTCCTGCTATTTAGGTGCAAAATAAGGACAAAAACAGAAAACCAAAATATTTCAGATAACTTTTATTTTCTTTTTTCCCGTTAATTAAGTGAAAAATAAGGACAAAAACAGAAAACCAAAATATTTCAGATAACTTTTTTTTTCTTTTTTCCCGTTATTTAGGTGTAAGATAAGGACAAAAACAGAAAACCATAATATTTCAGATAACTTTTTTTTCTTTTTTCCTGTTATATAGGTGTAAAATAAGGACAAAAACAGAAAACAAAAAATATTTCAGATAACTTTTTTTTTCTTTTTTCCCGTTATTTAAGTGAAAAATAAAGACTAAAACAGAAAACCAAAATATTTCAGATTACTTTTTTCTTCTTTTTTACCATTATTTAGGTGTAAAATAAGGACAAAAACAGAAAACCTAAATATATCAGATAACTTTTTTTTTCTTTTTTCCCGTTATTTAAGTGAAAAATAAGCACAAAAACAGAAAACCAAAATATTTCAGATAATTTTTTTTTCTTTTTTCCCGTTATTTAGGTGTAAAATAAGGACAAAAACAGAAAACCAAAATATTTCAGATAACTTTTTTTTCTTTTTTCCTGTTATATAGGTGTAAAATAAGGACAAAAACAGAAAACCAAAATATTTCAGATAACTTTTTTTTCTTTTTTCCTGTTATATAGGTGCAAAAGAAGGACAAAAACAGAAATCCAAAATATTTCAAATAAATTTTTTTTCTTTTTTCCCGTTTTTTAGGTGCAAAATAAGGACAAAATCAAAAAACCAAAATATTTCAAATAACTTATTTTTCTTTTTTCCTGTTATTTAAGTGAAAAATAAAGACAAAAACAGAAAACCAAATTATTTCAGATAACTTTTTTTTATTTTTTCCCGTTATTTAGGTGTAAAATATGGACAAAAACAGAAAACCTAAATATTTCAGATAATTTTTTTTTTTCTTTTTTCCCGTTATTTAATAGAAAAATAAAGACTAAAACAGAAAACCAAAATATTTCAAATAACTTTTTTTTTCCTTTTTCCTGTTATTTAGGTGCAAAATAAGTACAAAAACTGAAAACCAAAATATTTCAAATAACTTTTTTTTTCCTTTTTCCTGTTATTTAGGTGCAAAATAAGGACAAAAACCGAAAACCAAAATATTTCAGATAATTTTTTTTTTCTTTTTTCCCGTTACTTAAGTGAAAAATAAAGACAAAAACAGAAAACCAAAATATTTCAGATAACTATTTTTCTCTTTTTTCCCGTTACTTAAGTGACAAATAAAGACAAAAACAGAAAACCAAAATATTTCAGATAACTTTTTTCTTGTTTTTTCCCGTTATTTAGGTGTAAAATTGGGACAAAAACAGAAAACCAAAATATTTCATATAACTTTTTTTTCTTTTTCTCGTTATTTAGGTGCAAAATAAGGACAAAAACAGAAACCCAAAATATTTCAGATAATTTTTTTTTTCTTTTTTCCCGTTATTTAGGTGCAAAATAAGGACAAAAACAGAAAACCAAAATATTTCAAATAACTTTTTTTTTCCTTTTTCCTGTTATTTAGGTGCAAAATAAGGACAAAAACTGAAAACCAAAATATTTCAGATAATTTTTTTTTTCTTTTTTCCCGTTATTTAGGTGCAAAATAAGGACAAAAACAGAAAACCAAAATATTTCAAATAACTTATTTTTCTGTTTTTCCTGTTATTTAGGTGCAAAATAAGAACAAAAACAGAAAACCAAAATATTTCAAATAACTTTTTTTTATTTTTTCCCGTTATTTAGGTGTAAAATATGGACAAAAACAGAAAACCTAAATATTTCAGATAATTTTTTTTTCTTTTTTCCCGTTATTTAATAGAAAAATAAAGACTAAAACAGAAAACCAAAATATTTCAAATAACTTTTTTTTTCCTTTTTCCTGTTATTTAGGTGCAAAATAAGTACAAAAACTGAAAACCAAAATATTTCAAATAACTTTTTTTTTCCTTTTTCCTGTTATTTAGGTGCAAAATAAGGACAAAAACTGAAAACCAAAATATTTCAGATAATTTTTTTTTTCTTTTTTCCCGTTATTTAGGTGCAAAATAAGGACAAAAACAGAAAACCAAAATATTTCAAATAACTTTTTTTTTCCTTTTTCCTGTTATTTAGGTGCAAAATAAGGACAAAAACTGAAAACCAAAATATTTCAGATAACTTTTTTCTTGTTTTTTCCCGTTATTTAGGTGTAAAATTGGGACAAAAACAGAAAACCAAAATATTTCATATAACTTTTTTTTCTTTTTCTCGTTATTTAGGTGCAAAATAAGGACAAAAACAGAAACCCAAAATATTTCAGATAATTTTTTTTTTCTTTTTTCCCGTTATTTAGGTGCAAAATAAGGACAAAAACAGAAAACCAAAATATTTCAAATAACTTTTTTTTTCCTTTTTCCTGTTATTTAGGTGCAAAATAAGGACAAAAACTGAAAACCAAAATATTTCAGATAATTTTGTTTTTCTTTTTTCCCGTTATTTAGGTGCAAAATAAGGACAAAAACAGAAAACCAAAATATTTCAAATAACTTTTTTTTTCCTTTTTCCTGTTATTTAGGTGCAAAATAAGGCCAAAAACTGAAAACCAAAATATTTCAGATAATTTTTTTTTTCTTTTTTCCCATTATTTAGGTGCAAAATAAGGACAAAAACAGAAAAACAAAATATTTCAAATAACTTTTTTTTTCCTTTTTCCTGTTATTTAGGTGCAAAATAAGGACAAAAACTGAAAACCAAAATATTTCAGATAATTTTTTTTTTCTTTTTTCCCGTTATTTAGGTGCAAAATAAGGACAAAAACAGAAAACCAAAATATTTCAAATAACTTATTTTTCTTTTTTCCTGTTATATAGGTGCAAAATAAGAACAAAAACAGAAAACCAAAATATTTCAAATAACTTTTTTTTCTTTTTTCCCGTTATTTAGGTGTAAAATATGGACAAAAAGAGAAAACCTAAATATTTCAGATAACTTGTTTTTTCTTTTTCCTGTAATTTAGGTGCAAAATAAGGACAAACACGGAAAACCAAAATATTTCAAATAACTTTTTTTTCTTTTTTCCCGTTCTTTAGGTGCAAAATAAGGACAAAAACAGAAAACTAAAATATTTCAAATAACTTATTTTACTTTTTTCCTGTTATTTAGGTGCAAAATAAGGACAAACACGGAAAACCAAAATATTTCAGATAACTTTTTTTGTCTTTTTTCCTGTTATTTAGGTGCAAAATAAGCAAAAAAAAAGAAAACCAAAATACTTCAGATAACTTTTTTTTTCTTTTTTCCCATTATTTAGGTGTAAAATAAGGACAAAAACACAAAACCAAAATATTTCAGAAAACTTTTTTTTTTTTTCCCGTTATTTAAGTGAAAAATAAAGACAAAAACAGAAAACTAAAATATTTCAGATAACTTTTTTCTTCTTTTTTTCCGTTATTTAGGTGTAAAATAAGGACAAAAATAGAAAACAGAAATATTTCAGATAACTTTTTTTTTTTTTTTCCCCGTTATTTAAGTGAAAAATAAGGACAAAAACAGAAAACCAAAATATTTCAGATAACTTTTCTTTTTGTTTCCCGTTATTTAGGTGTAAAATAAGGACAAAAACAGAAAACCTAATTATTTCAGATAACTTTTTTTTTCTTTTTTCCCGTTATTTAAGTGAAAAATAAAGACAAAAACAGAAAACCAAAATATTTCAGATAACTTTTTTCTTGTTTTTTCCCGTTATTTAGGTGTAAAATAGGGACAAAAACAGAAAACCAAAATATTTCAGACAACTTTTTTTTTCTTTTTTCCCGTTATTTAGGTGTAAAATAAGGACAAAAACAGAAATCCAAAATATTTCAGATAACTTGTTTTTTCTTTTTCCTGTAATTTAGGTGGTAAAATAAGGACAAAAAGAGAAAATCAAAATATTTCAGATAACTATTTTTTCTTTTTTCCCGTTATTTAAGTGAAAAATAAGGACAAAAATAGAAAACCAAAATATTTCAAATAACTTATTTTTCTTTTTTCCTGTTATTTAGGTGCAAAATAAGGACAAAATCAGAAAACCAAAATATTTCAGACAACTTTTTTTTTCATTTTTCGCGTTATTTAGGTGTAAAATAAGGACAAAAACAGAAAACCAAAATATTTCAGATAACTTTTTTTTTCATTTTTCCCGTTATTTAGGTGCAAAATAAGGACAAAAACAGAAAACATAAATATTTCAGATAACTTTTTTTTTCTTTTTCCTGTAATTTAGGTGGTAAAATAAGGACAAAAAGAGAAAACCAAAATATTTCAGATAACTTTTTTTTCTTTTTTCCCGTTATTTAAGTGAAAAATAAGGACAAAAATAGAAAACCAAAACATTTCAGATAACTTTTTTTTTCTTTTTTCCGTTATTTAGGTGTAAAATAAGGACAAAAACAGAACACCAAAATATATCAGATAACTTTTTTTACTTTTTCCCCGTTATTTAGGTGCAAAATAAGGACAAAAACACAAAACCAAAATATTTCAGAAAACTTTTTTTTTTTTCCCGTTATTTAAGTGAAAAATAAAGACAAAAACAGAAAACTAAAATATTTCAGATAACTTTTTTCTTCTTTTTTTCCGTTATTTAGGTGTAAAATAAGGACAAAAATAGAAAACAGAAATATTTCAGATAACTTTTTTTTTTTTTTTCCCCGTTATTTAAGTGAAAAATAAGGACAAAAACAGAAAACCAAAATATTTCAGATAACTTTTCTTTTTGTTTCCCGTTATTTAGGTGTAAAATAAAGACAAAAACAGAAAACCAAAATATTTCAGATAACTTTTTTTTTCTTTTTTCCCGTTATTTAAGTGAAAAATAAAGACAAAAACAGAAAACCAAAATATTTCAGATAACTTTTTTCTTGTTTTTTCCCGTTATTTAGGTGTAAAATAGGGACAAAAACAGAAAACCAAAATATTTCAGACAACTTTTTTTTTCTTTTTTCCCGTTATTTAGGTGTAAAATAAGGACAAAAACAGAAATCCAAAATATTTCAGATAACTTGTTTTTTCTTTTTCCTGTAATTTAGGTGGTAAAATAAGGACAAAAAGAGAAAATCAAAATATTTCAGATAACTATTTTTTCTTTTTTCCTGTTATTTAAGTGAAAAATAAGGACAAAAATAGAAAACCAAAATATTTCAAATAACTTATTTTTCTTTTTTCCTGTTATTTAGGTGCAAAATAAGGACAAAATCAGAAAACCAAAATATTTCAGACAACTTTTTTTTTCATTTTTCGCGTTATTTAGGTGTAAAATAAGGACAAAAACAGAAAACCAAAATATTTCAGATAACTTTTTTTTTCATTTTTCCCGTTATTTAGGTGCAAAATAAGGACAAAAACAGAAAACATAAATATTTCAGATAACTTTTTTTTTCTTTTTCCTGTAATTTAGGTGGTAAAATAAGGACAAAAAGAGAAAACCAAAATATTTCAGATAACTATTTTTGTCCTTATTTTTCATTAAATAACGGGAAAAAAGAAAACCAAAACATTTCAGATAACTTTTTTTTTCTTTTTTCCGTTATTTAGGTGTAAAATAAGGACAAAAACAGAACACCAAAATATATCAGATAACTTTTTTTACTTTTTCCCCGTTATTTAGGTGCAAAATAAGGACAAAAACAGAAAACCAAAATATTTCAAATATCTGTTTTTTCTTTTTCCCGTTATTTAGGTGGCAAAATAAGGACAAAACCAGATAACCAAATATTTCAGATAACTTTTTTTTCTTTTTTCCCGTTATTTAGGTGTAAAATAAGGACAAAAACAGAAAACCAAAATATTTCAAATAACTTTTTTTTTCCTTTTTCCCGTTATTTAAGTGAAAAATACAGACAAAACCAGAAAACCAAAATATTTCAGATAACTTTTTTCTTCTTTTCCCCCATTATTTAGTTGTAAAATAAGGACATAAAAAGAAAATCTAAATATTTCAGATAACTTTTTTTTTCTTTTTTCCCGTTACTCAAGTGAAAAATAAAGACAAAAACAGAAAACCAAAATATTTCAAATAACTTTTTTTTCTTTTTTCCCGTTATTTAGGTGTAAAAGTTGGACAAAAACAGAAAACCTAAATATTTCAGATAATTTTTTTTTTCTTTTTTCCCGTTATTTAAGTGAAAAATAAAGACAAAAACAGAAAACCAAAATATTTCAGATACCTTTTTTTTTCTTTTTTCCCGTTATTTAGGTGTAAAATAAGGACAAAATCAGAAAACCAAAATATTTCAAATAACTTTTTTTTCTTTTTTCCCGTTATTTTGGTGTAAAAGTTGGACAAAAACAGAAAACCTAAATATTTCAGATAATTTTTTTTTTCTTTTTTCCCGTTATTTAAGTGAAAAATAAGAACAAAAACAGAAAACCAAAATATTTCAGATAACTTTTTTTTCCTTTTTCCTCTTATTTAGGTGTAAAATAACGACAAAACCAGATAACCAAATATTTCAGATAACTTTTTTTTCTTATTTCCCGTTATTTAGGTGTAAAATAAGGACAAAACCAGAAAACCAAAATATTTCAGATAACTTTTTTCTTCTTTTCCCCCATTATTTAGTTGTAAAATAAGGACATAAAAAGAAAATCTAAATATTTCAGATAACTTTTTTTTTCTTTTTTCCCGTTACTCAAGTGAAAAATAAAGACAAAAACAGAAAACCAAAATATTTCAAATAACTTTTTTTTCTTTTTTCCCGTTATTTAGGTGTAAAAGTTGGACAAAAACAGAAAACCTAAATATTTCAGATAATTTTTTTTTTCTTTTTTCCCGTTATTTAAGTGAAAAATAAAGACAAAAACAGAAAACCAAAATATTTCAGATACCTTTTTTTTTCTTTTTTCCCGTTATTTAGGTGTAAAATAAGGACAAAATCAGAAAACCAAAATATTTCAAATAACTTTTTTTTCTTTTTTCCCGTTATTTTGGTGTAAAAGTTGGACAAAAACAGAAAACCTAAATATTTCAGATAATTTTTTTTTCTTTTTTCCCGTTATTTAAGTGAAAAATAAGGACAAAAACAGAAAACCAAAATATTTCAGATAACTTTTTTTTCCTTTTTCCTCTTATTTAGGTGTAAAATAACGACAAAACCAGATAACCAAATATTTCAGATAACTTTTTTTTCTTATTTCCCGTTATTTAGGTGTAAAATAAAGACAAAAACAGAAAACCAAAATATTTCAGATAACTTTTTTCTTCTTTTCCCCCATTATTTAGTTGTAAAATAAGGACATAAAAAGAAAATCTAAATATTTCAGATAACTTTTTTTTTCTTTTTTCCCGTTACTCAAGTGAAAAATAAACACAAAAACAGAAAACCAAAATATTTCAAATAACTTTTTTTTCTTTTTTCCCGTTATTTAGGTGTAAAAGTTGGACAAAAACAGAAAACCTAAATATTTCAGATAATTTTTTTTTTCTTTTTTCCCGTTCTTTAAGTGAAAAATAAAGACAAAAACAGAAAACCAAAATATTTCAGATAACTTTTTTCTTCTTTTTCTTGTTATTTAGGTGTAAAATAAGGACAAAATCAGAAAACCAAAATATTTCAAATAACTTTTTTTTCTTTTTTCCCGTTATTTTGGTGTAAAAGTTGGACAAAAACAGAAAACCTAAATATTTCAGAGAATTTTTTTTTCTTTTTTCCCGTTATTTAAGTGAAAAATAAAGACAAAAACAGAAAACCAAAATATTTCAGATTACTTTTTTTTCCTTTTTCCTGTTATTTAGGTGTAAAATAAGGACAAAAACAGAAAACCTAAATATTTCAGATAACTTTTTTTTTCACTTTTCCCGTTATATAGGTGTAAAATAAGTACAAAAACAGAAAACCAAAATATTTCAGATAACTTTTTTCTTCTTTTTCTCGTTATTTAGGTGGCAAAATAAGGACAAAATAAGAAAACCAAAATATTTCAGATAACTTTTTTTTTCTTTTTTCCGTTATTTAGGTGTAAAATAAGGACAAAAACAGAAAACCAAAATATTTCAAATAACTTTTTTTTCCTTTTTCCTGTTATTTAGGTGCAAAATAAGGACAAAAACAGAAAACCAAAATATTTCAAATAACTTATTTTTCTTTTTTCCTGTTATTTAGGTGTAAAATAAGGACAAAAACAGAAAACCAAAATATTTCAGATAACTTTTTTCTTCTTTTTCTCGTTATTTAGGTGGCAAAATAAGGACAAAATAAGAAAACCAAAATATTTCAGAGAACTTTTTTTTTCCTTTTTCCTGTTATTTAGGTGTAAAATAAGGACAAAAACAGAAAACCTAAATATTTCAGATAACTTTTTTTTTCATTTTTCCCGTTATTTAGGTGTAAAATAGGGACAAAAACAGAAAACCAAAATATTTCATATAACTTTTTTTTTCTTTTTCTCGTTATTTAGGTGGCAAAATAAGGACAAAATCAGGAAACCAAAATATTTCAGATAACTTTTTTTTTCATTTTTCCCGTTATTTAGGTGTAAAATAAGGACAAAAACAGAAAACCAAAATATTTCAGATAACTTTTTTCTTCTTTTTCTCGTTATTTAGGTGGCAAAATAAGGACAAAATAAGAAAACCAAAATATTTCAGAGAACTTTTTTTTTCCTTTTTCCTGTTATTTAGGTGTAAAATAAAGACAAAAACAGAAAACCTAAATATTTCAGATAACTTTTTTTTTCATTTTTCCCGTTATTTAGCTGTAAAATAGGGACAAAAACAGAAAACCAAAATATTTCATATAACTTTTTTTTTCTTTTTCTCGTTATTTAGGTGGCAAAATAAGGACAAAATCAGGAAACCAAAATATTTCAGATAACTTTTTTTTTCATTTTTCCCGTTATTTAGGTGTAAAATAAGGACAAAAACAGAAAACCAAAATATTTCAAATAACTTTTTTTTCCTTTTTACTGTTATTTAGGTGCAAAATAAGGACAAAAACAGAAAACCAAAATATTTCAAATAACTTATTTTTCTTTTTTCTTGTTATTTAGTTGCAAAATAAGGACAAAAACAGAAAACCAAAATATTTCAGATAACTTTTTTCTTCTTTTTTTCGTTATTTAGGTGGCAAAATAAGGACAAAATAAGAAAACCAAAATATTTCAGATAATTTTTTTTTCTTTTTTCCCGTTATTTAGGTGTAAAATAAGGACAAAAACAGAAAACCAAAATATTTCAAATAATTTTTTTTTCCTTTTTCCTGTTATTTAGGTGTAAAATAAGGACAAAAACAGAAAACCTAAATATTTCAAATAACTTATTTTTCTTTTTTCCCGTTATTTAGGTGTAAAATAGGGACAAAAACAGAAAACCAAAATATTTCATATAACTTTTTTTTTCTTTTTCTCGTTATTTAGGTGGCAAAATAAGGACAAAATCAGGAAACCAAAATATTTCAGATAACTTTTTTTTTCATTTTTCCCGTTATTTAGGTGTAAAATAAGGACAAAAACAGAAAACCAAAATATTTCAAATAACTTTTTTTTCCTTTTTACTGTTATTTAGGTGCAAAATAAGGACAAAAACAGAAAACCAAAATATTTCAAATAACTTATTTTTCTTTTTTCTTGTTATTTAGTTGCAAAATAAGGACAAAAACAGAAAACAGAAATATATCAGATAACTTTTTTTTTCTTTTTCCCCGTTATTTAAGTGAAAAATAAGGACAAAAACAGAAAACCAAAATATTTCAGATAACTTTTTTCTTTTTGTTTCCCGTTATTTAGGTGTAAAATAAGGACAAAAACAGAAAACCTAATTATTTCAGATAACTTTTTTTTTCTTTTTTCCCGTTATTTAAGTGAAAAATAAAGACAAAATCAGAAAACCAAAATATTTCAGATAACTTTTTTCTTGTTTTTTCCCGTTATTTAGGTGTAAAATAAGGACAAAAACAGAAAACCAAAATATTTCAGATAACTTGTTTTTTCTTTTTCCTGTAATTTAGGTGGTAAAATAAGGACAAAAAGAGAAAACCAAAATATTTCAGATAACTTTTTTTTCTTTTTCCCGTTATTTAAGTGAAAAATAAGGACAAAAATAGAAAACCAAAATATTTCAAATAACTTATTTTTCTTTTTTCCTGCTATTTAGGTGCAAAATAAGGACAAAATCAGAAAACCAAAATATTTCAGATAACTTTTTTTTTCATTTTCGCGTTATTTAGGTGTAAAATAAGGACAAAAACTGAAAACCAAAATATTTCAGATAACTTTTTTTTTCATTTTTCCCGTTATTTAGGTGCAAAATAAGGACAAAAACAGAAAACATAAATATTTCAGATAACTTTTTTTTTCTTTTTCCTGTAATTTAGGTGGTAAAATAAGGACAAAAAGAGAAAACCAAAATATTTCAGATAACTTTTTTTTCTTTTTTAACGTTATTTAAGTGAAAAATAAGGACAAAACTAGAAAACCAAAACATTTCAGATAACTTTTTTTTTCTTTTTTCCGTTATTTAGGTGTAAAATAAGGACAAAAAGAGAAAACCAAAATATTTCAGATAACTTTTTTTTCTTTTTCCCGTTATTTAAGTGAAAAATAAGGACAAAAATAGAAAACCAAAATATTTCAAATAACGTATTTTTCTTTTTTCCTGTTATTTAGGTGCAAAATAAGGACAAAATCAGAAAACCAAAATATTTCAGATAACTTTTTTTTTCATTTTTCGCGTTATTTAGGTGTAAAATAAGGACAAAAACAGAAAACCAAAATATTTCAGATAACTTTTTTTTTCATTTTTCCCGTTATTTAGGTGCAAAATAAGGACAAAAACAGAAAACATAAATATTTCAGATAACTTTTTTTTTCTTTTTCCTGTAATTTAGGTGGTAAAATAAGGACAAAAACAGAAAACCAAAATATTTCAAATATCTGTTTTTTCTTTTTCCCGTTATTTAGGTGGCAAAATAAGGACAAAAGCAGATAACCAAATATTTCAGATAACTTTTTTTTCTTTTTTCCCGTTATTTAGGTGTAAAAAAAGGACAAAAACAGAAAACCAAAATATTTCAAATAACTTTTTTTTTCCTTTTTCCAGTTATTTAGGTACAAAATAAGGACAAAAACACAAAACCAAAATATTTCAGATAATTTTTTTTTTCTTTTTTCCCGTTATTTAAGTGAAAAATAAAGACAAAAACAGAAAACCAAAATATTTCAGATAACTTTTTTCTTCTTTTCCCCCATTATTTAGTTGTAAAATAAGGACAAAAAGAGAAAACCAAAATATTTCAGAGAACTTTTTTTTTCCTTTTTCCTGTTATTTAGGTGTAAAATAAGGACAAAAACAGCAAACCTAAATATTTCAGATAACTTTTTTTTTCATTTTTCCCGTTATTTAGGTGTAAAATAAGGACAAAAACAGAAAACCAAGATATTTCAGATAACTTTTTCTTCTTTTTCTCGTTATTTAGGTGGCAAAATAAGGACAAAATAAGAAAACCAAAATATTTCAGAGAACTTTTTTTTCTTTTTTCCCGTTATTTAGGTGTAAAATAAGGACAAAAACAGAAAACCAAAATATTTCAGATAACTTTTTTCTTCTTTTTCTCGTTATTTAGGTGGCAAAATAAGGACAAAATAAGAAAACCAAAATATTTCAGATAACTTTTTTTTTCTTTTTTCCGTTATTTAGGTGTAAAATAAGGACAAAAACAGAAAACCAAAATATTTCAAATAACTTTTCTTTCCTTTTTCCTGTTATTTAGGTGCAAAATAAGGACAAAAACAGAAAACCAAAATATTTCAGGTAACTTTTTTCTTCTTTTTTTCGTTATTTAGGTGTAAAATAAGGACAAAAACAGAAAACCAAAATATTTCATATAACTTTTTTTTTCTTTTTCTCGTTATTTAGGTGGCAAAATAAGGACAAAATCAGAAAACCAAAATATTTCAGATAACTTTTTTTTATTTTTCCCGTTATTTAGGTGTAAAATAAGGACAAAAACAGAAAACCAAAATATTTCAGATAACTTTTTCCTTCTTTTTCTTGTTATTTAGGTGGCAAAATAAGGACAAAATAAGAAAACCAAAATATTTCAGATAACTTTTTTTTTCTTTTTTCCGTTATTTAGGTGTAAAATAAGGACAAAAACAGAAAACCAAAATATTTCAAATAACTTTTTTTTCCTTTTTCCTGTTATTTAGGTGCAAAATAAGGACAAAAACAGAAAACCAAAATATTTCAGATAACTTTTTTCTTCTTTTTTTCGTTATTTAGGTGTAAAATAAGGACAAAAACAGAAAACCAAAATATTTCAGATAACTTTTTTTTCATTTTTCCCGTTATTTAGGTGTAAAATAAGGACAAAAACAGAAAACCAAAATATTTCAGATAACATTTTCTTCTTTTTCTCGTTATTTAGGTGGCAAAATAAGGACAAAATTAGAAAACTAAAATATTTCAGAGAACTTTTTTTTTCTTTTTTCCCGTTATTTAGGTGTAAAATAGGGACAAAAACAGAAAACCAAAATATTTCATATAACTTTTTTTTTCTTTTTCTCGTTATTTAGGTGGCAAAATAAGGACAAAATCAGAAAACCAAAATATTTCAGATAAATTTTTTTTTCATTTTTCCCGTTATTTAGGTGTAAAATAAGGACAAAAACAGAAAACCAAAATATTTCAGATAACTTTTTTCTTCTTTTTCTCGTTATTTAGGTGGCAAAATAAGGACAAAATAAGAAAACCAAAATATTTCAAATAACTTATTTTTCTTTTTTCCTGTTATTTAGTTGCAAAATAAGGACAAAAACAGAAAACCAAAATATTTCAGATAACTTTTTTCTTCTTTTTTTCGTTATTTAGGTGGCAAAATAAGGACAAAATAAGAAAACCAAAATATTTCAGATAACTTTTTTCTTCTTTTTCTCGTTATTTAGGTGGCAAAATAAGGACAAAATAAGAAAACCAAAATATTTCAGATAACTTTTTTTTTCTTTTTTCCGTTATTTAGGTGTAAAATAAGGACAAAAACAGAAAACCAAAATATTTCAAATAACTTTTTTTTTCTTTTTTCCTATTATTTAGGTGCAAAATAAGGACAAAAACAGAAAACCAAATTATTTCAGATAACTTTTTTTTTTCTTTTTACCTTATATTTAGGTGCAAAATAAGGACAAAAACAGAAAACCAAAATATTTCAGATAACTTTTTTTCTTTTTCCTGTTATTTAGGTGCAAAATAAGGACAAAAACAGAAAACCAAAATATTTCAAATAACTTTTTTTTCCTTTTTCCTGTTATTTAGGTGCAAAATAAGGACAAAAACAGAGAACCAAAATATTTCAGATAACTTTTTTTTTTGCCTGTTATTTAGATGCAAAATAAGGACAAAAACAGAAAACCAAAATATTTCAAATAACTTTTTTTTTCAGTTTGCCTGTTATTTATGTGTAAAATAAGGACAAAAACAGAAAACCAAAATATTTCAGATAACTTTTTTTTTTCTTTTTCCCGTTATTTAGGTGCAAAATAAGGACAAAAACAGAAAACAAAAATATTTCAAATAACTTATTTTTCTTTTTTCCTGTTATTTAGTTGCAAAATAAGGACAAAAACAGAAAACCAAAATATTTCAGATAATTTTTTTCTCTTTTTTCCCGCTATTTAAGAAAAATAAAGACAAAAACAGAAAACCAAAATATTTCAGATAACTTTTTTTTCCTTTTTTCCCGTTATTTAGGTGTAAAATAAGGACAAAAACAGAAAACCAAAATATATCAGATAACTTTTTTTTTTTTTTCGTGTTTTCTTTTTTCCTGGTGTAAACGAAGGACAAAAACAGAAAACCAAAATATTTCAAATAACTTTTTTTTCTTTTTTCCCGTTTTTTAGGTGCAAAATAAGGACAAAAACAGAAAACCAAAATATTTCAAAAAACTTATTTTTCTTTTTTCCTGTTATTTAGGTGCAAAATAGGGACAAAAACAGAAAACCAAAATATTTCAGATAACTTTTTTTTCTTTTTTCCTGTTATTTAGGTGCAAAATAATGACAAAAACAGAAAACCAAAATATTTCAGATAACTTTTTTTTTCTTTTTTTCCGTTATTTAGGTGCAAAATAAGGACAAAAACATAAAAACAAAAAATTTCAGATAACTTGTTTTACTTTTTTCCTGTTATAAAGGTGCAAAATAAGGACAAAAACAGAAAACCAAAATATTTCAAATATCTGTTTTTTCTTTTTCTCGTTATTTAGGTGGCAAAATAAGGACAAAACCAGATAACCAAATATTTCATATAACTTATTTTTCTTTTTTCCTGTTATTTAGGTGCAAAATAAGGACAAAAACAGAAAACCAAAATATTTCAGATAACTTTTTTTTCTTTTTTCCCGTTTTTTAGGTGCAAAATAAGGACAAAAACAGAAAACCAAAATATTTCATATAACGTATTTTTCTTTTTTCCTGTTATTTAGGTGCAAAATAAGGACAAAAACAGAGAACCAAAATATTTCAGATAACTTTTTTTTTTTTTCCTGTTATTTAGGTGCAAAATAAGGACAAAAACAGAAAACCAAAATATTTCAAATAACTTTTTTTTCTCTTTTCCTGTTATTTAGGTGCAAAATAAGGACAAAAACAGAAAACCTAAATATTTCAGATAATTTTTTTTTCTTTTTTCCCGTTATTTAAGTGAAAAATAAAGAAAAAACAGAAAACCAAAATATTTCAGATAACATTTGTTTCTTTTTTCCCGTTATTTAGGTGCAAAATAAGGAAAAAAACAGAAAACCAAAATATTTCAGATAACTTTTTTTCTCTTTTTTCCCGCTATTTAAGTGAAAAATAAAGACAAAAACAGAAAACCAAAATAATTCAGATAACTTTTTTTTTCATTTTCCCGTTATTTAGGTGCAAAATAAGGACAAAATCAGAAAACCAAAATATTTCAGATAACATTTGTTTCTTTTTTCCCGTTATTTAGGTGTAGAATAAGGACAAAAACAGAAAACCAAAATATTTCAAATAACCTTTTTTTCTTTTTTCCCGTTATTTAGGTGCAAAATAAGGACAAAAACAAAAAACCAAAATAGGTCAAATAACTTATTTTTCTTTTTTCCTGTTATTTAGGTGCAAAATAAGGACAAAAACAGAAAACCAAAATATTTCAGATAACCTTTTTTTCTTTTTTCCCGTTATTTAGGTGTAAAATAAGGACAAAAACAGAAAACCAAAATATTTCAATTAACTTTTTTTTTTCTCCCGTTATTTAGGTGTAAAATATGGACAAAAACAGAAACCCTGAATATTTCAGATAATTTTTTTTTCTTTTTTCCCATTATTTCAGTGAAAAATAAAGACAAAAACAGAAAACCAAAATATTTCAGATAACTTTTTTTTCTTTTTTCCTGTTATTTAGGTGCAAAATAAGGAAAAAAAAAGAAAACCAAATTATTTCAGATAACTTTTTTTTTCTTTTTCCCGTTATTTAGGTGTAGAATAAGGACAAAAACAGAAAACCAAAATATTTCAAATAACATTTTTTTTCCTTTTTCCTGTTATTTAGGTGCAAAATAAGGACAAAAACAGAAAACCAAAATATTTCAAATAATTTTTTTTTCTTTTTTACCGTTATTTAGGTGCAAAATAAGGACAAAAACAGAAAACCAAAATATTTCAAATAACTTATTTTTCTTTTTTCTTGTTATTTAGGTGCAAAATAAGGACAAAAACAGAAAATAAAAATATTTCAGATAACTTGTTTTTTCTTTTTCCCGTAATTTAGGTGGCAAAATAAGGACAAAAATAGAAAACCAAAATATTTCAGATAACCTTTTTTCTTTTTTCCCGTTATTTAGGTGCAAAATAAGGACAAAAACAGAAAACCAAAATATTTCAGATAACTTTTTTTTTCTTTATTCGTGTTTTATTTTTTCCTGGTGCAAAAAAAGGACAAAAACAGAAAACCAAAATATTTCAAATAACTTTTTTTTCTTTTTTCCCGTTTTTTAGGTGCAAAATAAGGACAAAAAAAATAGCTAAATATTTCAAATAACTTATTTTTCTTTTTTCCTGTTATTTAGGTGCAAAATAAGGATAAAAACAGAAAACCAAAATATTTCAGATAACTTTTTTTTCTTTTTTCCTGTTATGTAGGTGGCAAAACAAGCACAAAAACAGAAAACCAAAATATTTCAGATAACTTTTTTTTTCTTTTTTCCCGTTAATTAAGTGAAAAATGAGGCCAAAAACAGAAAACCAAAATATTTCAGATAACTTTTTTTTCTTTTCTCCTGTTATTTAGGTGCAAAATAAGCACAAAAACAGAAAACCAAAATATTTCAGATAACTTTTTTTTTCTTTTTTCCCGTTATTTAGGTGTAAAATAAGGACAAAAACAGGAAACCAAAATATTTCAAATAACTTTTTTTTCTTTTTTCCTGTTATTTAGGTGCAAAATAAGCACAAAAACAGAAAACCAAAATATTTCAGATAACTTTTTTCTTCCTTTTTCCCGTTATTTAGGTGTAAAATAAGGACAAAAAGAGAAAACCTAAATATATCAGATAACTTTTTTTTTCTTTTTTCCCGTTATTTAAGTGAAAAATAAGGACAAACACAGAAAACCAAAATATTTCAGATAACTTTTTTTTCTTTTTTTCCGTTATTTAGGTGCAAAATAAGGGGCAAAAACAGAAAACCAAAATATTTCACATAACTTTTTTTACTTTTTTCCCGTTATTTCGGTGCAAAATAAGGATTAACACAGAAAACCAAAATATTTCAAATACCTTTCTTTTCTTTTTCCCGTTATTTAGGTGGCAAAGTAAGGACAAAAACAAAAAACCAAAATATTTCAAATAACTTATTTTTTTTTCCTGCTATTTAGGTGCAAAATAAGGACAAAAACAGAAAACCAAAATATTTCAGATAACTTTTTTTTTCTTTTTTCCCGTTAATTAAGTGAAAAATAAGGACAAAAACAGAAAACCAAAATATTTCAGATAACTTTTTTTTTCTTTTTTCCCGTTATTTAGGTGTAAGCTAAGGACAAAAACAGAAAACCAAAATATTTCAGATAACTTTTTTCTTCTTTTTTCCCGTTATTTAGGTGTAAAATAAGGACAAAATCAGAAAACCTAAATATTTCAGATAACTTTTAATTTCTTTTTTCCCGTTACTTAAGTGAAAAGTAAAGACAAAAACAGAAAACCAAAATATTTCAAATAACTTTTTTCTTCTTTTTTCCCCGTTACTTAAGTGAAAAATAAAGACAAAAACAGAAAACCAAAATATTTCAGATAACTTTTTTCTTCTTGTTTCCCGTTATTTAGGTGTAAAATAAGGACAAAAACAGAAAACCTAAATATTTCAGATAACTTTTTTTTTTTTTTTTTCCCGTTATTTAAGTGAAAAATAAAGCCAAAAACAGAAAACCAAAATATTTCAGATAACTTTTTTCTTCTTGTTTCCCGTTATTTAGGTGTAAAATTTGGACAAAAACAGAAAACCAAAATATTTCATATAACTTTTTTTTCTTTTTCTCGTTATTTAGGTGCAAAATAAGGACAAAAACAGAAACCCAAAATATTTCAGATAATTTTTTTTTTCTTTTTTCCCGTTATTTAGGTGCAAAATAAGGACAAAAACAGAAAACCAAAATATTTCAAATAACTTTTTTTTTCCATTTTCCTGTTATTTAGGTGCAAAATAAGGACAAAAACTGCAAACCAAAATATTTCAGATAATTTTTTTTTTCTTTTTTCCCGTTATTTAGGTGCAAAATAAGGACAAAAACAGAAAACCAAAATATTTCAAATAACTTATTTTTCTTTTTTCCTGTTATTTAGGTGCAAAATAAGAACAAAAACAGAAAACCAAAATATTTCAAATAACTTTTTTTTCTTTTTTCCCGTTATTTAGGTGCAAAATAAGGACAAAAACAATAAACCAAAATATTTCAGATAACCTTTTTTTCTTTTTTTCCGTTATTTAGGTGCAAAATAAGGACAAAAACAAAAAACCAAAATAGGTCAAATAACTTATTTTTCTTTTTTCCTGTTATTTAGGTGCAAAATAAGGACAAAAGCAGAAAACCAAAATATTTCAGATAACCTTTTTTTCTTTTTTCCCGTTATTTAGGTGTAAAATAAGGACAAAAACAGAAAACCAAAATATTTCAAATAACTTTTTTTTTTCCCGTTATTTAGGTGTAAAATATGGACAAAAACAGAAAACCTGAATATTTCAGATAATTTTTTTTTCTTTTTTCCTGTAATTTAGGTGCAAAATAAGGAAAAAAACAGAAAACCAAATTATTTCAGATAACTTTTTTTTTCTTTTACCCGTTATTTAGGTGTAGAATAAGGACAAAAACAGAAAACCAAAATATTTCAAATAACATTTTTTTTCCTTTTTCCTGTTATTTAGGTGCAAAATAAGGACAAAAACAGAAAACCAAAATATTTCAGATAATTTTTTTTCTTTTTTACCGTTATTTAGGTGCAAAATAAGGACCAAAACAGAAAACCAAAATATTTCAAATAACTTATTTTTCTTTTTTCTTGTTATTTAGGTGCAAAATAAGGACAAAAACAGAAAACAAAAATATTTCAGATTACTTGTTTTTTCTTTTTCCCGTAATTTAGGTGGCAAAATAAGGACAAAAACAGAAAACCAAAATATTTCAGATAACCTTTTTTCTTTTTTCCCGTTATTTAGGTGCAAAATAAGGACAAAAACAGAAAACCAAAATATTTCAGATAACCTTTTTTCTTTTTTCCCGTTATTTAGGTGCAAAAAAAGGATAAAAACAGAAAACCAAAATATTTCAAATAACTTTTTTTTCTTTTTTCCCGTTTTTTAGGTACACAATAAGGACAAAAAAAACACCTAAATATTTCAAATAACTTATTTTTCTTTTTTCCTGTTATTTAGGTGCAAAATAAGGACAAAAACAGAAAACCAAAATTTTTCAGATAACTTTTTTTTCTTTTTTCCTGTTATTTAGGTGCAAAATAAGCACAAAAACAGAAAACCAAAATATTTCAGATAACTTTTTTTCTTTTTTCCCGTTATTTAGGTGCAAAATAAGGACAAAAACAGAAAACCAAAATATTTCAGATAACTTTTTTTTTCTTTATTCGTGTTTTATTTTTTCCTGGTGCAAAAAAAGGACAAAAACAGAAAACCAAAATATTTCAAATAACTTTTTTTTCTTTTTTCCCGTTTTTTAGGTGCAAAATAAGGACAAAAAAAATACCTAAATATTTCAAATAACTTATTTTTCTTTTTTCCTGTTATTTAGGTGCAAAATAAGGACAAAAACAGAAAACCAAAATATTTCAGATAACTTTTTTTTCTTTTTTCCTGTTATGTAGGTGCAAAATAAGCACAAAAACAGAAAACCAAAATATTTCAGATAACTTTTTTTTCTTTTCTCCTGTTATTTAGGTGCAAAATAAGCACAAAAACAGAAAACCAAAATATTTCAGATAACTTTTTTTTTCTTTTTTCCCGTTATTTAGGTGTAAAATAAGGACAAAAACAGGAAACCAATTGGTATACCCCTGATTGAATTGTTGGAGTCTACTACGGGAAAGCCCTACGCATTCACATAAGATGTGTTTTGAGGTTTCGGGGTGTTCACAACAGATTCTGCAAAGGGGTGGATGTGACCTGTCGAGCTTGTTTAGGTGGTAATTGAGTCGGCAGTGGCCTGTTAGAAAGCCGGTTATTAAACGGACTTGGTTGATCTTTAGGCTCAAAAGTTCCGTTGTTCTTTTTTTGGAGATTGTGGGGATGAATAATTTTGAAATGGAACAGCCCTGAGTGGTGTTCCAATGGTTTCCCCATGTGTTTATTAACCAACTGTTAATTGTTGATTTGGCTGTGCTGTACGGGATACCGCAGAAAGGGAGCGGTTGGGTGAAGGTGCCGTCTGATCCCTGTCTAGCTAGGAGGTCAGCAGTCTCGTTACCCTGAAAGCCCGAGTGCCCCGGTATCCACATAAGAGTAACAGTATTTTTGTTACCCAATTCTTTTAGAATTTTAAGGCAATCCCATACTAGTTTCGATTTGATTTCGTATGAGTTTAAGGCCATGATGGCTGCTCTGCTATCTGAGAGTATGTAAATCTTCCGGTGTGAGTAACCCAGTCTGAGATTTTCTCGGATGCAGAGTTCTATAGCGTGGGTTTCTGCTATAAAGACGGTTGAAAGATTGTCTAGACTTACAGAAATGTTTGTCTTGGTCTGTACCCCATGGACGCCAGCACCTACCCCTGTGCTGGTTTTTGAGCCATCCGTGTACCAGATGAGCGCGCTAGGATCAGGTTTTGGGGGGTTGTTAGCCCACTCGAGGCGTTCGGGTATGACCACCTTGAATGGTTTTTCAAAGTTATACCTAGTTTGCATTCTATCTGATATGGGTATGTTTAAGATAGTGTCTTTTTCTATTTCTTGTTTTAAGCCAGGATGTGCAAGTTTATAGTTTTCCTGGTCATCCCCCATATGGAGTTTATAAGTTGCAATTCTGGCCTCTTTTTGAATATGTAAATGTAGAGGTGGTATGTTTAGAAGTACCTCTAGTGCAGCTGAAGGAGTGGTTCTCATTGCCCCTGTTATTCCTATACACGCTAGTCTTTGGATTTTTTGCAGCTTTAACTGAGCAGTTTTTTGTTCAGTTTTCTGCCACCAGACAGGTGAAGCATAGGTAAGAATTGGTCTGACAATGGAGGTGTAAAGCCAGTAGGTGATTTTGGGCTGAAGACCCCAAGTACAACCGACTAGACTTCGACATGTCCATAAAGCAATTCTAGCTTTATTAATAGTGTTATTTAAGTGGCTATTCCAGGTAAGTTTTTCGTCAAGGATTACTCCTAGGAATTTTACCTCTTTGCTAAAGTCAATACTCTGTCCAAAAAGTGTGGGTTTAATTAAGTTTTCCCTTTTTCTTCTTCTTGTGAACACGACTATTGTGCTTTTTTGAGGATTGATTTTAAGTCCCACTTCTATGCACCATGATGCCACTAGATTTAGAGCATGTTGCATGATTTCAGAGACTGTACTTTCAAATTTTCCTCTAGCAATAATGGCTATATCATCTGCATAACCTTGTATGTTAATTCCAGCATGTGCCAGTTTAACTAGGAGTTCGTCTACTACTATGGACCAAAGAAGTGGTGATAGAACCCCTCCCTGTGGACAACCTTTGGCTACAGAGACCGTTAAGGTTTCTTGTGCTAAGGTGGATTTTATTATTCTGCATTTTAGCATGGATTCAATCCACTTACAGGTTTTAAGGTCTACGCCTTTTCGTAAGGCAGCTTGCGTAATACACTCGAAGTTGGTATTGTCGAAAGCTCCTTCAATGTCAAGGAAACTACACATTGCCAGCTCTTTGTTCTTTAACGATTGTTCAATCTTTTGAACCAGATTTTGTAGGGCAAGTGTAGTTGATTTTCCTGGCATATAAGCATATTGGTATTTATATAGTGGTTGTGTTTTTAACACATTTTCTCTAATATGCCTATCAAGTAATTTTTCCATGGTTTTCTGTAGGAAAGATGTGAGGCTAATTGGACGGAAAGACTTAGGTTGGGTATGTGATCTTTTCCCAGCTTTTGGTATGTACGTCACGTTCACCATTCTGCATGCATTGGGCACATAGCCCCATGCATGGCAGGCCCTAAATATTTTTAGCACCGTTGGTATTAGTATTTCAATCCCTTTTTGCAGTAATGCTGGGAAGATACCATCTTGTCCCGGGGATTTGAAAGGTTTAAATGAGTTTATCGCCCATCTAACTTTGTTGGCTGTAAAGATTTTGGTGGAATTTCTCCAATCCTCTTTACGAGGCCTAGATAAATTAGAATCATGTTGGGAATATATCTCCACATGTTCTGTGTTAACAGAATCTGGAAAGTGAGTGGAAGCTAGCAGCTCCAATGTTTCTTTACAATTCTTAGTGACTGAGCCATCGGGTTTTTCCATTAAACCTATTCTATTAGTGTGCCCTTTAGACAGCATCTTGTGTATTCTTGCACCGCTGGGTAAATCATTTATCTCCTCGCAGTAACTTTTCCAAGACGCCCTCTTAGCCTTTCTAATTTCATGGTTATACTCAGTTAAAGATTTCCTATAGGAATCCCAATTTCCACCAACTTTTGCTTTATTAAAAAGTTTCCTGGTGCCTGCCCGCAAGGCAGCAAGTTTGTTATTCCACCAAGGAATCTTGCGATTGCTTTTACGGGTTTTTTCTGGACATGAGGAGTGGTAGGCATTGAGAATGGAAGTTTGTAATTTATCAGAAGCTAGTTCTATTGAGTTAATATCCCTAACATTTGGTTTGAAATCAGCCAAATTGTCTATCAAATTCTGGGTATAAGAATCCCAATTTGTAGATCTTGGTTGCCTAAATGTTTCAGATACTATTTTAGAAGATTCAATGTTGAACCTAATCTGTCTGTGGTCTGACATAGATGTTTCTTGTGAAACGTGCCAGTCCTTTATTTTATTACTGAGAAAGGAAGTGCTTAGGGTAATGTCTAAGACCTCCTGCCTAATTCTATTTATGAATGTCGGCCTATTGCCCCTATTCAAGATTTCTAGGCTATTACTATTAATAAATTCAAGAAGGTACTCACCTCTGTCGTTTATGTTGGTACTTCCCCATATATTGTGGTGAACGTTGGCATCACATCCAATGAGCAGTTGTTTATTGTTTGCTCTGCAGAAGTTCACTAGGTCCTTCAGATCTTCGTTAGCAGGATTTGATGAGTCCCCAGGTAGGTAGGCTGAGCGAGATGACAATCTCTATCCTACCGTCCTGTGTCGGGACATCTATCAGTGCTGCTACAAGGTCTTTTTTGCAGTATCCTGAAATGGGAAAGAATTTAATACCTTTACGAAATAAGATACATGCTCTGGGTTTACCATCACTGGTAGACTCATAGAATAACTCACCTGCAGTTAGTCCCCTTATCCGGTCTTTCAGCACATAAGGCTCCTGGATAAGGGCTATCTCCAAGTGATCCATAGCAAATCTTCTGGTCAAAACTGCCGAGGCAGCTTTGGCGTGTTGAAGATTGATTTGGATACACTTGAAGACATCCATGACTACTTACTAGCGTTGATGATACTCCTTTCGGGAGCATCATTTTCTACCACCAACATTGGTTCAGGTGCAGCAGTTGTTGTCGCTGTTTCCGTTGGGGTGAAGAGAGTAGCTGGTTGGGCATTTTGTCTCCGTGTTTCCGCTACTGGTGCAGACGTCTCATCTTTACTAGTCCTTCCGGAAATTTTCCGTATTTGGATAGGCGCAAAGTTCAAGTGCGGACGATACTTGATCTTTCCCAGTATCATCTCCGCTACGCTATCTATAGTAAAGATGAACGTCTGTCCACCATTGTTTTCTGGCACAACCTTCAACATACGCCACGTTTTAGTGTTGAGCCCTTGGTTTTGCAGACGCAAGCGTTTTAAAAATTTTTCTCCTGTCATGATGCCAGCAGGAGTAAGAGGTGCAAATGCCTTGCACATGATGGATTTGGGCATTTTGTCTCCGTCCACCACTTTAAGACATGCACCTTCCCATGGTTTCATTGCGGCTTCGATTTTAAAGATCCAGTCTTTGGTTTCTTTGTTGTTGCATAAAATTGACAACCATCCCTCCGTTTTTTGAGCGTGGGCACTGAATTGAGGGTATGTACCTTCTTCCTCGTCAATGTTGTCAATTTCATCCAACAACGCAATCTTTATCTTTTCCATCTGCTCTACTGTTAGGATCGTCTCTGGATGTAGTGCATGTATAATAGCTACTTTCTGTCTGGAGACGACCTCACTGAAAGATGGTACTGACTTTGAGTTGTCATGGCTACTCTTACTCTCCGTCAGTTTTTTCGGCACCGAAGTTTTGATGGGTGCAGAAGTGCTAGGTCTAGGATTGCGACTATGTCCCTTATCCTCGACCCGCTTTCTATCGCCGACATCAAGTTTGGTTGCCTTTGGGGGAGCCTGTTCTGGTGTACTACCATCTGACCTACCCCGTTTCTTTAGCTCAACCTTGGTTGGTTTTATGGTTGGTATTATCTTACCAGGTTGAGCACGTAGCAAGAGCCTCTCTCTTTCAGCTTTCCTTGCTTCTTCAGCTGTGATGCCAGTTTTCGCTATCATAGCTCTAATTCTTCTTTTAGAAGCGCCTGAGAAGTACTCAAAGCTCTTCTTTAGATTTAGCTTCCGAAGCGCTTCGGCCGCTTCATCAAGAATTGGTTCTTTTTGTCCCTTATTCTCAATGTTGCTTGGAAGCACTTCTTTGGCTTTACCGGACGATATTAATTCCTCCATTTCTTGTAAGTTTTGAGGTGGTGTTAGCAATAAGTCATCTTCGACATCTGTTGCTACCACCTCCTCAATGTTTGGTAAAGGTGATGCTATTGTCTCTACCTCATTTGTGTTTGTATTGTTTAATTTATTGGTTTGGTTCATATTTTGTTCCCACGAGTATGGCGAGATAAAAAAGTCAACATCCGCAGAGCTCCCGTACGGATGCAAGTCTAGTTACAATGGGGGGTCAACTGGTACCCCAAGGAGATCGTTAGCGATATCACTTTTATACACCTGATACCATGCAGCCCTCGGAACGATGCTTACACACCTTGGCTTGAGTGTTTTGGATCTCTTTAGTCTGGCACCTCCTCCTAGACCAATTCGGCATGGTTGGACCTACCGGTAGCAAGCTACCGCCGACACGCGCTCTAGGATTCATTGGAGCGCACAAACCCCCCCACCACGATAAGCTAGAGATCCCGAGGGGGAATATTTCAGATAACTTTTTTTTCTTTTTTTCCGTTATTTAGGTGCAAAATAAGGGGCAAAAACAGAAAACCAAAATATTTCACATAACTTTTTTTACTTTTTTCCCGTTATTTCGGTGCAAAATAAGGATTAACACAGAAAACCAAAATATTTCAAATACCTTTCTTTTCTTTTTCCCGTTATTTAGGTGGCAAAGTAAGGACAAAAACAAAAAAACCAAAATATTTCAAATAACTTTTTTTTTTTTCCTGCTATTTAGGTGCAAAATAAGGACAAAAACAGAAAACCAAAATATTTCAGATAACTTTTTTTTTTCTTTTTTCCCGTTAATGAAGTGAAAAATAAGGACAAAAACAGAAAACCAAAATATTTCAGATAACTTTTTTTTTTTTTTTCCCGTTATTTAGGTGTAAGCTAAGGACAAAAACAGAAAACCAAAATATTTCAGATAACTTTTTTCTTCTTTTTTCCCGTTATTTAGGTGTAAAATAAGGACAAAATCAGAAAACCCAAATATTTCAGATAACTTTTAATTTCTTTTTTTCCCGTTACTTAAGTGAAAAATAAAGACAAAAACAGAAAACCAAAATATTTCAAATAACTTTTTTCTTCTTTTTTACCATTATTTAGGTGTAAAATAAGGACAAAAACCGAAAACCTAAATATTTCAGATAACTTTTTTTTCTTTTTTCCCGTTACTTAAGTGAAAAATAAAGACAAAAACAGAAAACCAAAATATTTCAGATAACTATTTTCCTCTTTTTTCCCCGTTACTTAAGTGAAAAATAAAGACAAAAACAGAAAACCAAAATATTTCAGATAACTTTTTTCTTCTTGTTTCCCGCTATTTAGGTGTAAAATAAGGACAAAAACAGAAAACCTAAATATTTCAGATAACTTTTTTTTTCTTTTTTCCCGTTATTTAAGTGAAAAATAAAGCCAAAAACAGAAAACCAAAATATTTCAGATAACTTTTTTCTTCTTGTTTCCCGTTATTTAGGTGTAAAATTTGGACAAAAACAGAAAACCAAAATATTTCATATAACTTTTTTTTCTTTTTCTCGTTATTTAGGTGCAAAATAAGGACAAAAACAGAAACCCAAAATATTTCAGATAATTTTTTTTTTCTTTTTTCCCGTTATTTAGGTGCAAAATAAGGACAAAAACAGAAAACCAAAATATTTCAAATAACTTTTTTTTTCCATTTTCCTGTTATTTAGGTGCAAAATAAGGACAAAAACTGCAAACCAAAATATTTCACATAACTTTTTTTTTCTTTTTTCCCGTTATTTAGGTGCAAAGTAAGGACAAAAACAGAAAACCAAAATATTTCAAATAACTTATTTTTCTTTTTTCCTGTTATTTAGGTGCAAAATAAGGACAAAAACAAAAAACCAAAATAGGTCAAATAACTTATTTTTCTTTTTTCCTGTTATTTAGGTGCAAAATAAGGACAAAAGCAGAAAACCAAAATATTTCAGATAACCTTTTTTTCTTTTTTCCCGTTATTTAGGTGTAAAATAAGGACAAAAACAGAAAACCAAAATATTTCAAATAACTTTTTTTTTTCCCGTTATTTAGGTGTAAAATATGGACAAAAACAGAAAACCTGAATATTTCAGATAATTTTTTTTCTTTTTTCCTGTAATTTAGGTGCAAAATAAGGAAAAAAACAGAAAACCAAATTATTTCAGATAACTTTTTTTTTCTTTTACCCGTTATTTAGGTGTAGAATAAGGACAAAAACAGAAAACCAAAATATTTCAAATAACATTTTTTTTCCTTTTTCCTGTTATTTAGGTGCAAAATAAGGACAAAAACAGAAAACCAAAATATTTCAGATAATTTTTTTTCTTTTTTACCGTTATTTAGGTGCAAAATAAGGACCAAAACAGAAAACCAAAATATTTCAAATAACTTATTTTTCTTTTTTCTTGTTATTTAGGTGCAAAATAAGGACAAAAACAGAAAACAAAAATATTTCAGATTACTTGTTTTTTCTTTTTCCCGTAATTTAGGTGGCAAAATAAGGACAAAAACAGAAAACCAAAATATTTCAGATAACCTTTTTTCTTTTTTCCCGTTATTTAGGTGCAAAATAAGGACAAAAACAGAAAACCAAAATATTTCAGATAACCTTTTTTCTTTTTTCCCGTTATTTAGGTGCAAAAAAAAGGACAAAAACAGAAAACCAAAATATTTCAAATAACTTTTTTTTCTTTTTTCCCGTTTTTTAGGTACACAATAAGGACAAAAAAAACACCTAAATATTTCAAATAACTTATTTTTCTTTTTTCCTGTTATTTAGGTGCAAAATAAGGACAAAAACAGAAAACCAAAATTTTTCAGATAACTTTTTTTTCTTTTTTCCTGTTATTTAGGTGCAAAATAAGCACAAAAACAGAAAACCAAAATATTTCAGATAACTTTTTTTTTCTTTTTTCCCGTTATTTAGGTGCAAAATAAGGACAAAAACAGAAAACCAAAATATTTCAGATAACTTTTTTTTCTTTTTTCCTGTTATATAGGTGCAAAATAAGCACAAAAACAGAAAACCAAAATATTTCAGATAATTTTTTTTTTCTTTTTTCCCGTTATTTAGGTGTAAAATAAGGACAAAAACAGAAAACCAAAATATTTCAAATAACTTTTTTTTCTTTTTTCCTGTTATTTAGGTGCAAAATAAGCACAAAAACAGAAAACCAAAATATTTCAGATAACTTTTTTCTTCCTTTTTCCCGTTATTTAGGTGTAAAATAAGGACAAAAACAGAAAACCTATAAATATATCAGATAACTTTTTTTTTCTTTTTTCCCGTTATTTAAGTGAAAAATAAGGACAAACACAGAAAACCAAAATATTTCAGATAACTTTTTTTTCTTTTTTTCCGTTATTTAGGTGCAAAATAAGGGGCAAAAACAGAAAACCAAAATATTTCAGATAACTTTTTTTACTTTTTTCCCGTTATTTCGGTGCAAAATAAGGATTAACACAGAAAACCAAAATATTTCAAATACCTTTTTTTTCTTTTTCCCGTTATTTAGGTGGCAAAGTAACGACAAAAACAAAAAACCAAAATATTACAAATAACTTTTTTTTTTTTTTCCTTCTATTTAGGTGCAAAATAAGGACAAAAACAGAAAACCAAAATATTTCAGATAACTTTTTTTTTCTTTTTTCCCGTTAATTAAGTGAAAAATAAGGACAAAAACAGAAAACCAAAATATTTCAGATAACTTTTTTTTTCTTTTTTCCCGTTATTTAGGTGTAAGATAAGGACAAAAACAGAAAACCAAAATATTTCAGATAACTTTTTTTTCTTTTTTCCTGTTATATAGGTGTAAAATAAGGACAAAAACAGAAAACCAAAATATTTCAGATAACTTTTTTTTTCTTTTTTCCCGTTATTTAAGTGAAAAATAAAGACTAAAACAGAAAACCAAAATATTTCAGATTACTTTTTTCTTCTTTTTTACCATTATTTAGGTGTAAAATAAGGACAAAAACAGAAAACCTAAATATATCAGATAACTTTTTTTTTCTTTTTTCCCGTTATTTAAGTGAAAAATAAGCACAAAAACAGAAAACCAAAATATTTCAGATAACTTTTTTTTTCTTTTTTCCTGTTATATAGTTGTAAAATAAGGACAAAAACAGAAAACCAAAATATTTCAGATAACTTTTTTTTCTTTTTTCCTGTTATATAGGTGTAAAATAAGGACAAAAACAGAAAACCAAAATATTTCAGATAACTTTTTTTTCTTTTTGCCCGTTTTTTAGGTGCACAATAAGGACAAAATCAAAACACCTAAATATTTCAAATAACTTATTTTTCTTTTTTCCTGTTATTTAAGTGAAAAATAAAGACAAAAACAGAAAACCAAATTATTTCAGATAACTTTTTTTTACTTTTACCCGTTATTTAGGTGCAATATAAGGACGAAAACAGAAAACTAAAATATTTCAGATAACTTTTTTTTTTCTTTTTTCCCGTTATTTAAGTGAAAAATAAAGACAAAAACACAAAACTAAAATATTTCAGATAACTTTTTTCTTCTTTTTTCCCGTTATTTAGGTGTAAAATAAGGACAAAAACTGAAAACCAAAATATTTCAAATAACTTTTTTCTTCTTTTTTTCTCATTATTTAGTTGTAACATAAGGACAAAAACCGAAAACCTAAATATTGCAGATAACTTTTTTTTCTTTTTTCCCGTTACTTAAGTGAAAAATAAAGACAAAAACAGAAAACCAAAATATTTCAGATGACTATTTTTCTCTTTTTTCCCGTTACTTAAGTGAAAAATAAAGACAAAAACAGAAAACCAAAATATTTCAGATAACTTTTTTCTTGTTTTTTCCCGTTATTTAGGTGTAAAATTGGGACAAAAACAGAAAACCAAAATATTTCATATAACTTTTTTTTCTTTTTCTCGTTATTTAGGTGCAAAATAAGGACAAAAACAGAAACCCAAAATATTTCAGATAATTTTTTTTTCTTTTTTCCCGTTATTTAGGTGCAAAATAAGGACAAAAACAGAAAACCAAAATATTTCAAATAACTTCTTTTTCCTTTTTCCTGTTATTTAGGTGCAAAATAAGGACAAAAACTGAAAACCAAAATATTTCAGATAATTTTTTTTTTCTTTTTTCCCGTTATTTAGGTGCAAAATAAGGACAAAAACAGAAAACCAAAATATTTCAAATAACTTATTTTTCTTTTTTCCTGTTATTTAGGTGCAAAATAAGAACAAAAACAGAAAACCAAAATATTTCAAATAACTTTTTTTTCTTTTTTCCCGTTATTTATGTGTAAAATATGGACAAAAACAGAAAACCTAAATATTTCAGATAATTTTGTTTTTCTTTTTTCCCGTTATTTAATAGAAAAATAAAGACTAAAACAGAAAACCAAAATATTTCAAATAACTTTTTTTTTCCTTTTTCCTGTTATTTAGGTGCAAAATAAGGACAAAAACTGAAAACCAAAATATTTCAGATAATTTTTTTTTTCTTTTTTCCCGTTATTTAGGTGCAAAATAAGGACAAAAACTGAAAACCAAAATATTTCAGATAATTTTTTTTTTCTTTTTTCCCGTTATTTAGGTGCAAAAT
Organism: Empis livida; assembly: GCA_963932195.1. Taxonomy (NCBI): domain Eukaryota; kingdom Metazoa; phylum Arthropoda; class Insecta; order Diptera; family Empididae; genus Empis; species Empis livida. The sequence goes on along the minus strand of OZ010647.1, from coordinate 26,732,497 downwards.
AAGGACAAAAACAGAAAACCAAAATATTTCAAATAACTTTTTTTTTCCTTTTTCCTGTTATTTAGGTGCAAAATAAGGACAAAAACTGAAAACCAAAATATTTCAGATAACTTTTTTCTTGTTTTTTCCCGTTATTTAGGTGTAAAATTGGGACAAAAACAGAAAACCAAAATATTTCATATAACTTTTTTTTCTTTTTCTCGTTATTTAGGTACAAAATAAGGACAAAAACAGAAACCCAAAATATTTCAGATAATTTTTTTTTTCTTTTTTCCCGTTATTTAGGTGCAAAATAAGGACAAAAACAGAAAACCAAAATATTTCAAATAACTTTTTTTTTCCTTTTTCCTGTTATTTAGGTGCAAAATAAGGACCAAAACTGAAAACCAAAATATTTCAGATAATTTTTTTTTTCTTTTTCCCGTTATTTAGGTGCAAAATAAGGACAAAAACAAAAAACCAAAATATTTCAAATAACTTTTTTTTTCCTTTTTCCTGTTATTTAGGTGCAAAATAAGGACAAAAACTGAAAACCAAAATATTTCAGATAATTTTTTTTTTCTTTTTTCCCGTTATTTAGGTGCAAAATAAGGACAAAAACAGAAAACCAAAATATTTCAAATAACTTATTTTTCTTTTTTCCTGTTATATAGGTGCAAAATAAGAACAAAAACAGAAAACCAAAATATTTCAAATAACTTTTTTTCTTTTTTCCCGTTATTTAGGTGTAAAATATGGACAAAAACAGAAAACCTAAATATTTCAGATAACTTTTTTTTTCTTTCTTCGTGTTTTCTTTTTTCCTGGTGCAAAACAAGGACAAAAACAGAAAATCAAAATATTTCAAATAACTTTTTTTTCTTTTTTCCCGTTCTTTAGGTGCAAAATAAGGACAAAAACAGAAAACTAAAATATTTCAAATAACTTATTTTTCTTTTTTCCTGTTATTTAGGTGCAAAATAAGGACAAACACGGAAAACCAAAATATTTCAGATAACTTTTTTTGTCTTTTTTCCCGTTATTTAGGTGTAAAATATGGACAAAAACAGAAAACCTAAATATTTCAGATAACTTTTTTTTTCTTTCTTCGTGTTTTCTTTTTTCCTGGTGCAAAATAAGCACAAAAACAGAAAACCAAAATATTTCAGATAACTTTTTTTTTCTTTTTTCCCATTATTTAGGTGTAAAATAAGGACAAAAACACAAAACCAAAATATTTCAGATAATTTTTTTTTCTTTTACCCGTTATTTAGGTGCAATATAAGGACAAAAACAGAAAACCAAAATATTTCAGAAAACTTTTTTTTTTTTTCCCGTTATTTAAGTGAAAAATAAAGACAAAAACAGAAAACTAAAATATTTCAGATAACTTTTTTCTTCTTTTTTTTCCGTTATTTAGGTGTAAAATAAGGACAAAAATAGAAAACAGAAATATTTCAGATAACTTTTTTTTTCTTTTTCCCCGTTAGTTAAGTGAAAAATAAGGACAAAAACAGAAAACCAAAATATTTCAGATAACTTTTTTCTTTTTGTTTCCCGTTATTTAGGTGTAAAATAAGGACAAAAACAGAAAACCTAATTATTTCAGATAACTTTTTTTTTCTTTTTTCCCGTTATTTAAGTGAAAAATAAAGACAAAAACAGAAAACCAAAGTATTTCAGATAACTTTTTTCTTGTTTTTTCCCGTTATTTAGGTGTAAAATAGGGACAAAAACAGAAAACCAAAATATTTCAGACAATTTTTTTTTTCTTTTTTCCCGTTATTTAGGTGTAAAATAAGGACAAAAACAGAAATCCAAAATATTTCAGATAACTTGTTTTTTCTTTTTCCTGTAATTTAGGTGGTAAAATAAGGACAAAAAGAGAAAACCAAAATATTTCAGATAACTATTTTTTCTTTTTTCCCGTTATTTAAGTGAAAAATAAGGACAAAAATAGAAAACCAAAATATTTCAAATAACTTATTTTTCTTTTTTCCTGTTATTTAGGTGCAAAATAAGGACAAAATCAGAAAACCAAAATATTTCAGATAACTTTTTTTTTCATTTTTCGCGTTATTTAGGTGTAAAATAAGGACAAAAACAGAAAACCAAAATATTTCAGATAACTTTTTTTTTCATTTTTCCCGTTATTTAGGTGCAAAATAAGGACAAAAACAGAAAACATAAATATTTCAGATAACTTTTTTTTTTTTTTTCCTGTAATTTAGGTGGTAAAATAAGGACAAAAAGAGAAAACCAAAATATTTCAGATAACTTTTTTTTCTTTTTTCCCGTTATTTAAGTGAAAAATAAGGACAAAAATAGAAAACCAAAACATTTCAGATAACTTTTTTTTTCTTTTTTCCGTTATTTAGGTGTAAAATAAGGACAAAAACAGAACACCAAAATATATCAGATAACTTTTTTTACTTTTTCCCCGTTATTTAGGTGCAAAATAAGGACAAAAACAGAAAACCAAAATATTTCAAATATCTGTTTTTTCTTTTTCCCGTTATTTAGGTGGCAAAATAAGGACAAAACCAGATAACCAAATATTTCAGATAACTTTTTTTTCTTTTTTCCCGTTATTTAGGTGTAAAATAAGGACAAAAACAGAAAACCAAAATATTTCAAATAACTTTTTTTTTCCTTTTTCCCGTTATTTAAGTGAAAAATAAAGACAAAAACAGAAAACCAAAATATTTCAGATAACTTTTTTCTTCTTTTCCCCCATTATTTAGTTGTAAAATAAGGACATAAAAAGAAAATCTAAATATTTCAGATAACTTTTTTTTTCTTTTTTCCCGTTATTTAGGTGTAAAATAAGGACAAAAACAGAAAACCAAAATATTTCAAATCACTTTTTTTTCTTTTTTCCCGTTATTTAGGTGTAAAATAAGGACAAAATCAGAAAACCAAAATATTTCAAATAACTTTTTTTTCTTTTTTCCCGTTATTTTGGTGTAAAAGTTGGACAAAAACAGAAAACCTAAATATTTCAGATAATTTTTTTTTCTTTTTTCCCGTTATTTAAGTGAAAAATAAAGACAAAAACAGAAAACCAAAATATTTCAGATAACTTTTTTTTCCTTTTTCCTGTTATTTAGGTGTAAAATAAGGACAAAACCAGATAACCAAATATTTCAGATAACTTTTTTTTCTTTTTTCCCGTTATTTTGGTGTAAAAGTTGGACAAAAACAGAAAACCTAAATATTTCAGATAATTTTTTTTTTCTTTTTTCCCGTTATTTAAGTGAAAAATAAAGACAAAAACAGAAAACCAAAATATTTCAGATAACTTTTTTCTTCTTTTTCTCGTTATTTAGGTGTAAAATAAGGACAAAAACAGAAAACCAAAATATTTCAAATAACTTTTTTTTTCCTTTTTCCCGTTATTTAAGTGAAAAATAAAGACAAAAACAGAAAACCAAAATATTTCAGATAACTTTTTTCTTCTTTTCCCCCATTATTTAGTTGTAACATAAGGACATAAAAAGAAAATCTAAATATTTCAGATAACTTTTTTTTTCTTTTTTCCCGTTACTGAAGTGAAAAATAAAGACAAAAACAGAAAACCAAAATATTTCGAATAACTTTTTTTTCTTTTTTCCCGTTATTTAGGTGTAAAAGTTGGACAAAAACAGAAAACCTAAATATTTCAGATAATTTTTTTTTTCTTTTTTCCCGTTATTTAAGTGAAAAATAAAGACAAAAACAGAAAACCAAAATATTTCAGATAACTTTTTTCTTCTTTTTCTCGTTATTTAGGTGTAAAATAAGGACAAAATCAGAAAACCAAAATATTTCAAATAACTTTTTTTTCTTTTTTCCCGTTATTTTGGTGTAAAAGTTGGACAAAAACAGAAAACCTAAATATTTCAGATAATTTTTTTTTTCTTTTTTCCCGTTATTTAAGTGAAAAATAAAGACAAAAACAGAAAACCAAAATATTTCAGATAACTTTTTTCTTCTTTTTCTCGTTATTTAGGTGTAAAATAAGGACAAAAACAGAAAACCAAAATATTTCAAATAACTTTTTTTTTCCTTTTTCCCGTTATTTAAGTGAAAAATAAAGACAAAAACAGAAAACCAAAATATTTCAGATAACTTTTTTCTTCTTTTCCCCCATTATTTAGTTGTAACATAAGGACATAAAAAGAAAATCTAAATATTTCAGATAACTTTTTTTTTCTTTTTTCCCGTTACTGAAGTGAAAAATAAAGACAAAAACAGAAAACCAAAATATTTCAAATAACTTTTTTTTCTTTTTTCCCGTTATTTAGGTGTAAAAGTTGGACAAAAACAGGAAACCTAAATATTTCAGATAATTTTTTTTTCTTTTTTCCCGTTATTTAAGTGAAAAATAAAGACAAAAACAGAAAACCAAAATATTTCAGATAACTTTTTTTTCCTTTTTCCTGTTATTTAGGTGTAAAATAAGGACAAAAACAGAAAACCTAAATATTTCAGATAACTTTTTTTTTCACTTTTCCCGTTATTTAGGTGTAAAATAAGGACAAAAACAGAAAACCAAAATATTTCAGATAACTTTTTTCTTCTTTTTCTCGTTATTTAGGTGGCAAAATAAGGACAAAATAAGAAAACCAAAATATTTCAGATAACTTTTTTTTTCTTTTTTCCGTTATTTAGGTGTAAAATAAGGACAAAAACAGAAAACCAAAAAATTTCAAATAACTTTTTTTTCCTTTTTCCTGTTATTTAGGTGCAAAATAAGGACAAAAACAGAAAACCAAAATATTTCAAATAACTTATTTTTCTTGTTTCCTGTTATTTAGGTGTAAAATAAGGACAAAAACAGAAAACCTAATTATTTCAGATAACTTTTTTTTCTTTTTTCCCGTTATTTAAGTGAAAAATAAAGACAAAAACAGAAAACCAAAATATTTCAGATAACTTTTTTCTTGTTTTTTCCCGTTATTTAGGTGTAAAATAGGGACAAAAACAGAAAACCAAAATATTTCAGACAACTTTTTTTTTCTTTTTTCCCGTTATTTAGGTGTAAAATAAGGACAAAAACAGAAATCCAAAATATTTCAGATAACTTGTTTCTTCTTTTTCCTGTAATTTAGGTGGTAAAATAAGGACAAAAAGAGAAAACCAAAATATTTCAGATAACTATTTTTTCTTTTTTCCCGTTATTTAAGTGAAAAATAAGGACAAAAATAGAAAACCAAAATATTTCAAATAACTTATTTTTCTTTTTTCCTGTTATTTTGGTGTAAAAGTTGGACAAAAACAGAAAACCTTAATATTTCAGATAATTTTTTTTTCTTTTTTCCCGTTATTTAAGTGAAAAATAAAGACAAAAACAGAAAACCAAAATATTTCAGATAACTTTTTTTCCTTTTTCCTGTTATTTAGGTGTAAAATAAGGACAAAAACAGAAAACCTAAATATTTCAGATAACTTTTTTTTTCACTTTTCCCGTTATTTAGGTGTAAAATAAGGACAAAAACAGAAAACCAAAATATTTCAGATAACTTTTTTCTTCTTTTTCTCGTTATTTAGGTGTAAAATAAGCACAAAATCAGAAAACCAAAATATTTCAAATAACTTTTTTTTCTTTTTTCCCGTTATTTTGGTGTAAAAGTTGGACAAAAACAGAAAACCTAAATATTTCAGATAACTTTTTTTTCTTTTTTCCCGTTATTTAGGTGTAAAATAAGGACAAAAACAGAAAACCAAAATATTTCAAATAACTTTTTTTTTCCTTTTTCCCGTTATTTAAGTGAAAAATAAGGACAAAAATAGAAAACCAAAATATTTCAAATAACTTATTTTTCTTTTTTCCTGTTATTTTGGTGTAAAAGTTGGACAAAAACAGAAAACCTAAATATTTCAGATAATTTTTTTTTCTTTTTTCCCGTTATTTAAGTGAAAAATAAAGACAAAAACAGAAAACCAAAATATTTCAGATAACTTTTTTTTCCTTTTTCCTGTTATTTAGGTGTAAAATAAGGACAAAAACAGAAAACCTAAATATTTCAGATAACTTTTTTTTCACTTTTCCCGTTATTTAGGTGTAAAATAAGGACAAAAACAGAAAACCAAAATATTTCAGATAACTTTTTTCTTCTTTTTCTCGTTATTTAGGTGGCAAAATATGGACAAAATAAGAAAACCAAAATATTTCAGATAACTTTTTTTTTCTTTTTTCCGTTATTTAGGTGTAAAATAAGGACAAAAACAGAAAACCAAAATATTTCAAATAACTTTTTTTTCCTTTTTCCTGTTATTTAGGTGCAAAATAAGGACAAAAACAGAAAACCAAAATATTTCAAATAACTTATTTTTCTTGTTTCCTGTTATTTAGGTGTAAAATAAGGACAAAAACAGAAAACCTAATTATTTCAGATAACTTTTTTTTTCTTTTTTCCCGTTATTTAAGTGAAAAATAAAGACAAAAACAGAAAACCAAAATATTTCAGACAACTTTTTTTTTCTTTTTTCCCGTTATTTAGGTGTAAAATAAGGACAAAAACAGAAATCCAAAATATTTCAGATAACTTGTTTTTTCTTTTTCCTGTAATTTAGGTGGTAAAATAAGGACAAAAAAAGTGAAAAATAAGGACAAAAACAGAAAACCAAAATATTTCAGATAACTTTTTTCTTTTTGTTTCCCGTTATTTAGGTGTAAAATAAGGACAAAAACAGAAAACCTAATTATTTCAGATAACTTTTTTTTTCTTTTTTCCCGTTATTTAAGTGAAAAATAAAGACAAAAACAGAAAACCAAAATATTTCGGATCACTTTTTTCTTGTTTTTTCCCGTTATTTAGGTGTAAAATAGGGACAAAAACAGAAAACCAAAATATTTCAGACAACTTTTTTTTTCATTTTTCCCGTTATTTAGGTGCAAAATAAGGACAAAAACAGAAAACATAAATATTTCAGATAACTTTTTTTTTCTTTTTCCTGTAATTTAGGTGGTAAAATAAGGACAAAAAGAGAAAACCAAAATATTTCAGATAACTTTTTTTTCTTTTTTCCCGTTATTTAAGTGAAAAATAAGGACAAAAATAGAAAACCAAAACATTTCAGATAACTTTTTTTTTCTTTTTTCCGTTATTTAGGTGTAAAATAAGGACAAAAACAGAACACCAAAATATATCAGATAACTTTTTTTACTTTTTCCCCGTTATTTAGGTGCAAAATAAGGACAAAAACAGAAAACCAAAATATTTCAAATATCTGTTTTTTCTTTTTCCCGTTATTTAGGTGGCAAAATAAGGACAAAACCAGATAACCAAATATTTCAGATAACTTTTTTTTTTTTTATCCCGTTATTTAGGTGTAAAATAAGGACAAAAACAGAAAACCAAAATATTTCAAATAACTTTTTTTTTCCTTTTTCCCGTTATTTAAGTGAAAAATAAAGACAAAAACAGAAAACGAAAATATTTCAGATAACTTTTTTCTTCTTTTCCCCCATTATTTAGTAGTAAAATAAGGACATAAAAAGAAAATCTAAATATTTCAGATAACTTTTTTTTTCTTTTTTCCCGTTACTCAAGTGAAAAATAAAGACAAAAACAGAAAACCAAAATATTTCAAATAACTTTTTTTTCTTTTTTCCCGTTATTTAGGTGTAAAAGTTGGACAAAAACAGAAAACCTAAATATTTCAGATAATTTTTTTTTTTTTTTCCCGTTATTTAAGTGAAAAATAAAGACAAAAACAGAAAACCAAAATATTTCAGATAACTTTTTTCTTCTTTTTCTCGTTATTTAGGTGTAAAATAAGGACAAAATCAGAAAACCAAAATATTTCAAATAACTTTTTTTTCTTTTTTCCCGTTATTTTGGTGTAAAAGTTGGACAAAAACAGAAAACCTAAATATTTCAGATAATTTTTTTTTCTTTTTTCCCGTTATTTAAGTGAAAAATAAAGACAAAAACAGAAAACCAAAATATTTCAGATAACTTTTTTTTCCTTTTTCCTGTTATTTAGGTGTAAAATAAGGACAAAAACAGAAAACCTAAATATTTCATATAACTTTTTTTTTCACTTTTCCCGTTATTTAGGTGTAAAATAAGGACAAAAACAGAAAACCAAAATATTTCAGATAACTTTTTTCTTCTTTTTCTCGTTATTTAGGTGCCAAATAAGGACAAAATAAGAAAACCAAAATATTTCAGATAACTTTTTTTTTCTTTTTTCCGTTATTTAGGTGTAAAATAAGGACAAAAACAGAAAACCAAAAAATTTCAAATAACTTTTTTTTCCTTTTTCCTGTTATTTAGGTGCAAAATAAGGACAAAAACAGAAAACCAAAATATTTTAAATAACTTATTTTTCTTGTTTCCTGTTATTTAGGTGTAAAATAAGGACAAAAACAGAAAACCAAAATATTTCAGATACCTTTTTTCTTCTTTTTCTCGTTATTTAGGTGGCAAAATAAGGACAAAATAAGAAAACCAAAATATTTCAGAGAACTTTTTTGTTCATTTTTCCTGTTATTTAGGTGTAAAATAAGGAAAAAAACAGAAAACCTAAATATTTCAGATAACTTTTTTTTTCATTTTTCCCGTTATTTAGGTGTAAAATAGAGAAAAAAAAAAAAAAAAAAATATTTCATATAACTTTTTTTTTCTTTTTCTCGTTATTTAGGTGGCAAAATAAGGACAAAATCAGGAAACCAAAATATTTCAGAGAACTTTTTTTTTCCTTTTTCCTGTTATTTAGGTGTAAAACAAGGACAAAAACAGAAAACCTAAATATTTCAGATAACTTTTTTTTTCATTTTTCCCGTTATTTAGGTGTAAAATAGGGACAAAAACAGAAAACCAAAATATTTCATATAACTTTTTTTTTCTTTTTCTCGTTATTTAGGTGGCAAAATAAGGACAAAATCAGGAAACCAAAATATTTCAGATAACTTTTTTTTTCATTTTTCCCGTTATTTAGGTGTAAAATAAGGACAAAAACAGAAAACCAAAATATTTCATATAACTTTTTTTTCCTTTTTCCTGTTATTTAGGTGCAAAATAAGGACAAAAACAGAAAACCAAAATATTTCAAATAACTTATTTTTCTTTTTTCCTGTTATTTAGTTGCAAAATAAGGACAAAAACAGAAAACCAAAATATTTCAGATAACTTTTTTCTTCTTTTTTTCGTTATTTAGGTGGCACAATAAGGACAAAATAAGAAAACCAAAATATTTCAGATAATTTTTTTTTCTTTTTTCCCGTTATTTAGGTGTAAAATAAGGACAAAAACAGAAAACCAAAATATTTCAAATAACTTTTTTTTCCTTTTTCCTGTTATTTAGGTGCAAAATAAGGACAAAAACAGAGAACCAAAATATTTCAAATAACTTATTTTTCTTTTTTCCTGTTATTTAGGTGCAAAATAAGGACAAACATGGAAAACCAAAATATTTCAGATAACTTTTTTTTCTTTTTTCATGTTATTTAGGTGCAAAATAAGCACAAAAACAGAAAACCAAAATATTTCAGATAACTTTTTTTTTCTTTTTTCCCGTTATTTAGGTGTAAAATAAGGACAAAAACAGAAAACCAAAATATTTCAGATAATTTTTTTTTCTTTTACCCGTTATTTAGGTGCAATATAAGGACAAAAACAGAAAACCAAAATATTTCAGATAACTTTTTTTTTCCCGTTATTTAAGTGAAAAATAAAGACAAAACAGAAAACTAAAATATTTCAGATAACTTTTTTCTTCTTTTTTCCCGTTATTTAGGTGTAAAATAAGGACAAAAACAGAAAACAGAAATATATCAGATAACTTTTTTTTTCTTTTTCCCCGTTATTTAAGTGAAAAATAAGGACAAAAACAGAAAACCAAAATATTTCAGATAACTTTTTTCTTTTTGTTTCCCGTTATTTAGGTGTAAAATAAGGACAAAAACAGAAAACCTAATTATTTCAGATAACTTTTTTTTTCTTTTTTCCCGTTATTTAAGTGAAAAATAAAGACAAAAACAGAAAACCAAAATATTTCAGATAACTTTTTTCTTGTTTTTTCCCGTTATTTAGGTGTAAAATAGGGACAAAAACAGAAAACCAAAATATTTCAGATAACTTTTTTTTTCTTTTTTCCCGTTATTTAGGTGTAAAATAAGGACAAAAACAGAAAACCAAAATATTTCAGATAATTTTTTTTTCTTTTACCCGTTATTTAGGTGCAATATAAGGACAAAAACAGAAAACCAAAATATTTCAGATAACTTTTTTTTTTCCCGTTATTTAAGTGAAAAATAAAGACAAAACAGAAAACTAAAATATTTCAGATAACTTTTTTCTTCTTTTTTCCCGTTATTTAGGTGTAAAATAAGGACAAAAACAGAAAACATAAATATATCAGATAACTTTTTTTTTCTTTTTCCCCGTTATTTAAGTGAAAAATAAGGACAAAAACAGAAAACCAAAATATTTCAGATAACTTTTTTCTTTTTGTTTCCCGTTATTTAGGTGTAAAATAAGGACAAAAACAGAAAACCTAATTATTTCAGATAACTTTTTTTTTCTTTTTTTCCGTTATTTAAGTGAAAAATAAAGACAAAAACAGAAAACCAAAATATTTCAGATAACTTTTTTCTTGTTTTTTCCCGTTATTTAGGTGTAAAATAGGGACAAAAACAGAAAACCAAAATATTTCAGATAACTTTTTTTTTCTTTTTTCCCGTTATTTAGGTGTAAAATAAGGACAAAAACAGAAAACCAAAATATTTCAGATAACTTGTTTTTTCTTTTTCCTGTAATTTAGGTGGTAAAATAAGGACAAAAAGAGAAAACCAAAATATTTCAGATAACTTTTTTTTCTTTTTTCCCGTTATTTAAGTGAAAAATAAGGACAAAAATAGAAAACCAAAACATTTCAGATAACTTTTTTTTTCTTTTTTCCTGTTATTTAGGTGCAAAATAAGGACAAAATCAGAAAACCAAAATATATCAGATAACTTTTTTTACTTTTTCCCCGTTATTTAGGTGCAAAATAAGGACAAAAACAGAAAACCAAAATATTTCAAATATCTGTTTTTTCTTTTTCCCGTTATTTAGGTGGCAAAATAAGGACAAAACCAGATAACCAAATATTTCAGATAACTTTTTTTTCTTTTTTCCCGTTATTTAGGTGTAAAATAAGGACAAAAACAGAAAACCAAAATATTTCAGATAACTTTTTTTTTCATTTTTCCCGTTATTTAGGTGCAAAATAAGGACAAAAACAGAAAAAATAAATATTTCAGATAACTTTTTTTTTCTTTTTCCTGTAATTTAGGTGGTAAAATAAGGACAAAAAGAGAAAACCAAAATATTTCAGATAACTTTTTTTTTCTTTTTTCCTGTTATTTAGGTGCAAAATAAGGACAAAATCAGATAACCAAAATATATCAGATAACTTTTTTTACTTTTTCCCCGTTATTTAGGTGCAAAATAAGGACAAAAACAGAAAACCAAAATATTTCAAATATCTGTTTTTTCTTTTTCCCGTTATTTAGGTGGCAAAATAAGGACAAAACCAGATAACCAAATATTTCAGATAACTTTTTTTTCTTTTTTCCCGTTATTTAGGTGTAAAATAAGGACAAAAACAGAAAACCAAAATATTTCAAATAACTTTTTTTTTCCTTTTTCCAGTTATTTAGGTACAAAATAAGGACAAAAACACAAAACAAAAATATTTCAGATAATTTTTTTTTTCTTTTTTCCCGTTATTTAAGTGAAAAATAAGGACAAAATCAGAAAACCAAAATATTTCAAATAACTTTTTTTTCTTTTTTCCCGTTATTTTGGTGTAAAAGTTGGACAAGAACAGAAAACCTAAATATTTCAGATAATTTTTTTTTCTTTTTCCCCGTTATTTAAGGTGAAAAATAAAGACAAAAACAGAAAACCAAAATATTTCAGATAACTTTTTTTTCCTTTTTTCTGTTATTTAGGTGTAAAATAAGGACAAAAACAGAAAACCAAAATATTTCAAATAACTTATTTTTCTTTTTTCCTGTTATTTAGGTGCAAAATAAGGACAAAATCAGAAAACCAAAATATATCAGATAACTTTTTTTACTTTTTCCCCGTTATTTAGGTGCAAAATAAGGACAAAAACAGAAAACCAAAATATTTCAAATATCTGTTTTTTCTTTTTCCCGTTATTTAGGTGGCAAAATAAGGACAAAACCAGATAACCAAATATTTCAGATAACTTTTTTTTCTTTTTTCCCGTTATTTAGGTGTAAAATAAGGACAAAAACAGAAAACCAAAATATTTCAAATACCTTTTTTTTTCTTTTTCCAGTTATTTAGGTACAAAATAAGGACAAAAACACAAAACCAAAATATTTCAGATAATTTTTTTTTTCTTTTTTCCCGTTATTTAAGTGAAAAATAAGGACAAAATCAGAAAACCAAAATATTTCAAATAACTTTTTTTTCTTTTTTCCCGTTATTTTGGTGTAAAAGTTGGACAAGAACAGAAAACCTAAATATTTCAGATAATTTTTTTTTCTTTTTCCCCGTTATTTAAGGTGAAAAATAAAGACAAAAACAGAAAACCAAAATATTTCAGATAACTTTTTTTTCCTTTTTTCTGTTATTTAGGTGTAAAATAAGGACAAAAACAGAAAACCAAAATATTTCAAATAACTTATTTTTCTTTTTTCCTGTTATTTAGGTGCAAAATAAGGACAAAATCAGAAAACCAAAATATATCAGATAACTTTTTTTACTTTTTCCCCGTTATTTAGGTGCAAAATAAGGACAAAAACAGAAAACCAAAATATTTCAAATATCTGTTTTTTCTTTTTCCCGTTATTTAGGTGGCAAAATAAGGACAAAACCAGATAACCAAATATTTCAGATAACTTTTTTTTCTTTTTTCCCGTTATTTAGGTGTAAAATAAGGACAAAAACAGAAAACCAAAATATTTCAAATAACTTTTTTTTTCCTTTTTCCAGTTATTTAGGTACAAAATAAGGACAAAAACACAAAACAAAAATATTTCAGATAATTTTTTTTTTCTTTTTTCCCGTTATTTAAGTGAAAAATAAGGACAAAATCAGAAAACCAAAATATTTCAAATAACTTTTTTTTCTTTTTTCCCGTTATTTTGGTGTAAAAGTTGGACAAGAACAGAAAACCTAAATATTTCAGATAATTTTTTTTTCTTTTTCCCCGTTATTTAAGGTGAAAAATAAAGACAAAAACAGAAAACCAAAATATTTCAGATAACTTTTTTTTCCTTTTTTCTGTTATTTAGGTGTAAAATAAGGACAAAAACAGAAAACCAAAATATTTCAAATAACTTTTTTATCTTTTTTCCTGTTATTTAGGTGCAAAATAAGGACAAAATCAGAAAACCAAAATATATCAGATAACTTTTTTTACTTTTTCCCCGTTATTTAGGTGCAAAATAAGGACAAAAACAGAAAACCAAAATATTTCAAATATCTGTTTTTTCTTTTTCCCGTTATTTAGGTGGCAAAATAAGGACAAAACCAGATAACCAAATATTTCAGATAACTTTTTTTTCTTTTTTCCCGTTATTTAGGTGTAAAATAAGGACAAAAACAGAAAACCAAAATATTTCAAATACCTTTTTTTTTCTTTTTCCAGTTATTTAGGTACAAAATAAGGACAAAAACACAAAACCAAAATATTTCAGATAATTTTTTTTTTTCTTTTTTCCCGTTATTTAAGTGAAAAATAAAGACAAAAACAGAAAACCAAAATATTTCAGATAACTTTTTTCTTCTTTTCCCCCATTATTTAGTTGTAAAATAAGGACATAAAGAGAAAATCTAAATATTTCAGATAACTTTTTTTTTCTTTTTTCCCGTTACTCAAGTGAAAAATAAAGACAAAAACAGAAAACCAAAATATTTCAAATAACTTTTTTTTCTTTTTTCCCGTTATTTAGGTGTAAAAGTTGGACAAAAACAGAAAACCTAAATATTTCAGATAATTTTTTTTTTCTTTTTTCCCCGTTATTTAAGTGAAAAATAAAGACAAAAACAGAAAACCAAAATATTTCAGATACCTTTTTTTTTCTTTTTTCCCGTTATTTAGGTGTAAAATAAGGACAAAATCAGAAAACCAAAATATTTCAAATAACTTTTTTTTTCTTTTTTCCCGTTATTTTGGTGTAAAAGTTGGACAAGAACAGAAAACCTAAATATTTCAGATAATTTTTTTTTCTTTTTTCCCGTTATTTAAGTGAAAAATAAAGACAAAAACAGAAAACTAAAATATTTCAGATAACTTTTTTTTCCTTTTTCCTGTTATTTAGGTGTAAAATAAGGACAAAAACAGAAAACCTAAATATTTCAGATAACTTTTTTTTTCACTTTTCCCGTTATTTAGGTGTAAAATAAGGACAAAAACAGAAAACCAAAATATTTCAGATAACTTTTTTCTTCTTTTTCTCGTTATTTAGGTGGCAAAATAAGGACAAAATAAGAAAACCAAAATATTTCAGATAACTTTTTTTTTCTTTTTTCCGTTATTTAGGTGTAAAATAAGGACAAAAACAGAAAACCAAAATATTTCAAATAACTTTTTTTTCCTTTTTCCTGTTATTTAGGTGCAAAATAAGGACAAAAACAGAAAACCAAAATATTTCAAATAACTTATTTTTCTTTTTTCCTCTTATTTAGGTGTAAAATAAGGACAAAAACAGAAAACCAAAATATTGCTGATAACTTTTTCTTCTTTTTCCCGTTATTGAGGTGGCAAAATAAGGACAAAAAATAAGAAAACCAAAATATTTCAGAGAACTTTTTTTTTCTTTTTTCCCGTTATTTAAGTGAAAAATAAAGGCAAAAACAGAAAACTAAAATATGTTAGATAACTTTTTTCTTGTTTTTTCCCGTTATTTAGGTGTAAAATAGGGACAAAAACAGAAAACCAAAATATTTCATATAACTTTTTTTTTCTTTTTCTCGTTATTTAGGTGGCAAAATAAGGACAAAATCAGAAAACCAAAATATTTGAGATAACTTTTTTTTTCATTTTTCCCGTTATTTAGGTGTAAAATAAGAACAAAAACAGAAAACCAAAATATTTCAGATAACTTTTTTCTTCTTTTTCTCGTTATTTAGGTGGCAAAATAAGGACAAAATCAGAAAACCAAAATATTTCAGATAACTTTTTTTTTCTTTTTTCCGTTATTTAAATGTAAAATAAGGACAAAAACAGAAAACCAAAATATTTCAAATAACTTTTTTTTCCTTTTTCCTGTTATTTAAGTGAAAAATAAAGACAAAAACAGAAAACTAAAATATGTCAAATAACTTTTTTCTTGTTTTTTCCCGTTATTTAGGTGTAAAATAGGGACAAAAACAGAAAACCAAAATATTTCATATAACTTTTTTTTTCTTTTTCTCGTTATTTAGGTGGCAAAATAAGGACAAAATCAGAAAACCAAAATATTTCAGATAACTTTTTTTTTCTTTTTTCCCGTTATTTAGGTGTAAAATAAGGACAAAAACAGAAAACCAAAATATTTCAGATAACTTTTTTCTTCTTTTTCTCGTTATTTAGGTGGCAAAATAAGGACAAAATAAGAAAACCAAAATATTTCAAATAACTTATTTTTCTTTTTTCCTGTTATTTAGTTGCAAAATAAGGACAAAAACAGAAAACCAAAATATTTCAGATAACTTTTTTCTTCTTTTTTTCGTTATTTAGGTGGCAAAATAAGGACAAAATAAGAAAACCAAAATATTTCAGATAACTTTTTTCTTCTTTTTCTCGTTATTTAGGTGGCAAAATAAGGACAAAATAAGAAAACCAAAATATTTCAGATAACTTTTTTTTTCTTTTTTCCGTTATTTAGGTGTAAAATAAGGACAAAAACAGAAAACCAAAATATTTCAAATAACTTTTTTTTCCTTTTTCCTGTTATTTAGGTGCAAAATAAGGACAAAAACAGAAAACCAAAATATTTCAAATAACTTTTTTTTCCTTTTTCCTGTTATTTAGGTGCAAAATAAGGACAAAAACAGAAAACAAAAATATTTCAAATTACTTATTTTTCTTTTTTCCTGTTATTTAGTTGCAAAATAAGGACAAAAACAGAAAACCAAAATATTTCAGATAACTTTTTTTCTCTTTTTTCCTGTTATTTAGGTGCAAAATAAGGACAAAAACAGAAAACCAAATTATTTCAGATAACTTTTTTTTTTTCTTTTTCCCGTTATTTAGGTGCAAAATAAGGACATAATAAGAAAACCAAAATATTTCAAATAACTTTTTTTTCCTTTTTCCTGTTATTTAGGTGCAAAATAAGGACAAAAACAGAAAACAAAAATATTTCAAATAACTTATTTTTCTTTTTTCCTGTTATTTAGTTGCAAAATAAGGACAAAAACAGAAATCAAAATATTTCAAATAACTTTTTTTTCCTTTTTCCTGTTATTTAGGTGCAAAATAAGGACAAAAACAGAAAACCAAAATATTTCAAATAACTTTTTTTTTCTTTTTCCTGTAATTTAGGTGCAAAATAAGGACAAAAACAGAAAACCAAAATATTTCAAATAACTTTTTTTTCCTTTTTCCTGTTATTTAGGTGCAAAATAAGGACAAAAACAGAAAACAAAAATATTTCAAATAACTTATTTTTCTTTTTTCCTGTTATTTAGTTGCAAAATAAGGACAAAAACAGAAAACCAAATTATTTCAGATAACTTTTTTTTTTTTTTTTCCCGTTATTTAGGTGCAAAATAAGGACAAAAACAGAAAACCAAAATATTTCAAATAACTTTTTTTTCCTTTTTCCTGTTATTTAGGTGCAAAATAAGGACAAAAACAGAAAACAAAAATATTTCAAATAACTTATTTTTCTTTTTTCCTGTTATTTAGGTGCAAAATAAGGACAAAAACAGAAAACCAAATTATTTCAGATAACTTTTTTTTTTCTTTTTCCCGTTATTTAGGTGCAAAATAAGGACAAAAACAGAAAACCAAAATATTTCAAATAACTTTTTTTTCCTTTTTCCTGTTATTTAGGTGCAAAATAAGGACAAAAACAGAAAACAAAAATATTTCAAATAACTTATTTTTCTTTTTTCCTGTTATTTAGTTGCAAAATAAGGACAAAAACAGAAAACCAAAATATTTCAGATAACTTTTTTTTCCATTTTCCCGTTATTTAGGTGTAAAATAAGGACAAAAACAGAAAACCAAAATATTTCAAATAACTTTTTTTTCTTTTTTCCCGTTTTTTAGGTGCAAAATAAGGACAAAAACAGAAAACCAAAATATTTCAAAAAACTTATTTTTCTTTTTTCCTGTTATTTAGGTGCAAAATAAGGACAAAAACAGAAAACCAAAATATTTCAGATAACTTTTTTTTCTTTTTTCCTGTAATTTAGGTGCAAAATAATGACAAAAACAGAAAACCAAAATATTTCAGATAACTTTTTTTTTCTTTTTTCCCGTTATTTAGGTGTAAAATAAGGACAAAAACAGAAAAATAAAATATTTCAGATAACTTTTTTTTTCTTTTTTTCCGTTATTTAGGTGCAAAATAAGGACAAAAACAGAAAAACAAAAAATTTCAGATAACTTGTTTTACTTTTTTCCTGTTATAAAGGTGCAAAATAAGGACAAAAACAGAAAACCAAAATATTTCAAATATCTGTTTTTTCTTTTTCTCGTTATTTAGGTGGCAAAATAAGGACAAAACCAAATAACCAAATATTTCATATAACTTATTTTTCTTTTTTCCTGTTATTTAGGTGCAAAATAAGGACAAAAACAGAAAACCAAAATATTTCAGATAACTTTTTTTTCTTTTTTCCCGTTTTTTAGGTGCAAAATAAGGACAAAAACAGAAAACCAAAATATTTCATATAACTTATTTTTCTTTTTTCCTGTTATTTAGGTGCAAAATAAGGACAAAAACAGAAAACCAAAATATTTCAGATAACTTTTTTTTCCTTTTTTCCCGTTATTTAGGTGTAAAATAAGGACAAAAACAGAAAACCAAAATATATCAGATAACTTTTTTTTTTTTCGTGTTTTCTTTTTTCCTGGTGCAAACGAAGGACAAAAACAGAAAACCAAAATATTTCAAATAACTTTTTTTTTCCTGTTATTTAGGTGCAAAATAAGGACAAAAACAGAAAACCAAAATATTTCAAATATCTGTTTTTTCTTTTACTCGTTATTTAGGTGGCAAAATAGGACAAAACCAGAAAACCAAATATTTCATATAACTTATTTTTCTTTTTTCCTGTTATTTAGGTGCAAAATAAGGACAATAACAGAAAACCAAAATATTTCAGATAACTTTTTTTTCTTTTTTCCCGTTTTTTAGGTGCAAAATAAGGACAAAAAGAAAAAACCAAAATATTTCATATAACTTATTTTTCTTTTTTCCTGTTATTTAGGTGCAAAATAAGGACAAAAACAGAGAACCAAAATATTTCAGATAACTTTTTTTTTTTCCTGTTATTTAGGTGCAAAATAAGGACAAAAACAGAGAACCAAAATATTTCAAATAACTTTTTTTTTCTTTTTTCCTGTTATTTAGGTGCAAAATAAGGACAAAAACAGAAAACCAAATTATTTCAGATAACTTTTTTTTTCTTTTTCCCGTTATTTAAGTGAAAAATAAAGACAAAAACAGAAAACCAAAATATTTCATATAACTTTTTTCTTCTTTTTTCCCGTTATTTAGGTGTAAAATAAGAACAAAAACAGAAAACCTAAATATTTCAGATAACTTTTTTTTTCTTTTTCCCGTTATTTAAGTGAAAAATAAGGACAAAAACAGAAAACCAAAATATTTCAGATAACTTATTTTTCTTTTTTCCTGTTATTTAGGTGCAAAATAAGGACAAAAACAGAAAACCAAAATATTTCAAATATCTTTTTTAAATTTTTCCCGTTATTTAGGTGCAAAATAAGAATAAAAACAGAAAACCAAAATATTTCAAATATCTTTTTTAAATTTTTCCCGTTATTTAGGTGCAAAATAAGAACAAAAACAGGAGACCAAAATATTTCAAATATCTTTTTTTTCTTTTTCCCATTATTTAGGTGGTAAAATAAGGACAAAACCAGATAACCAAATATTTCAGATAACTTTTTTTTCTTTTTTCCCGTTATTTAGGTGTAAAATATGGACAAAAACAGAAAACCTAAATATTTCAGATAACTTTTTTTTTCTTTTTCCCGTTATTTAAGTGAAAAATAAGGACAAAAACAGAAAACCAAAATATTTCAGATAACTTATTTTTCTTTTTTCCTGTTATTTAGGTGCAAAATAAGGACAAAAACAGAAAACCAAAATATTTCAGATAACTTTTTTTTCTTTTTTCCTGTTATTTAGGTGCAAAATAAGAATAAAAACAGAAAACCAAAATATTTCAAATATCTTTTTTAAATTTTTCCCGTTATTTAGGTGCAAAATAAGAACAAAAACAGGAGACCAAAATATTTCAAATATCTTTTTTTTCTTTTTCCCATTATTTAGGTGGTAAAATAAGGACAAAACCAGATAACCAAATATTTCAGATAACTTTTTTTTCTTTTTTCCCGTTATTTAGGTGTAAAATATTGACAAAAACAGAAAACCTAAATATTTCAGATAACTTTTTTCTTCTTGTTTCCCGTTATTTAGGTGCAAAATAAGGACAACAACAGAAAACCAAAATATTTCAAATAACTTATTTTTCATTTTTCCCGTTATTTAGGTGTAAAATACGGACAAAAACAGAAAACCAAAATATTTCAGATAACTTTTTTTTTCTTTTTTCGTGTTTTCTTTTCAAATAACTTTTTTTTCTTTTCTCCCGTTTTTTAGGTGCAAAATAAGGACAAAAACAGAAAACTAAAATATTTCAAATAACTTATTTTTCTTTTTTCATGTTTTTAGGTGCAACATAAGGACAAAAACAGAAAACCAAAATATTTCAGATAACTTTTTTTTCTTTTTTCCTGTTATTTAGGTGCAAAATAATGACAAAAACAGAAAACCAAAATATTTCAGATAACTTTTTTTTTCTTTTTCCCGTTATTTAGGTGTAAAATAAGGCCAAAAACAGAAAAACAAAATATTTCAGATAACTTTTTTTCTTTTTTCCTGTTATATAGGTGCAAAATAATGACAAAAACAGAAAACCAAAATATTTCAAATAACTTTTTTTTCTTTTTTCCTGTTATTTAGGTAATAAGAAAAAACTGAATAAGGACAAAAACAGAAAACCAAATTGTTTCAGATAACTTTTTTTTTCTTTTTCCCGTTATTTAGGTGCAATATAAGGACAAAAACAGAAAACCAAAATATTTCAGATAAATTTTTTTTTTCTTTTTTCCCGTTATTTAAGTGAAAAATAAAGACAAAAACAGAAAACCAATATATTTCAGATAACTTTTTTCTTCTTTTTTCCGGTTATTTAGGTGTAAAATATGGACAAAAACAGAAAACCTAAATATTTCAGATAACTTTTTTTTTCTTTTTTCCCGTAATTTAAGTGAAAAATAAGGACAAAAACAGAAAACCAAAATATTTCAGATAACTTTTTTTTTCTTTCTTTCCGTTATTTAGGTGCAAAATAAGGACAAAAACAGAAAAATAAAATATTTCAGATAACTTTTTTTTTCTTTTTTTCCGTTATTTAGGTGCAAAATAAGGACAAAAACAGAAAAACAAAAAATTTCAGATATCTTGTTTTACTTTTTTCCTGTTATAAAGGTGCAAAATAAGGACAAAAACAGAAAACCAAAATATTTCAAATATCTGTTTTTTCTTTTTCTCGTTATTTAGGTGGCAAAATAAGGACAAAACCAGATAACCAAATATTTCATATAACTTATTTTTCTTTTTTCCTGTTATTTAGGTGCAAAATAAGGACAAAAACAGAAAACCAAAATATATCAGATAACTTTTTTTTCTTTTTTCCCGTTTTTTAGGTGCAAAATAAGGACAAAAACAGAAAACCAAAATATTTCATATAACTTATTTTTCTTTTTTCCTGTTATTTAGGTGCAAAATAAGGACAAAAACAGAGAACCAAAATATTTCAGATAACTTTTTTTTTTTTCCTGTTATTTAGGTGCAAAATAAGGACAAAAACAGAAAACCAAAATATTTCAAATAACTTTTTTTTTCTTTTTTCCTGTTATTTAGGTGCAAAATAAGGACAAAAACAGAAAACCAAATTATTTCAGATAACTTTTTTTTTCTTTTTCCCGTTATTTAAGTGAAAAATAAAGACAAAAACAGAAAACCAAAATATTTCATATAACTTTTTTCTTCTTTTTTCCCGTTATTTAGGTGTAAAATATGAACAAAAACAGAAAACCTAAATATTTCAGATAACTTTTTTTTTCTTTTTCCCGTTATTTAAGTGAAAAATAAGGACAAAAACAGAAAACCAAAATATTTCAGATAACTTATTTTTCTTTTTTCCTGTTATAAAGGTGCAAAATAAGGACAAAAACAGAAAACCAAAATATTTCAGATAACTTTTTTTTCTTTTTTCCTGTCATTTAGGTGCAAAATAAGAATAAAAACAGAAAACCAAAATATTTCAAATATCTTTTTTAAATTTTTCCCGTTATTTAGGTGCAAAATAAGAACAAAAACAGGAGACCAAAATATTTCAAATATCTTTTTTTTCTTTTTCCCATTATTTAGGTGGTAAAATAAGGACAAAACCAGATAACCAAATATTTCAGATAACTTTTTTTTCTTTTTTCCCGTTATTTAGGTGTAAAATATGGACAAAAACAGAAAACCTAAATATTTCAGATAATTTTTTTTTTCTTTTTTCCCGCTATTTAAGTGAAAAATAAAGACAAAAACAGAAAACCAAAAAATTTCAGTTAACTTTTTTCTTCTTTTTTCCCATTATTTAGTTGTAAAATAAGGACAAAAACAGAAAACCTAAATATTTCACATACCTTTTTTTCTTTTCTCCCGTTACTTAAATGAAAAATAAGGACAAAAACAGAAAACCAAAATATTTCAGATAACTTTTTTCTTCTTGTTTCCCGTTATTTAGGTGCAAAAAAAGGACAACAACAGAAAACCAAAATATTTCAAATAACTTATTTTTCATTTTTCCCGATATTTAGGTGTAAAATACGGACAAAAACAGAAAACCAAAATATTTCAGATAACTTTTTTTTTTCTTTTTTCGTGTTTTCTTTTTTCCTGGTGCAAAAGAAGGACAAAAACATAAAACCAAAATATTTCAAATAACTTTTTTTTCTTTTCTCCCGTTTTTTAGGTGCAAAATAAGGACAAAAACAGAAAACTAAAATATTTCAAATAACTTATTTTTCTTTTTTCATGTTTTTAGGTGCAACATAAGGACAAAAACAGAAAACCAAAATATTTCAGATAACTTTTTTTTCTTTTTTCCTGTTATTTAGGTGCAAAATAATGACAAAAACAGAAAACCAAAATATTTCAGATAACTTTTTTTTTCTTTTTCCCGTTATTTAGGTGTAAAATAAGGCCAAAAACAGAAAAACAAAATATTTCAGATAACTTTTTTTTCTTTTTTCCTGTTATTTAGGTAATAAGGACAAAAACTGAATAAGGACAAAAACAGAAAACCAAATTGTTTCAGATAACTTTTTTTTTCTTTTTCCCGTTATTTAGGTGCAATATAAGGACAAAAACAGAAAACCAAAATATTTCAGATAAATTTTTTTTTTCTTTTTTCCCGTTATTTAAGTGAAAAATAAAGACAAAAACAGAAAACCAATATATTTCAAATAACTTTTTTCTTCTTTTTTCCCGTTATTTAGGTGTAAAATATGGACAAAAACAGAAAACCTAAATATTTCAGATAACTTTTTTTTTCTTTTTTCCCGTAATTTAAGTGAAAAATAAGGACAAAAACAGAAAACCAAAATATTTCAGATAACTTTTTTTTTCTTTCTTTCCGTTATTTAGGTGCAAAATAAGGACAAAAACAGAAAACCAAAATATTTCAGATAATTTTCTTTACTTTAAAATATTTCAGATAATTTTCTTTACCGTTATGTAGGTGCAAAATAACGACAAAAACAGAAAACCAAAATATTTCAGATAATTTTTTTTTTCTTTTTTCCCGTTATTTAGGTGCAAAATAAGGACAACAACACAAAACCAAAATATTTCAAATAACTTATTTTTCTTTTTTCCTGTTATTTAGGTGCAAAATAAGGACAAAAACAGAAAACCAAAATATTTCAGATAACTTTTTTTTTCTTTTTCCCGTTATTTAGGTGCAAAATAAGGACAAAAACAGAAAACAAAAATATTTCAAATAACTTATTTTTCTTTTTTCCTGTTATTTAGTTGCAAAATAAGGACAAAAACAGAAAACCAAATTATTTCAGATAATTTTTTTTTTCTTTTTTCCCGTTATTTAGGTGCAAAATAAGGACAACAACACAAAACCAAAATATTTCAAATAACTTATTTTTCTTTTTTCCTGTTATTTAGGTGCAAAATAAGGACAAAAACAGAAAACCAAAATATTTCAGATAACTTTTTTTTTCTTTTTTCCCGTTATTTAGGTGTAAAATAAGGACAAAAACAGCAAACCATAATAATCCAGATAACATCTTTTTTCTTTTTTCCCGTTATTTAGGTGCAAAATAAGGACAAAAACAGAAAACCAAAATATTTCAGATAAATTTTTTTTCTTTTTTCCGTTATTTAGTTGTAAAATAAGGACAAAAACAGAAAACCAAAATATTTCAGAGAACTTTTTTTCCTTTTTCCCGTTATTTAGGTGGCAAAATAAGGACAAAAACAGAAAACCTAAATATTTCAGATAAATTTTTTTTTTCCCGTTATTTAGGTGCAAAATAAGGACAAAAACAGAAAACCAAAATATTTCAAATAACTTTTTGTTCTTTTTTCCTCTTATTGAGGTGCAAAATAAGGACAAAAAAAAACCAAAATATTTCAAATAACTTTTTTTTTCTTTTTTCCGTTATTTAGGTGTAAAATAAGGACAAAAACAGAAAACCAAATTATTTCAGAGAAGTTTTTGTTCTTTTTTCCTCTTATTGAGGTGCAAAATAAGGACAAAAAAGAAAAAACCAAAATATTTCAAATAACTTTTTTTTTCTTTTTTCCCGTTATTTAGGTGTAAAATAAGGACAAAAACAGAAAACCAAAATATTTCAGATAAATTTTTGTTCTTTTTTCCTGTTATTTAGGTGTAAAATAAGGACAAAAACAGAAAACCAAAATATTTCAGAGAACTTTTTTTCTTTTTCCCGTTATTTAGGTGGCAAAATAAGGACAAAAACAGAAAACCAAATATTTCAGATAACTTGTTTTTTCTTTTTTCCCGTTATTTATGTGGCAAAATAAGGACAAAAACAGAAAACCTAAATATTTCAGATAAATTTTTTTTTTCCCGTTATTTAGGTGCAAAATAAGGACAAAAACAGAAAACCAAAATATTTCAAATAACTTTTTGTTCTTTTTTCCTCTTATTGAGGTGCAAAATAAGGACAAAAAAAAAAAACCAAAATATTTCAAATAACTTTTTTTCTTTTTTCCCATTATTTAGGTGTAAAATAAGGACAAAAACAGAAAACCAAATTATTTCAGAGAACTTTTTGTTCTTTTTTCCTCTTATTGAGGTGCAAAATAAGGACAAAAAGAAAAAACCAAAATATTTCAAATAACTTTTTTTTCTTTTTTCCCGTTATTTAGGTGTAAAATAAGGACAAAAACAGAAAACCAATATATTTCAGATAACTTTTTTTTCTTTTTTCCCGTTATTTAGGTGTAAAATAAGGACATAAACAGAAAACCATAATATTACAGATAACTTTTTTTTTCTTTTTTCCGTTATTTGGGTGCAAAATAAGGACAAAAACAGAAAACCAAAATATTTCAGATAACTTTTTTTTTCTTTTTTTCACGTTATTTAGGTATAAAATAAGGACAAAAACAGAAAACCAAAATATTTCAAATAACTTATTTTCTTTTTTCCTGTTATTTAGGTGCAAAATAAGGACAAAAACAGAAAAACTAAAATATTTCAGATAACTTTTTTTTTCTTTTTTCCCGTTATTTAGGTGTAAAATAAGGACAAAAACAGCAAACCATAATAATCCAGATAACTTTTTCTTTTTCCCGTTATTTAGGTGGCAAAATAAGGACAAAAACAGAAAACCAAAATATTTCAGATAACTTGTTTTTTCTTTTTCCCGTTATTTATGTGGCAAAAGAAGGACAAAACAGAAAACCTAAATATTTCAGATAAATTTTTTTTTTCCCGTTATTTAGGTGCCAAAATAAGGACAAAAACAGAAAACCAAAATATTTCAAATAACTTTTTGTTCTTTTTTCCTCTTATTGAGGTGTAAAATAAGGACAAAAAGAAAAAACCAAAGTAAAATAAGGACAAAAATAGAAATCGAAAATATTTCAAATAATTTTTTTTTCTTTTTTCCGTTATTTAGGTGTAAAATAAGGACAAAAAAAGAAACCAACTTATTTCAGATAACTTTTTTCTTCTTTTTTCCGTTATTTAGGTGTAAAATAAGGACAAAAACAGAAAACCAAAATATTTGAGATAACTTTTTTTTCTTTTTTCCGTTATTTAGATGTAAAATAAGGACAAAAACAGAAAACCAAATTATTTCAGAGAACTTTTTTTCTTTTCCCCGTTATTTAGGTGGCAAAATAAGGACTAAATCAGAAAACCAAAAATATTTCAGATAACTTGTTTTTTCTTTTTCCAGTTATTTATGTGGCAAAATAAGGACAAAAACAGAAAACCTAAATATTTCAGATAAATTTTTTTTTCCCCGTTATTTAGGTGCAAAAATAAGGACAAAACAGAAAACTAAAATATTTCAAATAACTTTTTGTTCTTTTTTCCTCTTATTGAGGTGCAAAATAAGGACAAAAAGAAAAAACCAAAATATTTCAAATAACTTTTTTTTTCTTTTTTCCTGTTATTTAGGTGTAAAATAAGGACAAAAAACAGAAAACCAATATATTTCAGATAACTTTTTTTTTCTTTTTTCCCGTTATTTAGGTGTAAAATAAGAACATAAACAGAAAACCATAATATTCCAGATAACTTTTTTCTTCTCTTTTTCCTGTTATTTAGGAGCAAAATAAGGACAAAACCAGATAACCAAATATTTCAGATAACTTTTTTTTTCTTTTTTTCCCGTTATTTAGGTGTAAAATATGGACAAAACAGAAACCTAAATATTTCAGATAATTTTTTTTTTCTTTTTTCCCGTTATTTAAGGTGAAAAATAAAGACAAAAACAGAAAACCAAAATATTTCAGATAACTTTTTTCTTCTTTTTTCCCATTATTTAGTTGTAAAATAAGGGACAAAAACAGAAAACCTAAATATTTCACATAACTTTTTTTTTCTTTTCTCCCGTTACTTAAATGAAAAATAAAGACAAAAACAGAAAACCAAAATATTTCAGATAACTTTTTTCTTCTTGTTTCACGTTATTTAGGTGCAAAATAAGGACAACAACAGAAAACCAAAATATTTCAAATAACTTATTTTTCATTTGTCCCGTTATTTAGGTGTAAAATACGGACAAAAACAGAAACCAAAATATTTCAGATAACTTTTTTTTCTTTTTTCGTGTTTTCTTTTTCCTGGTGCAAAAGAAGGACAAAAACATAAAACCAAAAATATTTCAAATAACTTTTTTTTCTTTTTTCCCGTTTTTTAGGTGCAAAATAAGGACAAAAAACAGAAAACCAAAATATTTCAAATAACTTATTTTTCTTTTTTCATGTTTTTAGGTGCAAAATAAGGACAAAAACAGAAAACCAAAATATTTCAGATAACTTTTTTTTTCTTTTTTTCCTGTTATTTAGGTGCAAAATAATGACAAAAACAGAAAACCAAAATATTTCAGATAACTTTTTTTTCTTTTTCCCGTTATTTAGGTGTAAAATACGGACAAAAACAGAAAACCAAAATATTTCAGATAAACTTTTTTTTTCTTTTTTCGTGTTTTCTTTTTTCCTGGTGCAAAATAATGACAAAAACAGAAAACCAAAATATTTCAAATAACTTTTTTTCTTTTTTTCCTGTTATTTAGGTAATAAGGACAAAAACAGAATAAGGACAAAAACAGAAACCAAATTATTTCAGATAACTTTTTTTTCTTTTTCCCGTTATTTAGGTGCAATATAAGGACAAAAACAGAAAACCAAAATATTTCAGATAAATTTTTTTTTTCTTTTTTCCCGCTTATTTAGTGAAAAATAAGGACAAAAAGAGAAAACCAATATATTTCAGATAACTTTTTTCTTCTTTTTTCCCGTTATTTAGGTGTAAAATATGGACAAAAACAGAAAACCTAAATATTTCAGATAACTTTTTTTTTCTTTTTTCCCGTAATTTAAGTGAAAAATAAGGACAAAAACAGAAAACCAAAATATTTCAGATAACTTTTTTTTTCTTTCTTTCCGTTATTTAGGTGCAAAATAAGGACAAAAACAGAAAACCAAAATATTTCAGATAATTTTCTTTACTTTTTTCCCGTTATGTAGGTGCAAAATAAGGACAAAAATCGAAAACCAAAATATTTCAAATATCTGTTTTTTCTCTTTCCCGTTATTTAGGTGGCAAAGTAAGGACAAAACCAGATAACCAAATATTTCAGATAACTTTTTTTTTCTTTTTTCCCGTTATTTAGGTGTAATATAAGGACAAAAACAGAAAACCAAAATAAATCAAATAACTTTTATTTTCTTTTTTCCCGTTATTTAGGTTTAAAATATGGACAAAAACAGAAAACCTAAATATTTCAGATAATTTTTTTTTTCTTTTTTCCCGTTATTTAAGTGAAAAATAAAGACAAAAACAGAAAACCAAAATATTTCAGATAACTTTCTTCTTCTTTTTTCCCATTATTTAGTTGTAAAATAAGGACAAAAAAAGAAAACCTAAATATTTCAGATAACTTTTTTTTTCTTTTCTCCCGTTACTTAACTGAAAAATAAAGACAAAAACAGAAAACCAAAATATTTCAGAAAACTTTCTTTTTCTTTTTCTCGTTATTTAGGTGGCAAAATAAGGACAAAAACAGAAAACCAAAATATTTCAGATAACTTTTTTTTTCTTTTTTCCCGTTATTTAGGTGTAAAATAAGGACAAAAACAGCAAACCATAATAATCCAGATAACTTTTTTCTTTTTCCCGTTATTTAGGTGGCAAAATAAGGGCAAAAACAGAAAACCAAAATATTTCAGATAACTTGTTTTTTCTTTTTTCCCGTTATTTATGTGGCAAAAGAAGGACAAAAACAGAAAACCTAAATATTTCAGATAAATTTTTTTTTTCCCGTTATTTAGGTGCAAAATAAGGACAAAAACAGAAAACCAAAATATTTCAAATAACTTTTTGTTCTTTTTTCCTCTTATTGAGGTGTAAAATAAGGACAAAAAGAAAAAACCAAAGTAAAATAAGGACAAAAATAGAAATCGAAAATATTTCAAATAATTTTTTTTTCTTTTTTCCCGTTATTTAGGTGTAAAATAAGGACAAAAAAAGAAAACCAACTTATTTCAGATAACTTTTTTCTTCTTTTTTCCGTTATTTAGGTGTAAAATAAGGACAAAAACAGAAAACCAAAATATTTGAGATAACTTTTTTTTCTTTTTTCCGTTATTTAGATGTAAAATAAGGACAAAAACAGAAAACCAAATTATTTCAGAGAACTTTTTTTCTTTTCCCCGTTATTTAGGTGGCAAAATAAGGACTAAATCAGAAAACCAAAATATTTCAGATAACTTGTTTTTTCTTTTTCCAGTTATTTATGTGGCAAAATAAGGACAAAAACAGAAAACCTAAATATTTCAGATAAATTTTTTTTTCCCCGTTATTTAGGTGCAAAATAAGGACAAAAACAGAAAACTAAAATATTTCAAATAACTTTTTGTTCTTTTTTCCTCTTATTGAGGTGCAAAATAAGGACAAAAAGAAAAAACCAAAATATTTCAAATAACTTTTTTTTCTTTTTTCCTGTTATTTAGGTGTAAAATAAGGACAAAAACAGAAAACCAATATATTTCAGATAACTTTTTTTTCTTTTTTCCCGTTATTTAGGTGTAAAATAAGAACATAAACAGAAAACCATAATATTCCAGATAACTTTTTTCTTCTTTTTTCCCGTTATTTAGGAGCAAAATAAGGACAAAACCAGATAACCAAATATTTCAGATAACTTTTTTTTTCTTTTTTCCCGTTATTTAGGTGTAAAATATGGACAAAAACAGAAAACCTAAATATTTCAGATAATTTTTTTTTTCTTTTTTCCCGTTATTTAAGTGAAAAATAAAGACAAAAACAGAAAACCAAAATATTTCAGATAACTTTTTTCTTCTTTTTTCCCATTATTTAGTTGTAAAATAAGGACAAAAACAGAAAACCTAAATATTTCACATAACTTTTTTTTTCTTTTCTCCCGTTACTTAAATGAAAAATAAAGACAAAAACAGAAAACCAAAATATTTCAGATAACTTTTTTCTTCTTGTTTCACGTTATTTAGGTGCAAAATAAGGACAACAACAGAAAACCAAAATATTTCAAATAACTTATTTTTCATTTTTCCCGTTATTTAGGTGTAAAATACGGACAAAAACAGAAAACCAAAATATTTCAGATAACTTTTTTTTTCTTTTTTCGTGTTTTCTTTTTTCCTGGTGCAAAAGAAGGACAAAAACATAAAACCAAAATATTTCAAATAACTTTTTTTTCTTTTTTCCCGTTTTTTAGGTGCAAAATAAGGACAAAAACAGAAAACCAAAATATTTCAAATAACTTATTTTTCTTTTTTCATGTTTTTAGGTGCAAAATAAGGACAAAGCAGAAAACCAAAATATTTCAGATAAGTTTTTTTTTCTTTTTCCCGTTATTTAGGTGTAAAATACGGACAAAAACAGAAAACCAAAATATTTCAGATAACTTTTTTTTTCTTTTTTCGTGTTTTCTTTTTTCCTGGTGCAAAATAATGACAAAAACAGAAAACCAAAATATTTCAAATAACTTTTTTTTCTTTTTTCCTGTTATTTAGGTAATAAGGACAAAAACAGAATAAGGACAAAAACAGAAAACCAAATTATTTCAGATAACTTTTTTTTTCTTTTTCCCGTTATTTAGGTGCAATATAAGGACAAAAACAGAAAACCAAAATATTTCAGATAAATTTTTTTTTTCTTTTTTCCCGTTATTTAAGTG
Source organism: Empis livida (assembly GCA_963932195.1). NCBI lineage: Eukaryota > Metazoa > Arthropoda > Insecta > Diptera > Empididae > Empis > Empis livida. Next base: position 26,702,326 of record OZ010647.1, on the reverse strand, counting down.
AAAAATAAGGACAAAAAGAGAAAACCAATATATTTCAGATAACTTTTTTCTTCTTTTTTCCCGTTATTTAGGTGTAAAATATGGACAAAAACAGAAAACCTAAATATTTCAGATAACTTTTTTTTTCTTTTTTCCCGTAATTTAAGTGAAAAATAAGGACAAAAACAGAAAACCAAAATATTTCAGATAACTTTTTTTTTCTTTCTTTCCGTTATTTAGGTGCAAAATAAGGACAAAAACAGAAAACCAAAATATTTCAGATAATTTACTTTACTTTTTTCCCGTTATGTAGGTGCAAAATAAGGACAAAAATCGAAAACCAAAATATTTCAAATATCTGTTTTTTCTCTTTCCCGTTATTTAGGTGGCAAAGTAAGGACAAAACCAGATAACCAAATATTTCAGATAACTTTTTTTTCTTTTTTCCCGTTATTTAGGTGTAATATAAGGACAAAAACAGAAAACCAAAATAAATCAAATAACTTTTATTTTCTTTTTTCCCGTTATTTAGGTTTAAAATATGGACAAAAACAGAAAACCTAAATATTTCAGATAACTTTTTTTTTCTTTTTTCCCGTTATTTAAGTGAAAAATAAAGACAAAAACAGAAAACCAAAATATTTCAGATAACTTTCTTCTTCTTTTTTCCCATTATTTAGTTGTAAAATAAGGACAAAAAAAGAAAACCTAAATATTTCAGATAACTTTTTTTTTCTTTTCTCCCGTTACTTAACTGAAAAATAAAGACAAAAACAGAAAACCAAAATATTTCAGATAACTTTTTTCTTCTTGTTTCCGGTTATTTAGGTGCAAAATAAGGACAACAACAGAAAACCAAAATATTTCAGAAAACTTTCTTTTTCTTTTTCTCGTTATTTAGGTGGCAAAATAAGGACAAAAACAGAAAACCAAAATATTTCAGATAACTTTTTTTTTGATTTTTCCCGTTATTTAGGTGCAAAATAAGGAGAAAATCAGAAAACCAAAATATTTCAGATAACTTTTTTTTTCTTTTTCCCGTTATTTAGATGTAAAATAAGGACAAAAACAGCAAACCATAATAATCCAGATAACTTCTTTTTTCTTTTTTCCCGTTATTTAGGTGCAAAATAAGGACAAAAACAGAAAACCAAAATATTTCAGATAACTTTTTTTTCTTTTTTCCGTTATTTAGATGTAAAATAAGGACAAAAACAGAAAACCAAAATATTTCAGAGAACTTTTTTTCTTTTTCCCGTTATTTAGGTGGCAAAATAAGGACAAAAACAGAAAACCAAAATATTTCAGATAACTTGTTTTTTCTTTTTCCCGTTATTTATGTGGCAAAATAAGGACAAAAACAGAAAACCTAAATATTTCAGATACATTTTTTTTTCCCGTTATTTAGGTGCAAAATAAGGACAAAAACAGAAAACCAAAATATTTCAAATAACTTTTTGTTCTTTTTTCCTCTTATTGAGGTGCAAAATAAGTACAAAAAGAAAAAACCAAAATATTTCAAATAACTTTTTTTTCTTTTTTCCCGTTATTTAGGTGTAAAATAAGGACAAAAATAGAAATCGAAAATATTTCAAATAACTTTTTTTTCTTTTTTCCCGTTATTTAGGTGTAAAATAAGGACAAAAAAAGAAAACCAACTTATTTCAGATAACTTTTTTCTTCTTTTTTCCGTTATTTAGGTGTAAAATAAGGACAAAAACAGAAAACCAAAATATTTCAGATAACTTTTTTTTCTTTTTTCCCGTTATTTAGGTGTAAAATAAGGACAAAAACAGAAAACCAAAATATTTCAGATAACTTTTTTTTTCTTTTTTCCGTTATTTAGGTGTAAAATAAGGACAAAAACAGAAAACCAAAATATTTCAAATAACTTATTTTTCTTTTTTCCTGTTATTTAGGTGCAAAATAAGGACAAAAACAGAAAACTAAAATATTTCAGATAATTTTTTTTTTCTTTTTTCCCGTTATTTAGGTGTAAAATAAGGACAAAAACAGCAAACCATAATAATCCAGATAACTTTTTTTTTTCTTTTTTCCCGTTATTTAGGTGCAAAATAAGGACTAAAACAGAAAACCAAAATATTTCAGATAACTTTTTTTTCTTTTTTCCGTTATTTAGATGTAAAATAAGGACAAAAACAGAAAACCAAAATATTTCAAATAACTTTTTGTTCTTTTTTCCTCTTATTGAGGTGCAAAATAAGGACAAAAAGAAAAAACTAAAATATTTCAAATAACTTTTTTTCTTTTTTCCCGTTATTTAGGTGTAAAATAAGGACAAAAATAGAAATCGAAAATATTTCAAATAACTTTTTTTTCTTTTTTCCCGTTATTTAGGTGTAAAATAAGGACAAAAAAAGAAAACCAACTTATTTCAGATAACTTTTTTCTTCTTTTTTCCGTTATTTAGGTGTAAAATAAGGACAAAAACAGAAAACCAAAATATTTGAGATAACTTTTTTTTCTTTTTTTCCGTTATTTAGATGTAAAATAAGGACAAAAACAGAAAACCAAATTATTTCAGAGAACTTTTTTTCTTTTTCCCGTTATTTAGGTGGCAAAATAAGGACTAAAACAGAAAACCAAAATATTTCTGATAACTTGTTTTTTCTTTTTCCAGTTATTTATGTGGCAAAATAAGGACAAAAACAGAAAACCTAAATATTCAGATAAATTTTTTTTTTCCCGTTATTTAGGTGCAAAATAAGGACAAAAACAGAAAACCAAAATATTTCAAATAACTTTTTGTTCTTTTTTCCTCTTATTGAGGTGCAAAATAAGGACAAAAAGAAAAAACCAAAATATTTCAAATAACTTGTTTTCTTTTTTCCCGTTATTTAGGTGTAAATAAGGACAAAAATAGAAATCGAAAATATTTCAAATAACTTTTTTTTCTTTTTTCCCGTTATTTAGGTGTAAAATAAGGACAAAAAAAGAAAACCATAATATTCCAGATAACTTTTTTTTTCTTTTTTCCCGTTATTTAGGTGCAAAATAAGGACAAAAAGAGAAAACCAAAATATTTCAGATAACTTTTTTTTTCCTTTTTCCGTTATTTAGGTGTAAAATAAGGACAAAACAGAAAACCAAAATATTTCAAATAACTATTTTTTCTTTTTTCCTGTTATTTAGGTGCAAAATAAGGACAAAAACAGAACACTAAATTATTTCAGATAACTTTTTTTTTCTTTGTTCCCGTTATTTAGGTGTAAAATAAGGACAAAAACAGCAAACCATAATAATCCAGACAACTTTTTTTTTCTTTTTTCCCGTTATTTAGGTGCAAAATAAGGACAAAAACAGAAAACCAAAATATTTCAGATAACTTTTTTTTTTTTCCGTTATTAAGATGTAAAATAAGGACAAAAGCAGAAAACCAAAATATTTCAGAGAACTTTTTTTCTTTTTCCCGTTATTTAGGTGGCAAAATAAGGACAAAAACAGAAAACCAAAATATTTCAGATAACTTGTTTTTTCTTTTTCCCGTTATTTATGTGGCAAAATAAGGACAAAAACAGAAAACCTAAATATTTCAGATAATTTTTTTTTTCCCGTTATTTAGGTGCAAAATAAGGACAAAAACAGAAAACCAAAATATTTCAAATAACTCTTTGTTCTTTTTTCCTCTTATTGAGGTGCAAAATAAGGACAAAAAGAAAAAACCAAAATATTTCAAATAACTTTTTTTTCTTTTTTCCCGTTATTTAGGTGTAAAATAAGGACAAAAACACAAAACCAAATTATTTCAGAGAACTTTTTTTCTTTTTCCCGTTATTTAGGTGGCAAAATAAGGACAAAAACAGAAAACCAAAATATTTCAGATAACTTGTTTTTTCTTTTTCCCGTTATTTATGTGGCAAAATAAGGACAAAAACAGAAAACCTAAATATTTCAGATAAATTTTTTTTTTCCCGTTATTTAGGTGCAAAATAAGGACAAAAACAGAAAACTAAAATATTTCAAATAACTTTTTGTTCTTTTTTCCTCTTATTGAGGTGCAAAATAAGGACAAAAAGAGAAAACCAAAATATTTCAAATAACTTTTTTTTCTATTTTCCCGTTATTTAGGTGTAAAATAAGGACAAAAACAGCAAACCATAATAATCCAGATAACTTTTTTTTTCTTTTTTCCCGTTATTTAGGTGCAAAATATTTCAGATAACTTTTTTTTCTTTTTTCCGTTATTTAGATGTAAAATAAGGACAAAAACAGAAAACCTAAATATTTCAAATAACTTTTTTTTCTTTTTTCCCGCTATTTAGGTGTAAAATAAGGACAAAAAAAGAAAACCAAAATATTTCAAATAACTTTTTTTTATTTTTTCCCATTATTTAGGTGCAAAATAAGGACAAAAAAAGAAAACCAAAATATTTCAAATAACTTTTTGTTCTTTTTTCCTCTTATTGAGGTGCAAAATAAGGACAAAAAGAAAAAACCAAAATATTTCAAATCAATTTTTTTCTTTTTTCCCGTTATTTAGGTGTAAAATAAGGACAAAAATAGAAATCGAAAATATTTCATATAACTTTTTTTTCTTTTTCCCGTTATTTAGGTGTAAAATAAGGACAACAATAGAAATCGAAAATATTTCAAATAACTTTTTTTTCTTTTTTCCGTTTTTTAGATGTAAAATAAGGACAAAAACAGAAAACCAAAATATTTCAGAGAACTTTTTTTCTTTTTCCCGTTATTTAGGCGGCAAAATAAGGACAAAAACAGAAAACCAAAATATTTCAGATAACTTGTTTTTTCTTTTTCCCGTTATTTATGTGGCAAAATAAGGACAAAAACAGAAAACCTAAATATTTCAGTTATTTTTTTTTTCCCCGTTATTTAGGTGCAAAATAAGGACAAAAACAGAAAACTAAAATATTTCAAATAACTTTTTGTTCTTTTTTCCTCTTATTGAGGTGCAAAATAAGGACAAAAAGAAAAAACCAAAATATTTCAAATAACTTTTTTTTCTTTTTTCCCGTTATTTAGGTGTAAAATAAGGACAAAAATAGAAATCGAAAATATTTCAAATAACTTTTTTTTCTTTTTTCCCGTTATTTAGGTGTAAAATAAGGACAAAAAAAGAAAATCAAAATATTTCATATAACTTTTTTTTCCTTTTTTCTCGTTATTTAGGTGCAAAATAAGGACAAAAACAGAAAACTAAAATATTTCAGATAACTTTTTTTTTCTTTTGGTGTACAATCAGGACAAAAACAGAAAACCAAAATATTTCAGATAACTTTTTTTCTCTTTTTTCCCACTATTTAAGTGAAAAATACAGACAAGAACAGAAAACTAAAATATTTCAAATAACTTTCTTTTTGTTTTTTCCCGTTATTAAGGTGTAAAATAAGGACAAAAACAGAAAACCAAAATATTTCAGATAACTTTTTTTTTCTTTTTTTCCGTTATTTAGGTGCAAAATAAGGACAAAAACAGAAAACCATAATATTCCAGATAATTTTTTTTTCTTTTTTCCCGTTATTCAGGTGCAAAATAAGGACAAAAACAGAAAACCATAATATTCCAGATAACTTTTTTTTTCTTTTTTCCTGTTATTTAGGTGCAAAATAAGGACAAAAACAGAAAACCAAAATATTTCAGATAACTTTTTTTTTCTTTTTTCCCGTTATTTAGGTCCAAAATAAGGACAAAAACAGAAAACTAAAATATTTCAGATAACTTTTTTTGCTTTTGGTGTACAATAAGGACAAAAACAGAAAACCAAAATATTTCAGATAAATTTTTTTCTTTTTTCCTGTTATTTAGGTGCAAAATAAGGACAAAACAGAAAACCGAAATATTTCAGATAACTTTTTTTTTCTTTTTCCCCGTTATTTAGGTGTAAAATAAGGACAAAAACAGAAAACGAATATATTTCAGATAACTTTTTTTTTCTTTTTTCCCGTTATTTAGGTGCAAAATAAGGACAAAAACAGAAAACCGTAATATTCCAGATAACTTTTTTTTCTTTTTTCCCGTTATTTAGGTGCAAAATAACGACAAAAACAGAAAACCAAAATATTTCAGATAACTTTTTTTTTTTCTTTTTCCGTTATTTAGGTGTAAAATAAGGACAAAAACAGAAAACCATAATATTCCAGATAACTTTTTTTTTCTTATTTCCCGTTATTTAGGTGCAAAATAAGGACAAAAACAGAAAACTAAAATATTTCAGATAACTTTTTTTTTCTTTTGGTGTACAATCAGGACAAAAACAGAAAACCAAAATATTTCAGATAACTTTTTTTTCTTTTTTCCTGTTATTTAGGTGCAAAATAAGGACAAAAACCAGAAAACCGAAATATTTCAGATAACTTTTTTTTTTCTTTTTCCCCGTTATTTAGGTGTAAAATAAGGACAAAAACAGAAAACGAATATATTCAGATAACTTTTTTTTCTTTTTTCCCGTTATTTAGGTGCAAAATAAGGACAAAAACAGAAAACCATAATATTCCAGATAACTTTTTTTTCTTTTTTCCTGTTATTTAGGTGCAAAATAAGGACAAAAACAGAAAACCAAAATATTTCAGATAACTTTTTTTTTCTTTTTTCCCGTTATTTAGGTGCAAAATAAGGACAAAAGCAGAAAACTAAAATATTTCAGATAACTTTTTTTTTCTTTTTTCCCGTTATTTAGGTGTAAAATAAGGACAAAAACAGAAAACCAATATATTTCAAATAACTTTTTTTTTCTTTTTTCCCGTTATTTAGGTGTAAAATAAGGACAAAAACAGAAAACCATAATATTCCAGATAACTTTTTTTTTCTTTTTTCCCGTTATTTAGGTGCTAAATAAGGACAAAAACAGAAAACAAAAATATTTCAGATAACTTTTTTTTCTTTTTTCCCGTTATGTAGGTGCAAAATAAGGACAAAAACAGAAAACCGAAATATTTCAGATACCTTTTTTTTTCTTTTTCGCCGTTATTTAGGTGTAAAATAAGGACAAAAACAGAAAACGAATATATTCAGATAACTTTTTTTTCTTTTTTCCCGTTATTTAGGTGCAAAATAAGGACAAAAACAGAAAACCATAATATTCCAGATAACTTTTTTTTCTTTTTTCCTGTTATTTAGGTGCAAAATAAGGACAAAAACAGAAAACCAAAATATTTCAGATAACTTTTTTTTTCTTTTTTCCCGTTATTTAGGTGCAAAATAAGGACAAAAGCAGAAAACTAAAATATTTCAGATAACTTTTTTTTTCTTTTTTCCCGTTATTTAGGTGTAAAATAAGGACAAAAACAGAAAACCAATATATTTCAAATAACTTTTTTTTTCTTTTTTCCCGTTATTTAGGTGTAAAATAAGGACAAAAACAGAAAACCATAATATTCCAGATAACTTTTTTTTTCTTTTTTCCCGTTATTTAGGTGCTAAATAAGGACAAAAACAGAAAACAAAAATATTTCAGATAACTTTTTTTTCTTTTTTCCCGTTATGTAGGTGCAAAATAAGGACAAAAACAGAAAACCGAAATATTTCAGATACCTTTTTTTTTCTTTTTCGCCGTTATTTAGGTGTAAAATAAGGACAAAAACAGAAAAGGAATATATTTCAGATAACTTTTTTTTTCTTTTTTCCCGTTATTTAGGTGCAAAATAAGGACAAAAACAGAAAACCATAATATTCCAGATAACTTTTTTTTCTTTTTTCCTGTTACTTAGGTGCAAAATAAGGACAAAAACAGAAAACCAAAATATTTCAGATAACTTTTTTTTTCTTTTTTCCCGTTATTTAGGTGCAAAATAAGGACAAAAGCAGAAAACTAAAATATTTCAGATAACTTTTTTTTTCTTTTTTCCCGTTATTTAGGTGTAAAATAAGGACAAAAACAGAAAACCAATATATTTCACATAACTTTTTTTTTCTTTTTTCCCGTTATTTAGGTGTAAAATAAGGACAAAAACAGAAAACCATAATATTCCAGATAACTTTTTTTTTCTTTTTTCCCGTTATTTAGGTGCAAAATAAGGACAAAAACAGAAAACCAAAATATTTCAGATAACTTTTTTTTTCTTTTTTCCCGTTATTTAGGTGCAAAATAAGGACAAAAGCAGAAAACTAAAATATTTCAGATAACTTTTTTTTTCTTTTTTCCCGTTATTTAGGTGCAAAATAAGGACAAAAACAGAAAACCATAATATTCCAGATAACTTTTTTTTCTTTTTTCCTGTTATTTAGGTGCAAAATAAGGACAAAAACAGAAAACCAAAATATTTCAGATAACTTTTTTTTTCTTTTTTCCCGTTATTTAGGTGCAAAATAAGGACAAAAACAGAAAACCAAAATATTTCAGATAACTTTTTTTTTCTTTTTTCCCGTTATTTAGGTGCAAAATAAGGACAAAAGCAGAAAACTAAAATATTTCAGATAACTTTTTTTTTCTTTTTTCCCGTTATTTAGGTGTAAAATAAGGACAAAAACAGAAAACCAATATATTTCAAATAACTTTTTTTTTCTTTTTTCCCGTTATTTAGGTGTAAAATAAGGACAAAAACAGAAAACCATAATATTCCAGATAACTTTTTTTTTCTTTTTTCCCGTTATTTAGGTGCTAAATAAGGACAAAAACAGAAAACAAAAATATTTCAGATAACTTTTTTTTCTTTTTTCCCGTTATGTAGGTGCAAAATAAGGACAAAAACAGAAAACCGAAATATTTCAGATAACTTTTTTTTTCTTTTTCGCCGTTATTTAGGTGTAAAATAAGGACAAAAACAGAAAAGGAATATATTTCAGATAACTTTTTTTTTCTTTTTTCCCGTTATTTAGGTGCAAAATAAGGACAAAAACAGAAAACCATAATATTCCAGATAACTTTTTTTTCTTTTTTCCTGTTATTTATATGCAAAATAAGGACAAAAACAGAAAACAAAAATATTTCAGATAACTTTTTTTTTCTTTTTTCCCGTTATTTAGGTGCAAAATAAGGACAAAAGCAGAAAACTAAAATATTTCAGATAACTTTTTTTTTCTTTTTTCCCGTTATTTAGGTGTAAAATAAGGACAAAAACAGAAAACCAATATATTTCACATAACTTTTTTTTTCTTTTTTCCCGTTATTTAGGTGTAAAATAAGGACAAAAACAGAAAACCATAATATTCCAGATAACTTTTTTTTTCTTTTTTCCCGTTATTTAGGTGCTAAATAAGGACAAAAACAGAAAACCAAAATATTTCAGATAACTTTTTTTTCTTTGTTCCCGTTATTTAGGTGCAAAATAAGGACAAAAACAGAAAACCAAAATATTTCAGATAACTTTTTTTTTCTTTTTTCCCGTTATTTAGGTGCAAAATATGGACAAAAACAGAAAACCAAAATATTTCAGATAACTTTTTTTTTCTTTTTTCCCGTTATTTAGGTGTAAAATAAGGACAAAAACAGAAAACCAACATACTTCAAATAACTTTTTTTTTCTTTTTTCCCGTTATTTAGGTGTAAAATAAGGACAAAAACAGAAAACCATAATATTCCAGATAACTTTTTTTTTCTTTTTTCCCGTTATTTAGGTGCAAACTAAGGACAAAAATAGAAAACAAAAATATTTCAGATAACTTTTTTTTCTTTTTTCCCGTTATTTAGGTGCAAAATAAGGACAAAAACAGAAAACCATAATATTCCAGATAACTTTTTTTTTCTTTTTCCGTTATTTAGGTGTAAAATAAGGACAAAAACAGAAAACCATAATATTCCAGATAACTTTTTTTTTCTTTTTTCCTGTTATTTAGGTGCAAAATAAGGACAAAAACAGAAAACCAAAATATTTCAGATAACTTTTTTTTTCTTTTTTCCCGTTATTTAGGTGCAAAATAAGGACAAAAACAGGAAACTAAAATATTTCAGATAACTTTTTTTTTCTTTTTTCCCGTTATTTAGGTGCAAAATAAGGACAACAACAGAAAACCAAAATATTTCACATAACTTTTTTTTTCTTTTTTCCTGACAAAAACAGAAAACCAAAATATTTCAGATAACTTTTTTTTCTTTTTTCCATTTATTGAGGTGCAAAATAACGACAAAAACAGAAAACCAAAATATTTCAGATAAGTTTTTTCTTCTTTTTCCAGTTAATTAGGTGGCAAATTAAGAACAAAAACAGAAAACCTAAATATTTCAGATAATTTTTTGTTCTTTTTGTTCCGTTATTTAGGTGCAAAATAAGGACAAAAAGAGAAAACCAAAATATTTCAGATAACTTTTTTTTTCTTTTTTCCCGTTATTTAGGTGTAAAATAAGGACAAAAACAGAAAACCGAAATATTTCAGATCATTTTTTTTTATTTTTTCCCGTTATTTAAGTGAAAAATAAAGACAAAAACAGAAAACCAACTTATTTCAGATAACTTTTTTCTTTTTTTTTCCCATTATTTAGTTGTAAAATAAGGACAAAAACAGAAAACCTAAATATTTCAGATAACTTTTTTTTTCTTTTTTCCCGTTATTTAAGTGAAAACTAAAGACAAAAACAGAAAACCAATATATTTCAGATAACTTCTTTCTTCTTTTTTCCCATTATTTAGTTGTAAAATAAGGAGAAAAACAGAAAACCTAAATATTTCAGATAACTTTTTTTTTTTTTCCCGTTATTTAAGTGAAAAAAAAGACAAAAACAGAAAACCAAAATATTTCAAATAACTTATTTTTCTTTTTTCCTGTTATTTAGGTGCAAAATAAGGACAAAAACAGAAAACTAAATTATTTCAGATAACTTTTTTTTTCTTTTTTCCCGTTATTTAGGTGTAAAATAAGGACAAAAACAGCAAACCATAATAATCCAGACAACTTTTTTTTTCTTTTTTCCCGTTATTTAGGTGCAAAATAAGGACAAAAACAGAAAACCAAAATATTTCAGATAACTTTTTTTTTTTTTCCGTTATTAAGATGTAAAATAAGGACAAAAGCAGAAAACCAAAATATTTCAGAGAACTTTTTTTCTTTTTCCCGTTATTTAGGTGGCAAAATAAGGACAAAAACAGAAAACCAAAATATTTCAGATAACTTGTTTTTTCTTTTTCCCGTTATTTATGTGGCAAAATAAGGACAAAAACAGAAAACCTAAATATTTCAGATAATTTTTTTTTTTCCCGTTATTTAGGTGCAAAATAAGGACAAAAACAGAAAACCAAAATATTTCAAATAACTCTTTGTTCTTTTTTCCTCTTATTGAGGTGCAAAATAAGGACAAAAAGAAAAAACCAAAATATTTCAAATAACTTTTTTTTCTTTTTTCCCGTTATTTAGGTGTAAAATAAGGACAAAAACACAAAACCAAATTATTTCAGAGAACTTTTTTTCCTTTTCCCGTTATTTAGGTGGCAAAATAAGGACAAAAACAGAAAACCAAAATATTTCAGATAACTTGTTTTTTCTTTTTCCCGTTATTTATGTGGCAAAATAAGGACAAAAACAGAAAACCTAAATATTTCAGATAAATTTTTTTTTTCCCGTTATTTAGGTGCAAAATAAGGACAAAAACAGAAAACTAAAATATTTCAAATAACTTTTTGTTCTTTTTTCCTCTTATTGAGGTGCAAAATAAGGACAAAAAGAGAAAACCAAAATATTTCAAATAACTTTTTTTTCTATTTTCCCGTTATTTAGGTGTAAAATAAGGACAAAAACAGCAAACCATAATAATCCAGATAACTTTTTTTTTCTTTTTTCCCGTTATTTAGGTGCAAAATATTTCAGATAACTTTTTTTTCTTTTTTCCGTTATTTAGATGTAAAATAAGGACAAAAACAGAAAACCTAAATATTTCAAATAACTTTTTTTTCTTTTTTCCCGCTATTTAGGTGTAAAATAAGGACAAAAAAAGAAAACCAAAATATTTCAAATAACTTTTTTTTATTTTTTCCCATTATTTAGGTGCAAAATAAGGACAAAAAAAGAAAACCAAAATATTTCAAATAACTTTTTGTTCTTTTTTCCTCTTATTGAGGTGCAAAATAAGGACAAAAAGAAAAAACCAAAATATTTCAAATCAATTTTTTTCTTTTTTCCCGTTATTTAGGTGTAAAATAAGGACAAAAATAGAAATCGAAAATATTTCATATAACTTTTTTTTCTTTTTTCCCGTTATTTAGGTGTAAAATAAGGACAAAAATAGAAATCGAAAATATTTCAAATAACTTTTTTTTCTTTTTTCCGTTTTTTAGATGTAAAATAAGGACAAAAACAGAAAACCAAAATATTTCAGAGAACTTTTTTTCTTTTTCCCGTTATTTAGGCGGCAAAATAAGGACAAAAACAGAAAACCAAAATATTTCAGATAACTTGTTTTTTCTTTTTCCCGTTATTTATGTGGCAAAATAAGGACAAAAACAGAAAACCTAAATATTTCAGTTATTTTTTTTTTCCCCGTTATTTAGGTGCAAAATAAGGACAAAAACAGAAAACTAAAATATTTCAAATAACTTTTTGTTCTTTTTTCCTCTTATTGAGGTGCAAAATAAGGACAAAAAGAAAAAACCAAAATATTTCAAATAACTTTTTTTTCTTTTTTCCCGTTATTTAGGTGTAAAATAAGGACAAAAATAGAAATCGAAAATATTTCAAATAACTTTTTTTTCTTTTTTCCCGTTATTTAGGTGTAAAATAAGGACAAAAAAAGAAAATCAAAATATTTCATATAACTTTTTTTCTTTTTTTCTCGTTATTTAGGTGCAAAATAAGGACAAAAACAGAAAACCAAAATATTTCAGATAACTTTTTTTTTCTTTTTTCCCCTTATTTAGGTGTAAAATAAGGACAAAAACAGAAAACCGAAATATTTCAGATCATTTTTTTTTATTTTTTCCCGTTATTTAAGTGAAAAATAAAGACAAAAACAGAAAACCAACTTATTTCAGATAACTTTTTTCTTTTTTTTTCCCATTATTTAGTTGTAAAATAAGGACAAAAACAGAAAACCTAAATATTTCAGATAACTTTTTTTTTCTTTTTTCCCGTTATTTAAGTGAAAACTAAAGACAAAAACAGAAAACCAATATATTTCAGATAACTTCTTTCTTCTTTTTTCCCATTATTTAGTTGTAAAATAAGGAGAAAAACAGAAAACCTAAATATTTCAGATAACTTTTTTTTTTTTCCCGTTATTTAAGTGAAAAAAAAGACAAAAACAGAAAACCAAAATATTTCAAATAACTTATTTTTCTTTTTTCCTGTTATTTAGGTGCAAAATAAGGACAAAAACAGAAAACTAAATTATTTCAGATAACTTTTTTTTTCTTTTTTCCCGTTATTTAGGTGTAAAATAAGGACAAAAACAGCAAACCATAATAATCCAGACAACTTTTTTTTTCTTTTTTCCCGTTATTTAGGTGCAAAATAAGGACAAAAACAGAAAACCAAAATATTTCAGATAACTTTTTTTTTTTTTCCGTTATTAAGATGTAAAATAAGGACAAAAGCAGAAAACCAAAATATTTCAGAGAATTTTTTTCTTTTTCCCGTTATTTAGGTGGCAAAATAAGGACAAAAACAGAAAACCAAAATATTTCAGATAACTTGTTTTTTCTTTTTCCCGTTATTTATGTGGCAAAATAAGGACAAAAACAGAAAACCTAAATATTTCAGATAATTTTTTTTTTTCCCGTTATTTAGGTGCAAAATAAGGACAAAAACAGAAACCAAAATATTTCAAATAACTCTTTGTTCTTTTTTCCTCTTATTGAGGTGCAAAATAAGGACAAAAAGAAAAAACCAAAATATTTCAAATAACTTTTTTTTCTTTTTTCCCGTTATTTAGGTGTAAAATAAGGACAAAAACACAAAACCAAATTATTTCAGAGAACTTTTTTTCCTTTTCCCGTTATTTAGGTGGCAAAATAAGGACAAAAACAGAAAACCAAAATATTTCAGATAACTTGTTTTTTCTTTTTCCCGTTATTTATGTGGCAAAATAAGGACAAAAACAGAAAACCTAAATATTTCAGATAAATTTTTTTTTTCCCGTTATTTAGGTGCAAAATAAGGACAAAAACAGAAAACTAAAATATTTCAAATAACTTTTTGTTCTTTTTTCCTCTTATTGAGGTGCAAAATAAGGACAAAAAGAGAAAACCAAAATATTTCAAATAACTTTTTTTTCTATTTTCCCGTTATTTAGGTGTAAAATAAGGACAAAAACAGCAAACCATAATAATCCAGATAACTTTTTTTTTCTTTTTTCCCGTTATTTAGGTGCAAAATATTTCAGATAACTTTTTTTTCTTTTTTCCGTTATTTAGATGTAAAATAAGGACAAAAACAGAAAACCTAAATATTTCAAATAACTTTTTTTTCTTTTTTCCCGCTATTTAGGTGTAAAATAAGGACAAAAAAAGAAAACCAAAATATTTCAAATAACTTTTTTTTATTTTTTCCCATTATTTAGGTGCAAAATAAGGACAAAAAAAGAAAACCAAAATATTCCAAATAACTTTTTGTTCTTTTTTCCTCTTATTGAGGTGCAAAATAAGGACAAAAAGAAAAAACCAAAATATTTCAAAGCAATTTTTTTCTTTTTTCCCGTTATTTAGGTGTAAAATAAGGACAAAAATAGAAATCGAAAATATTTCATATAACTTTTTTTTCTTTTTTCCCGTTATTTAGGTGTAAAATAAGGACAAAAATAGAAATCGAAAATATTTCAAATAACTTTTTTTTCTTTTTTCCGTTTTTTAGATGTAAAATAAGGACAAAAACAGAAAACCAAAATATTTCAGAGAACTTTTTTTCTTTTTCCCGTTATTTAGGCGGAAAAATAAGGACAAAAACAGAAAACCAAAATATTTCAGATAACTTGTTTTTTCTTTTTCCCGTTATTTATGTGGCAAAATAAGGACAAAAACAGAAAACCTAAATATTTCAGTTATTTTTTTTTTCCCGTTATTTAGGTGCAAAATAAGGACAAAAACAGAAAACTAAAATATTTCAAATAACTTTTTGTTCTTTTTTCCTCTTATTGAGGTGCAAAATAAGGACAAAAAGAAAAAACCAAAATATTTCAAATAACTTTTTTTTCTTTTTTCCCGTTATTTAGGTGTAAAATAAGGACAAAAATAGAAATCGAAAATATTTCAAATAACTTTTTTTTCTTTTTTCCCGTTATTTAGGTGTAAAATAAGGACAAAAAAAGAAAATCAAAATATTTCATATAACTTTTTTTCCTTTTTTCTCGTTATTTAGGTGCAAAATAAGGACAAAAACAGAAAACTAAAATATTTCAGATAACTTTTTTTTTCTTTTGGTGTACAATCAGGACAAAAACAGAAAACCAAAATATTTCAGATAACTTTTTTTCTCTTTTTTCCCACTATTTAAGTGAAAAATACAGACAAAAACAGAAAACTAAAATATTTCAAATAACTTTCTTTTTGTTTTTTCCCGTTATTAAGGTGTAAAATAAGGACAAAAACAGAAAACCAAAATATTTCAGATAACTTTTTTTTTCTTTTTTTCCGTTATTTAGGTGCAAAATAAGGACAAAAACAGAAAACCATAATATTCCAGATAATTTTTTTTTTCTTTTTTCCCGTTATTCAGGTGCAAAATAAGGACAAAAACAGAAAACCAAAATATTTAAGATAACTTTTTTTTTTTCTTTTTCCGTTATTTAGGTGTAAAATAAGGACAAAAACAGAAAACCATAATATTCCAGATAACTTTTTTTTTCTTTTTTCCTGTTATTTAGGTGCAAAATAAGGACAAAAACAGAAAACCAAAATATTTCAGATAACTTTTTTTTTCTTTTTTCCCGTTATTTAGGTCCAAAATAAGGACAAAAACAGAAAACTAAAATATTTCAGATAACTTTTTTTGCTTTTGGTGTACAATAAGGACAAAAACAGAAAACCAAAATATTTCAGATAATTTTTTTTCTTTTTTCCTGTTATTTAGGTGCAAAATAAGGACAAAACAGAAAACCGAAATATTTCAGATAACTTTTTTTTTCTTTTTCCCCGTTATTTAGGTGTAAAATAAGGACAAAAACAGAAAACGAATATATTTCAGATAACTTTTTTTTTCTTTTTTCCCGTTATTTAGGTGCAAAATAAGGACAAAAACAGAAAACCGTAATATTCCAGATAACTTTTTTTTCTTTTTTCCCGTTATTTAGGTGCAAAATAACGACAAAAACAGAAAACCAAAATATTTCAGATAACTTTTTTTTTTTCTTTTTCCGTTATTTAGGTGTAAAATAAGGACAAAAACAGAAAACCATAATATTCCAGATAACTTTTTTTTTCTTATTTCCCGTTATTTAGGTGCAAAATAAGGACAAAAACAGAAAACTAAAATATTTCAGATAACTTTTTTTTTCTTTTGGTGTACAATCAGGACAAAAACAGAAAACCAAAATATTTCAGATAACTTTTTTTTCTTTTTTCCTGTTATTTAGGTGCAAAATAAGGACAAAAACAGAAAACCGAAATATTTCAGATAACTTTTTTTTTCTTTTTCCCCGTTATTTAGGTGTAAAATAAGGACAAAAACAGAAAACGAATATATTCAGATAACTTTTTTTTCTTTTTTCCCGTTATTTAGGTGCAAAATAAGGACAAAAACAGAAAACCATAATATTCCATATAACTTTTTTTTCTTTTTTCCTGTTATTTAGGTGCAAAATAAGGACAAAAACAGAAAACCAAAATATTTCAGATAACTTTTTTTTTCTTTTTTCCCGTTATTTAGGTGCAAAATAAGGACAAAAGCAGAAAACTAAAATATTTCAGATAACTTTTTTTTTCTTTTTTCCCGTTATTTAGGTGTAAAATAAGGACAAAAACAGAAAACCAATATATTTCAAATAACTTTTTTTTTCTTTTTTCCCGTTATTTAGGTGTAAAATAAGGACAAAAACAGAAAACCATAATATTCCAGATAACTTTTTTTTTCTTTTTTCCCGTTATTTAGGTGCTAAATAAGGACAAAAACAGAAAACAAAAATATTTCAGATAACTTTTTTTTCTTTTTTCCCGTTATGTAGGTGCAAAATAAGGACAAAAACAGAAAACCGAAATATTTCAGATAACTTTTTTTTTCTTTTTCGCCGTTATTTAGGTGTAAAATAAGGACAAAAAACAGAAAAGGAATATATTTCAGATAACTTTTTTTTTCTTTTTTCCCGTTATTTAGGTGCAAAATAAGGACAAAAACAGAAAACCATAATATTCCAGATAACTTTTTTTTCTTTTTTCCTGTTATTTAGGTGCAAAATAAGGACAAAAACAGAAAACCAAAATATTTCAGATAACTTTTTTTTTCTTTTTTCCCGTTATTTAGGTGCAAAATAAGGACAAAAGCAGAAAACTAAAATATTTCAGATAACTTTTTTTTTCTTTTTTCCCGTTATTTAGGTGTAAAATAAGGACAAAAACAGAAAACCAATATATTTCACATAACTTTTTTTTTCTTTTTTCCCGTTATTTAGGTGTAAAATAAGGACAAAAACAGAAAACCATAATATTCCAGATAACTTTTTTTTTCTTTTTTCCCGTTATTTAGGTGCTAAATAAGGACAAAAACAGAAAACAAAAATATTTCAGATAACTTTTTTTTCTTTTTTCCCGTTATGTAGGTGCAAAATAAGGACAAAAACAGAAAACCAAAATATTTCAGATAACTTTTTTTTCTTTGTTCCCGTTATTTAGGTGCAAAATAAGGACAAAAACAGAAAACCAAAATATTTCAGATAACTTTTTTTTTCTTTTTTCCCGTTATTTAGGTGCAAAATATGGACAAAAACAGAAAACCAAAATATTTCAGATAACTTTTTTTTTCTTTTTTCCCGTTATTTAGGTGTAAAATAAGGACAAAAACAGAAAACCAACATACTTCAAATAACTTTTTTTTTCTTTTTTCCCGTTATTTAGGTGTAAAATAAGGACAAAAACAGAAAACCATAATATTCCAGATAACTTTTTTTTTCTTTTTTCCCGTTATTTAGGTGCAAACTAAGGACAAAAATAGAAAACAAAAATATTTCAGATAACTTTTTTTTCTTTTTTCCCGTTATTTAGGTGCAAAATAAGGACAAAAACAGAAAACCATAATATTCCAGATAACTTTTTTTTTCTTTTTCCGTTATTTAGGTGTAAAATAAGGACAAAAACAGAAAACCATAATATTCCAGATAACTTTTTTTTTCTTTTTTCCTGTTATTTAGGTGCAAAATAAGGACAAAAACAGAAAACCAAAATATTTCAGATAACTTTTTTTTTCTTTTTTCCTGTTATTTAGGTGCAAAATAAGGACAAAAACAGAAAACTAAAATATTTCAGATAACTTTTTTTTTCTTTTTTCCCGTTATTTAGGTGCAAATAAGGACAAAAACAGAAAACCAAAATATTTCACATAACCTTTTTTTTCTTTTTTCCTGACAAAAACAGAAAACCAAAATATTTCAGATAACTTTTTTTTCTTTTTTCCATTTATTGAGGTGCAAAATAACGACAAAAACAGAAAACCAAAATATTTCAGATAACTTTTTTCTTCTTTTTCCAGTTAATTAGGTGGCAAATTAAGGACAAAAACAGAAAACCAAAATATTTCAGATAACTTTTTGTTCTTTTTGTTCCGTTATTTAGGTGCAAAATAAGGACAAAAAGAGAAAACCAAAATATTTCAGATAACTTTTTTTTTCTTTTTTCCCGTTATTTAGGTGTAAAATAAGGACAAAAACAGAAAACCGAAATATTTCAGATCATTTTTTTTTATTTTTTCCCGTTATTTAAGTGAAAAATAAAGACAAAAACAGAAAACCAACTTATTTCAGATAACTTTTTTCTTTTTTTTTCCCATTATTTAGTTGTAAAATAAGGACAAAAACAGAATACCTAAATATTTCAGATAACTTTTTTTTTCTTTTTTCCCGTTATTTAAGTGAAAACTAAAGACAAAAACAGAAAACCAATATATTTCAGATAACTTCTTTCTTCTTTTTTCCCATTATTTAGTTGTAAAATAAGGAGAAAAACAGAAAACCTAAATATTTCAGATAACTTTTTTTTTTTCCCGTTATTTAAGTGAAAAAAAAGACAAAAACAGAAAATCAAAATATTTCAGATAACTTTTTTTTTTTTTTCCCGTTACTTAAGTGAAAAATAAAGACAAAAACAGAAAACCAAAATATTTTAGATAACTGTTTTCTTCTTGTTTCCCGCTATTTAAGTGAAAAATAAAGGCAAAAACAGAAAACCATAATATTTCAGATAACTTTTTTTTCTTTTTTCCCATTATTTAAGTGAAAAATAAAGACAAAAACAGAAAACCAAAATATTTCAGATAACTTTTTTTTCTTTTTTCCGTTATTTAGGTGTAAAATAAGGACAAAAACAGAAAACCATAATATTTTAGATAACTTTTTTTTTCATTTTACCTTTTATTTAGGTGCAAAATAACGACAAAAACAGAAAACCAAAATATTTCAGATAATTTTTTTTTCTTTTTTCCCGCCATTTAGGTGCAAAATAAGGACAACTACACAAAACCAAAATATTTCAAATAACTTATTTTTCTTTTTTCCTGTTATTTAGGTGCAAAATAAGGACAAAAACATAAAAACAAAATATTTCAGATAACTTGTTTTTTCTTTTTCCCGTTATTTAGGTGGCAAAATAAGGACAAAAAGAGAAAACCAAAATATTTCAGATAACTTTCTTTTTCTTTTTTCCCGTTATTAAGGTGTAAAATAAGGACAAAAACAGAAAACCAAAATATTCCAGATAATTTTTTTTTCTTTTTTCCCGTTATTTAGGTGCAAAATAAGGACAAAAACAGAAAACCTAAATATTTCAGATAACTTTTTTTTTCTTTTTTCCCGTTATTTAAGTGAAAACTAAAGACAAAAACACAAAACCAATATATTTCAGATAACTTCTTTCTTCTTTTTTCCCATTATTTAGTTGTAAAATAAGGAGAAAAACAGAAAACCTAAATATTTCAGATAACTTTTTTTTTTTTCCCCGTTATTTAAGTGAAAAAGAAGACAAAAACAGAAAATCAAAATATTTCAGATAACTTTTTTTTTTTTTCCCGTTACTTAAGTGAAAAATAAAGACAAAAACAGAAAACCAAAATATTTTAGATAACTGTTTTCTTCTTGTTTCCCGCTATTTAAGTGAAAAATAAAGGCAAAAACAGAAAACCATAATATTTCAGATAACTTTTTTTTCTTTTTTCCCATTATTTAAGTGAAAAATAAAGACAAAAACAGAAAACCAAAATATTTCAGATAACTTTTTTTTCTTTTTTCCGTTATTTAGGTGTAAAATAAGGACAAAAACAGAAAACCATAATATTTTAGATAACTTTTTTTTTCATTTTACCTTTTATTTAGGTGCAAAATAACGACAAAAACAGAAAACCAAAATATTTCAGATAATTTTTTTTTCTTTTTTCCCGCCATTTAGGTGCAAAATAAGGACAACTACACAAAACCAAAATATTTCAAATAACTTATTTTTCTTTTTTCCTGTTATTTAGGTGCAAAATAAGGACAAAAACATAAAAACAAAATATTTCAGATAACTTGTTTTTTCTTTTTCCCGTTATTTAGGTGGCAAAATAAGGACAAAAAGAGAAAACCAAAATATTTCAGATAACTTTCTTTTTCTTTTTTCCCGTTATTAAGGTGTAAAATAAGGACAAAAACAGAAAACCAAAATATTCCAGATAATTTTTTTTTCTTTTTTCCCGTTATTTAGGTGCAAAATAAGGACAAAAACAGAAAACCAAAATATTTCAGATAACTTTTTTTTTTCTTTTTCCGTTATTTAGGTGTAAAATAAGGACAAAAACTGAAAACCATAATATTCCAGATAACTTTTTTTTTTCTATTTTCCTCTTATTTAGGTGCAAAATAAGGACAAAAACAGAAAACCAAAATATTTCTGATAACTTTTTTTTCTATTTTCCCGTTATTTAGGTGCAAAATAAGGACAAAAACAGAAAACTAAAATATTTCAGATAACTTTTTTTTTCTTTTGGTGTACAGTAAGGACAAAAACAGAAAACCAAAATATTTCAGATAACTTTTTTTTCTTTTTTCCTGTTATTTAGGTGCAAAATAAGGACAAAAGCAGAAAACCAAAATATTTCAGATAACTTTTTTTTTCTTTTTCCCCGTTATTTAGGTGTAAAATAAGGACAAAAACAGAAAACCAACATATTTCAAATAACTTTGTTTGCTTTTTTCCTGTTATTTAGGTGCAAAATAATGACAAAAACAGAAAACCAAAATTTTTCAGATAACTTTTTTTTCTTTTTTCCTGTTATTTAGGTGCAAAATAAGGACAAAAACAGAAAACCGAAATATTTCAGATAACTTTTTTTTTCTTTTACCCCGTTATTTAGGTGTAAAATAAGGACAAACACAGAAAACGAATATATTTCAGATAACTTTTTTTTTCTTTTTTCCCGTTATTTAGGTGCAAAAACAAAAACAGAAAACCATAATATCCCAGATAACTTTTTTTTCTTTTTTCCCGTTATTAAGGTGCAAAATAACGACAAAAACAGAAAACCAAAATATTTCAGATAACTTTTTTTTTTCTTTTTCCGTTATTTAGGTGTAAAATAAGGACAAAACCAGAAAACCATAATATTCCAGATAACTTTTTTTTTCTTTTTTCCTGTTATTTAGGTGCAAAATAAGGACAAAAACAGAAAACCAAAATATTTCAGATAACTTTTTTTTTCTTTTTTCCCGTTATTTAGGTGCAAAATAAGGACAAAAGCAGAAAACTAAAATATTTCAGATAACTTTTTTTTTCTTTTTTCCCGTTATTTAGGTGTAAAATAAGGACAAAAACAGAAAACCAATATATTTCAAATAACTTTTTTTTTCTTTTTTCCCGTTATTTAGGTGTAAAATAAGGACAAAAACTGAAAACCATAATATTCCAGATAACTTTTTTTTTCTTTTTTCCCGTTATTTAGGTGCAAAATAAGGACAAAAATAGAAAACAAAAATATTTCAGATAACTTTATTTTCTTTTTTCCCGTTATTTAGGTGCAAAATAAGGACAAAAACAGAAAACCAAAATATTTCAGATAACTTTTTTTTCGTTGTTCCCGTTATTTAGGTGCAAAATAAGGACAAAAACAGAAAACCAAAATATTTCAGATAACTTTTTTTTTCTTTTTTCCCGTTATTTAGGTGCAAAATAAGGACAAAAACAGAAAACCAAAATATTTCAGATAACTTTTTTTTTCATTTTTCCCGTTATTTAGGTGTAAAATAAGGACAAAAACAGAAAACCAAAATATTTCAGATAACTTTTTTCTTCTTCTTTCCCATTATTTAGTTGTAAAATAAGGACAAAAACAGAAAACCTAAATATTTCAGATAACTTTTTTTTTCTTTTTTCCCGTTATTTAAGTGAAAAGAAAATACAAAAACAGAAAATCAAAATATTTCAGATAACTTTTTTTTTCTTTTTTCCCGTTACTTAAGTGAAAAATAAAGACAAAAACAGAAAACCAAAATATTTTAGATAACTGTTTTCTTCTTGTTTCCCGCTATTTAAGTGAAAAATAAAGGCAAAAACAGAAAACCATAATATTTCAGATAACTTTTTTTTCTTTTTTCCCATTATTTAAGTGAAAAATAAAGACAAAAACAGAAAACCAAAATATTTCAGATAACTTTTTTTTTCTTTTTTCCCGTTATTTAGGTGGCAAAATAAGGACAAAAACAGAAAACCATAATATTCCAGATAACTTTTTTTTTCTTTTTTCCCGTATTTAGGTGCAAACTAAGGACAAAAACAGAAAACAAAAATATTTCAGATAACTTGTTTTTCTTTTTTCCCGTTATTTAGGTACAAAATAAGGACAAAAACAGAAAACCATAATATTCCAGGTAACTTTTTTTTTCTTTTTCCGTTATTTAGGTGTAAAATAAGGACAAAAACAGAAAACCAACATATTTCAAATAACTTTTTTTTTCTTTTTTCCCGTTATTTAGGTGTAAAATAAGGACAAAAACAGAAAACCATAATATTCCAGATAACTTTTTTTTTCTTTTTTCCCGTTATTTAGGTGCAAACTAAGGACAAAAACAGAAAACAAAAATATTTCAGATAACTTGTTTTTCTTTTTTCCCGTTATTTAGGTACAAAATAAGGACAAAAACAGAAAACCAAAATATTTCAGATAACTTTTTTTTTCTTTTTTCCCGTTATTTAGGTGCAAAATAAGGACAAAAACAGAAAACTAAAATATTTCAGATTACTTTTTTTTTCTTTTTTCCTGTTATTTAGGTGCAAAATAATGACAAAAACAGAAAACCAAAATATTTCACATAACGTTTTTTTTCTTCTTTCCTGACAAAAACAGAAAACCAAAATATTTCAGATAACTTTTTTTTCTTTTTTCCATTTATTGAGGTGCAAAATAACGACAAAAACAGAAAACCAAAATATTTCAGATAAGTTTTTCTTCTTTTTCCGTTATTTAGGTGTAAAATAAGGACAAAAACAGAAAACCATAATATTCCAGATAACTTTTTTTTTCTTTTTTCCTGTTATTTAGGTGCAAATTAAGGACAAAAACAGAAAACCTAAATATTTCAGATAATTTTTTGTTCTTTTTGTTGCGTTATTTAGGTGCAAAATAAGGACAAAAAGAGAAAACCAAAATATTTCAGATAACTTTTTTTTTCTTTTTTCCCGTTATTTAGGTGTAAAATAAGGACAAAAACAGAAAACCGAAATATTTCAGATCATTTTTTTTTTATTTTTTCCCGTTATTTAAGTGAAAAATAAAGACAAAAACAGAAAACCAACTTATTTCAGATAACTTTTTTCTTCTTTTTTCCCATTATTTAGTTGTAAAATAAGGACAAAAACAGAAAACCTAAATATTTCAGATAACTTTTTTTTTCTTTTTTCCCGTTATTTAAGTGAAAAATAAAGACAAAAACAGAAAACCAATATATTTCAGATAACTTTTTTCTTCTTCTTTCCCATTATTTAGTTGTAAAATAAGGACAAAAACAGAAAACCTAAATATTTCAGATAACTTTTTTTTTCTTTTTTCCCGTTATTTAAGTGAAAAGAAAATACAAAAACAGAAAATCAAAATATTTCAGATAACTTTTTTTTTCTTTTTTCCCGTTACTTAAGTGAAAAATAAAGACAAAAACAGAAAACCAAAATATTTTAGATAACTGTTTTCTTCTTGTTTCCCGCTATTTAAGTGAAAAATAAAGGCAAAAACAGAAAACCATAATATTTCAGATAACTTTTTTTTCTTTTTTCCCATTATTTAAGTGAAAAATAAAGACAAAAACAGAAAACCAAAATATTTCAGATAACTTTTTTTTTCTTTTTTCCCGTTATTTAGGTGGCAAAATAAGGACAAAAACAGAAAACCAAAATATTTCAGATAACTTTTTTTTCTTTTTTCCGTTATTTAGGTGTAAAATAAGGACAAAAACAGAAAACCATAATATTTCATATAACTTTTTTTTTCATTTTACTTTTTATTTAGGTGCAAAATAAGGACAAAAACAGAAAACCAAAATATTTCAGATAACTTTTTTTTTCTTTTTCCCGATATTGAAGTGCAAAATAAGGACAGAAACAGAAAACTAAAATATTTCAGATAACTTTTGTTTCTTTTTTCCCAGTATTTAGGTCCAACAGTAGCACAAAACCAGAAAACCAAAATATTTCAGATAACTTTTCATTTTGCTCGTTATTTAGGTGGCAAAATAAGGACAAAAACAGAAAATCAAATATTTCAGATAACTTTTTTTTTCTTTTTCCCTTTATTTATGTGGCAAAATAAGGACAAAAACAGAAAGCCAAAATATTTCAGATAACTTTTTTTTCCTTTTTTCCCGTTATTTAGGTGTAAAATAAGGACAAAAACAGAAAACCAACATATTTCAAATAACTTTTTTTTCTTTTTTCCTGTTATTTAGGTGCAAAGTAAGGACAAAAACAGAAAACCAAAATATTTCAGATATTTTTTTTTTCTTGTTTCCCGTTATTTAGGTGTAAAATAAGGCCAAAAACAGAAAACCAAAATATTTCAAATAACTTTTTTTTCTTTTTTCCCGTTATTTAGGTGCAAAAT
This sequence comes from Empis livida, assembly GCA_963932195.1. NCBI lineage: Eukaryota > Metazoa > Arthropoda > Insecta > Diptera > Empididae > Empis > Empis livida. Next base: position 26,677,252 of record OZ010647.1, on the reverse strand, counting down.
AAGGACAAAAACAGAAAACCAAAATATTTCAGAAAACTTTTTTTTTCTTTTTTCCAATTATTTAAGTGAAAAATTAAGACATAAACAGAAAACCAAAATATTTCAGTTAACTTTTTTCTTCTTGTTTCCGGTTATTTAGGTGTAAAATAAGGACAAAAACAGAAAACCAAAATATTTCAGATAACTTTTTTTTTCTTTTTTCCCGTTATTTAAGTGAAAAATAAAGACAAAAACAGAAAACCAAAATATTTCAGATAACTTTTTATTCTTGTTTCCCGTTATTTAGGTGTAAAATAAGGACAAAAACAGAAAACCAAAATATTTCAGATAACTTTTTTTTCTTTTTTCCCGTTATTTCGGTGTAAAATAAGGACAAAAAAAGAAAACCAAAAAATTTCAAATAACTTTTATTTCTTTTTTCCTGTTATTTAGGTACACAATAAGGACAAAACACAGAAAAGCATAATATTTCACATAACTTTTTTTTCTTTTCTTTCGTTATTTAGGTGCAATATAAGGACAAAAACAGAAAACCAAAATATTTTAGATAACTTTTTTTTCCTTTTTTCCCGTTATTTAGGTGTAAACTAAGGACAAAAACAGAAAACCAACATATTTCAAATAAATTTTTTTTCTCTTTCCTGTTATTTGGGTGCAAAATAATGACAAAAACAGAAAACCAAAATATATCAGATAACTATTTTTCTTTTTTCCCGTTATTTAGGTGCAAAATAAGGACAAAAACAGAAAACCAAAATATTTCAGATAATTTTTTTTTCTTTTTTCCCGTTATTTAGGTGCAAAATAAGGACAAAAACAGAAAACCAAAATATTTCAGTTAACTTTTTTTTGCTTTTATCCCGTTATTTAAGTAAAAAATAAAGACAAAACCAGAAAACCAAAATATTTCAGATAACTTTTTTCTTCTTTTTTCCCATTACTTAGGTGAGAACTAGGGACAAAAACAGAAAACCAAAATATTTCAAATAACTTCTTTCTTCTTGTTTCCCGTTATTTAGGTGTAAAATAAGGACAAAAACAGAAAACCTAAATATTGCAGATAACTTTTTTTTTGCTTTTATCCCGTTATTTAAGTGAAAAATAAAGACAAAACCAGAAAACCAAAATATTTCAGATAACTTTTTTCTTCTTTTTTCCCATTATTTAGGTGAGAACTAGGGACAAAAACAGAAAACCAAAATATTTCATATAACATTTTTCTTCTTGTTTCTCGTTATTTAGGTGTAAAATAGGAACAAAAACAGAAAACCAAAATATTTCAGTTAACTTTTTTTTTCTTTTTTCCCGCTATTTAAGTGAAAAATAAAGGCAAAAACAGAAAACCAAAATATTTCAAATAACTTTTTTTTCCCGTTATTTAGGTGTAAAATAAAGACAAAAATAGAAAACCATAATATTTCAGATAACTTTTTTTTTTTTTTTCCTGTTATTTAGGTGCAAAATAAGGACAAAAACAGAAAACCAAAATATTTCAATTAACTTTTTTTTCTTTTTTCCCGTTATTTAGGTGCAAAATAAGGACAAAAACAGAAAACCAAAATATTTCAGATAACTTTTTTTTTCTTTTTCCCGTTATTTAGGTGTAAAATAAGAACAAAAACAGAAAACCAACATATTTCAAATAACTTTTTTTTCTTTTTTCCTGTTATTTAGGTGCAAAATAATGACAACAACAGAAAACCAAAATATTTCAAACTTTTTTTTTCTTTTTTCCCGTTATTTAGGTGTAAAATAAGGACAAAAACAGAACACCAAAATATTTCAGATAACTTTTTTTTCTTTTTTCCTGTTATTTAGGTGCAAAATAAGGACAAAAACAGAAAACCAAAATATTTCAATTAACTTTTTTTTTCTTTGTTCCTGTTAATTAGGTGCAAAATAAGGACAAAAACAGAAAACCAAATTATTTCAGATAACTTTTTTTTCTTTTTCCCGTTATTTAGGTGCAATATAAGGACACAAAGAGAAAACCAAAATATTTCAAATAACTTTTTTTTCTTTTTTCCCGTTATTTAGGTGCAAAATAAAGACAAAAACAAAAAACCAAAATATTTCAAATAACTTTTTTTTCTTTTTTCCCGTTATTTAGGTGCAAAATAAAAACAAAAACAGAAAATTAAAATATTTCAAATAACTTTTTTTTCTTTTGTCCTGTTATTTAGGCGCAAAATAAGGACAAAAACAGAAAACCAAAATATTTCAGATAACTTTTTTTTTCTTTTTTCCTGTTATTTAGGTGCAAAATAAGGACAAAAACAGAAACCCAAATATTTCAGATAACTTTTTTTTTTCCCCCGTTATTTAGGTGTAAAATAAGGACAAAAACAGAAAATCAAATTATTTCACATAACTTTTTTTTCCTTTTCCCATTATTTAGGTGGCAAAATAAGGACAAAAACAGAAAACCAAATATTTCAGATAACTTTTTTTTTCTTTTTTCCCGTTATTTAGGTGTAAAATAAGGACAAAAAGAGAAAACCAAAATATTTCAAATAACTTTTTTTTCTTTTTTCATGTTATTTAGGTGGAAAATAAGGACAAAAACAGAAAACCAAATTATTTCAGATAACTTTTTTTTTCTTTTACCCGTTATTTAGGTGGCAAAATAGGGACAAAAACAGAAAACCAAAATATTTCAGATAACTTTTTTTTCTTTTTTCACGTTATTTAGGTGTAAAATAAGGACAAAAACAGAAAACCAACATATTTCAGAAAACTTTTTTTTTCTTTTTCCCGTTATATAGGTGGGAAAATAAGGACAAAAACAGAAAACCAAAATATTTCAGATAACTTTTTTTTTCTTTTTTCACGTTATTTAGGTGTAAAATAAGGACAAAAACAGAAAACCAAATTATTTCAGAGAACTCTTTTTTTCTTTTTCCCGTTATTGAAGTGCAAAATAAGGACAAAAACAGAAAACCAAAATATTTCAATTAACTTTTTTTTTCTTTTTTCACGTTATTTAGGTGTAAAATAAGCCCAAAAACATAAAACCAAAATATTTCAGATAACTTTTCAGTTTTCTCGTTATTTAGATGTAATATAATGTCAGAAACAGAAAACCAAAATACTTCAAATATCTTTTATTTCTTTTTCCCTTTATTTAGGTGGCTAAATAAGGACAAAATCAGAAAACCAAATATTTCAAATAACTTTTTTTTCTTTTTTCCTGTTATTTAGGTGCAAAATAAGTACAAAAACAGAAAATCAAATTATTTCAGATAACTTTTTTTTTCTTTTTTCACGTTATTTAGGTGTAAAATAAGGACAAAAACAGAAAACCAACATATTTCTAATAACTTTTTTTTCTTTTTTACTGTTATTTAGGTGAAAAATAATGACAAAAACCAAAAACCAAAATATTTCAAACTTTTTTTTTCTTTTTTCCCGTTATTTAGGTGCAAAATAAGGACAAAAGCAGAAAACCAAAATATTTCAAATAACTTTTTTTTCTTTTTTCCTGTTATTTAGGTGCATAATAAGTACAAAAACAGAAAATCAAATTATTTCAGATAACTTTTTTTTTCTTTTTTCACGTTATTTAGGTGTAAAATAAGGACAAAAACAGAAAACCAACAAATTTCAGATAACTTTTTTTTCCTTTTTCCTGTTATTTAGGTGCAAAATAAGGACAAAAACAGAAAACCAAAATATTTCAAATAACTTTTTTTTCGTTTTTCCCGTTATTTAGGTACAAAATAAGGACAAAAACAGAAAACCAAAATATTTCACATAACCTTTTTTTTCTTTTTTCCTGTTATTTAGGTGCAAAATAATGACAAAAACAGAAAATTAAAATATTTCAAATAACTTTTTTTTCTTTTTTCCTGTTATTTAGGTGCAAAATAAGGACAAAATCAGAAAACCAAATTATTTCAGATAACTTATTTTAGTTTTCCCGTTATTTAGGTGCAATATAAGGACACAAACAGAAAACCAAAATATTTCAAATAACTTTTTTTTCTTTTTTCCAGTTATTTAGGTGCAAAATAAGGACAAAAACAGAAAACCAAATTATTTCAGATAACTTTTTTTAGTTTTCCCGTTATTTAGGTGCAATATAAGGACACAAACAGAAAACCAAAATATTTCAAATAACTTTTTTTTCTTTTTTCCTGTTATTTAGGTGCAAAATAAGGACAAAAACAGAAAACCACATATTTCAGATAACTTTTTTTTTCTTTTTCCCGTTATTTAGGTGTAAAATAAGGACAAAAACAGAAAACCAAATATTTCAGATAACTTTTTTTTTCTTTTTTCCCGTTATTTAGGTGTAAAATAAGGACTAAAACAGAAAACCAAATTATTTCAGATAACTTTTTTTTTCTTTTTCCCGTTATTTAGGTGGCAAAATAAGGACAAAAACAGAAAACCAACATATTTCAGATAACTTTTTTTTTCTTTTTCCCGTTATATAGGTGGCAAAATAAGGACAAAAACAGAAAACCAAAATATTTCAGATAACTTTTTTTTTCTTTTTTCACGTTATTTAGTTGTAAAATAAGGACAAAAACAGAAAACCAAAATATTTCAAATAACATTTTTTTTTTTTTTCACGTTATTTAGGTGTAAAATAAGGCCAAAAACATAAAACCAAAATATTTCAGATAACTTTTCAGTTTTCTCGTCATTTAGATGTAATATAATGTCAAAAACAGAAAACCAAAATACTTCAAATATCTTTTTTTTCTTTTGCCCGTTATTTAGGTGGCAAAATAAGGACAAAATCAGAAAACCAAAATATTTCAAATAACTTTTTTTTCTTTTTTCCTGTTATTTAGGTGCAAAATAAGTACAAAAACAGAAAATCAAATTATTTCAGATAGCTTTTTTTTTCTTTTTTCACTTTATTTAAGTGTAAAATAAGGACAAAAACAGAAAACCAACATATTTCAAATAACTTTTTTTTCTTTTTTACTGTTATTTAGGTGCAAAATAATGACAAAAACAAAAAACCAAAATATTTCAAACTTTTTTTTTCTTTTTTCCCGTTATTTAGGTGCAAAATAAGGACAAAAGCAGGAAACCAAAATATTTCAAATAACTTTTTTTTCTTTTTTCCTGTTATTTAGGTGCAAAATAAGTACAAAAACAGAAAATCAAATTATTTCAGATAACTTTTTTTTTCTTTTTTCACGTTATTTAGGTGTAAAATAAGGACAAAAACAGAAAACCAACATATTTCAGATAACTTTTTTTTCCTTTTTCTTGTTATTTAGGTGCAAAATAAGGACAAAAACAGAAAACCAAAATATTTCAAATAACTTTTTTTTCTTTGATCCTGTTATTTAGGTGCAAAATAAGGACAAAACCAGAAAACCAAATTATTTCAGATAACTTTTTTTTTTCTTTTTCCGTTATTTAGGTGTAAAATAAGGACAAAAAAAGAAAACCAAAATATTTCAAATAACTTTTTTTCTTTTTTCCTGTTATTTAGGTGAACAATAAGGGCAAAACACAGAAAAGCATAATATTTCACATAACTTATTTTTCTTTTCTTCCGTTATTTAGGTGCAATATAAGGACAAAAACAGAAAACCAAAATATTTCAGTTTTTTTTTTTTTCCCCGTTATTTAGGTGCAAAATAAGGATAAAAACAGAAACCAAAATATTTCATAAAGACAAAATAAAGACAAAACCAGAAAATCAAAATATTTCAGATAACTTTTTTCTTCTTTTTTCCCATTACTTAGGTGAGAACTAGGGACAAAAACAGAAAACCAAAATATTTCAAATAACTTTTTTCTTCTTGTTTCCCGTTATTTAGGTGTAAAATAAGGACAAAAACAGAAAACCTAAATATTTCAGATAACTTTTTTTTGCTTTTATCCCGTTATTTAAGTGAAAAATAAAGGCAAAACCAGAAAACCAAAATATTTCAGATAACTTTTTTCTTCTTTTTTCCCATTATTTAGGTGAGAACTAGGGACAAAAACAGAAAACCAAAATATTTCAAATAACTTTTTTCTTCTTGTTTCCCGTTATTTAGATGTAAAATAAGGACAAAAACAGAAAACCAAAATATTTCAGATAACATTTTTCTTCTTGTTTCTCGTTATTTAGGTGTAAAATAGGGACAAAAACAGAAAACCAAAATATTTCAGTTAACTTTTTTTTTCTTTTTTCCCGCTATTTAAGTGAAAAATAAAGGCAAAAACAGAAAACCAAAATATTTCAAATAAGTTTTTTTTTTCCCGTTATTTAGGTGTAAAATAAAAACAAAAATAGAAAACCATAATATTTCAGATAACTTTTTTTTCTTTTTTCCTGTTATTTAGGTGCAAAATAAGGACAAAAACAGAAAACCAAAATATTTCAATTAACTTTTTTTTTCTTTGTTCCTGTTATTTAGATGCAAAATAAGGACAAAAACAGAAAACCAAATTATATCAGATAACTTTTTTTTTCTTTTTCCCGTTATTTAGGTGCAATATAAGGACACAAAGAGAAAACCAAAATATTTCAAATAACTTTTTTTCTTTTTTCCCGTTATTTAGGTGCAAAATAAGGACAAAAACAGAAAACCAAAATATTTCAGATACATTTTTTATTTTTCCGTTATTTAGGTGTAAAATAAGGTCAAAAACAGAAAACCAAAATATTTCAAATAACTTTTTTTTCTTTTTTCCCGTTATTTAGGTGCAAAAGAAGGACAAAAACAAAAAACCAAAATATTTCAAATAACTTTTTTTTCTTTTTTCCCGTTATTTAGGTGCAAAATAAGGACAAAAACAGAAAACCAAAATATTTCAGATAACTTTTTTTTTCTTTTTCCCGTTATTTAGGTGTAAAATAAGGACAAAAACAGAAAACCAACATAGTTCAAATAACTTTTTTTTCTTTTTTCCTGTTATTTAGGTGCAAAATAATGACAACAACAGAAAACCAAAATATTTCAAACTTTTATTTTCTTTTTTCCCGTTATTTAGGTGTAAAATAAGGACAAAAACAGAACACCAAAATATTTCAGATAACTTTTTTTTCTTTTTTCCTGTTATTTAGGTGCAAAATAAGGACAAAAACAGAAAACCAAAATATTTCAATTAACTTTTTTTTTCTTTGTTCCTGTTATTTAGTTTCAAAATAAGGACAAAAACAGAAAACCAATATATTTCAGATAACTTTTTTTTTCTTTTTCCCGTTATTTAGGTGCAATATAAGGACACAAAGAGAAAACCAAAATATTTCAAATAACTTTTTTTTCTTTTTTCCCGTTATTTAGGTGCAAAATAAAGACAAAACAGAAAATTAAAATATTTCAAATAACTTTTTTTTCTTTTGTCCTGTTATTTATGCGCAAAATAAGGACAAAAACAGAAAACCAAAATATTTCAGATAACTTTTTATTTCTTTTTCCCGTTATTTAGGTGCAAAATAAGGACAAAAACAGAAAACCAAATATTTCAGATAACTTTTTTTTTCTTTTTCCCGTTATTTAGGTGTAAAATAAGGACAAAAACAGAAAATCAAATTATTTCACATAACTTTTTTTTTCCTTTTCCCGTTATTTAGGTGGCAAAATAAGGACAAAAACAGAAAACCAAATATTTCAGATAATTTTTTTTTCTTTTTTCCCGTTATTTAGGTGTAAAATAAGGACAAAAACAGAAAACCAAATTATTTCAGATAACTTTTTTTTCTTTTTCCCGTCATTTAGGTGGCAAAATAAGGACAAAAACAGAAAACCAAAATATTTCAGATAACTTTTCAGTTTTCTCGTTATTTAGATGTAATATAATGTCAAAAACAGAAAACCAAAATACTTCAAATATCTTTTTTTTCTTTTTCCCGTTATTTAGGTGGCAAACTAAGGACAAAATCAGAAAACCAAATATTTCAGATATTTGGTTTTAACTTTTTATAACTTTTTTTTCTTTTTTCCCATTATTTAGGTATAAAATAAGGACAAAAGCAGAAAACCAAAATATTTCAAATAACTTTTTTTTCTTTTTTCCTGTTATTTAGGTGCAAAATAAGGACAAAAACAGAAAACCAAATTATTTCAGATAACTTTTTTTTCTTTTTCCCGTCATTTAGGTGGCAAAATAAGGACAAAAACAGAAAACCAAAATATTTCAGATAACTTTTCAGTTTTCTCGTTATTTAGATGTAATATAATGTCAAAAACAGAAAACCAAAATACTTCAAATATCTTTTTTTCTTTTTCCCGTTATTTAGGTGGCAAACTAAGGACAAAATCAGAAAACCAAATATTTCAGATATTTGGTTTTAACTTTTTATAACTTTTTTTTCTTTTTTCCCATTATTTAGGTATAAAATAAGGACAAAAGCAGAAAACCAAAATATTTCAAATAACTTTTTTTTCTTTTTTCCTGTTATTTAGGTGCAAAATAAGTACAAAAACAGAAAATCAAATTATTTCAGATAACTTTTTTTTCTTTTTTCCCGTTATTTAGGTGCAAAATAAAGACAAAAACAGAAAACCAAAATATTTCAGATAACTTTTTTTTTCTTTTTCCCGTTATTTAGGTGTAAAATAAGGACAAAAACAGAAAACCAACATAGTTCAAATAACTTTTTTTTCTTTTTTCCTGTTATTTAGGTGCAAAATAATGACAACAACAGAAAACCAAAATATTTCAAACTTTTTTTTTCTTTTTTCCCGTTATTTAGGTGTAAAATAAGGACAAAAACAGAACACCAAAATATTTCAGATAACTTTTTTTTCATTTTTCCTGTTATTTAGGTGCAAAATAAGGACAAAAACAGAAAACCAAAATATTTCAATTAACTTTTTTTTTCTTTGTTCCTGTTACTTAGGTGCAAAATAAGGACAAAAACAGAAAACCAATATATTTCAGATAACTTTTTTTTCTTTTTCCCGTTATTTAGGTGCAATATAAGGACAAAAACAGAAAACCAAAATATTTCAGATAACTTTTTTTTTCTTTTTTCCCGTTATTTAGGTGCAAAATAAGGACAAAAACAGAAAACCAAATATTTCAGATAACTTTTTTTTTCTTTTTCCCGTTATTTAGGTGTAAAATAAGGACAAAACAGAAAATCAAATTATTTCACATAACTTTTTTTTTCCTTTTCCCGTTATTTAGGTGGCAAAATAAGGACAAAAACAGAAAACCAAATATTTCAGATAACTTTTTTTTTCTTTTTTCCCGTTATTTAGGTGTAAAATAAGGACAAAAACAGAAAACCAAAATATTTCAAATAACTTTTTTTTCTTTTTTCCTGTTATTTAGGTGCAAAATAAGGACAAAAACAGAAAACCAAATTATTTCAGATAACTGTTTTTTTCTTTTTCCCGTCATTTAGGTGTAAAATAAGGACAAAAACAGAAAACCAACATAGTTCAAATAACTTTTTTTTCTTTTTTCCTGTTATTTAGGTGCAAAATAATGACAACAACAGAAAACCAAAATATTTCAAACTTTTTTTTTCTTTTTTCCCGTTATTTAGGTGTAAAATAAGGACAAAAACAGAACACCAAAATATTTCAGATAACTTTTTTTTCTTTTTTCCTGTTATTTAGGTGCAAAATAAGGACAAAAACAGAAAACCAAAATATTTCAATTAACTTTTTTTTTCTTTGTTCCTGTTATTTAGGTGCAAAATAAGGACAAAAACAGAAAACCAATATATTTCAGATAACTTTTTTTTTCTTTTTCCCGTTATTTAGGTGCAATATAAGGACACAAAGAGAAAACCAAAATATTTCAAATAACTTTTTTTTTCTTTTTTCCCGTTATTTAGGTGCAAAATAAAGACAAAACAGAAAATTAAAATATTTCAAATAACTTTTTTTTCTTTTGTCCTGTTATTTATGCGCAAAATAAGGACAAAAACAGAAAACCAAAATATTTCAGATAACTTTTTTTTTCTTTTTTCCCGTTATTTAGGTGCAAAATAAGGACAAAAACAGAAAACCAAATATTTCAGATAACTTTTTTTTTCTTTTTCCCGTTATTTAGGTGTAAAATAAGGACAAAAACAGAAAATCAAATTATTTCACATAACTTTTTTTTTCCTTTTCCCGTTATTTAGGTGGAAAAATAAGGACAAAAACAGAAAACCAAATATTTCAGATAACTTTTTTTTTCTTTTTCCCGTTATTTAGGTGTAAAATAAGGACAAAAACAGAAAATCAAATTATTTCACATAACTTTTTTTTTCCTTTTCCCGTTATTTAGGTGGCAAAATAAGGACAAAAACAGAAAACCAAATATTTCAGATAACTTTTTTTTTCTTTTTCCCGTTAGTTAGGTGTAAAATAAGGACAAAAACAGAAAACCAACATAGTTCAAATAACTTTTTTTTCTTTTTCCCTGTTATTTAGGTGCAAAATAATGACAACAACAGAAAACCAAAATATTTCAAACTTTTTTTTTCTTTTTTCCCGTTATTTAGGTGTAAAATAAAGACAAAAACAGAACACCAAAATATTTCAGATAAGTTTTTTTTCTTTTTTCCTGTTATTTAGGTGCAAAATAAGGACAAAAACAGAAAACCAAAATATTTCAATTAACTTTTTTTTTCTTTGTTCCTGTTATTTAGGTGCAAAATAAGGACAGAAACAGAAAACCAATATATTTCAGATAACTTTTTTTTCTTTTTCCCGTTATTTAGGTGCAATATAAGGACACAAAGAGAAACCCAAAATATTTCAAATAACTTTTTTTTCTTTTTTCCCGTTATTTAGGTGCAAAATAAAGACAAAACAGAAAATTAAAATATTTCAAATAACTTTTTTTTCTTTTGTCCTGTTAATTATGCGCAAAATAAAGACAAAAACAGAAAACCAAAATATTTCAGATAACTTTTTTTTTCTTTTTTCCCGTTATTTAGGTGCAAAATAAGGACAAAAACAGAAAACCAAATATATCAGATAACTTTTTTTTTCTTTTTCCCGTTATTTAGGTGTAAAATAAGGACAAAAACAGAAAATCAAATTATTTCACATAACTTTTTTTTTCCTTTTCCCGTTATTTAAGTGCCAAAATAAGGACAAAAACAGAAAACCAAATATTTCAGATAACTTTTTTTTTCTTTTTTCCCGTTATTTAGGTGTAAAATAAGGACAAAAACAGAAAACCAACATATTTCAAATAACTTTTTTTTCTTTTTTGCTGTTATTTAGGTGCAAAATAAGGACAAAAACAGAAAACCAAATTATTTCAGATAACTTTTTTTTCTTTTTCCCGTCATTTAGGTGGCAAAATAAGGACAAAAACAGAAAACCAAAATATTTCAGATAACTTTTCAGTTTTCTCGTTATTTAGATGTAATATAATGTCAAAAACAGAAAACCAAAATACTTCAAATATCTTTTTTTCTTTTTCCCGTTATTTAGGTGGCAAAATAAGGACAAAATCAGAAAACCAAATATTTCAGATATTTGGTTTTAACTTTTTATAACTTTTTTTTCTTTTTTCCCATTATTTAGGTATAAAATAAGGACAAAAGCAGAAAACCAAAATATTTCAAATAACTTTTTTTTCTTTTTTCCTGTTATTTAGGTGCAAAATAAGTACAAAAACAGAAAATCAAATTATTTCAGATAACTTTTTTTTTCTTTTTTCATGTTATTTAGGTGCAAAATTAGGACAAAAACAGAAAACCAACATATTTCAGATAACTTTTTTTTTCTTTTTCCCGTTATATAGGTGGCAAAATAAGGACAAAAACAGAAAACCAAAATATTTCAGACAACTTTTTTTTTCTTTTTTCCGTTATATAGGTGGCAAAATAAGGACAAAAACAGAAATCCAAAATATTTCAGATAATTTTTTTTTTTTTTTTCACGTTATTTAGGTGTAAAATAAGGACAAAAACAGAAAACCAAATTATTTCAGAGAACTCTTTTTTTCTTCTTCCCGTTAATTAGGTGCAAAATAAGGACAAAAACAGAAAACCAAAATATTTCAAATAACATTTTTTTCTTTTTTCACGTTATTTAGGTGTAAAATAAGGCCAAAAACAGAAAACCAAAATATTTCAGATAACTTTTCAGTTTTCTCGTTATTTAGATGTAATATAATGTCAAAAACAGAAAACCAAAATACTTCAAATATCTTTTTTTTCTTTTTTCCTGTTATTTAGGTGCAAAATAAGTACAAAAACAGAAAATCAAATTACTTCAGAGAACTCTTTTTTTCTTCTTCCCGTTATTTAGGTGGCAAAATAAGGACAAAATCAGAAAACCAAATATTTCAGATATTTGGTTTTAACTTTTTATAACTTTTTTTTCTTTTTTCCCATTATTTAGGTATAAAATAAGGACAAAAGCAGAAAACCAAAATATTTCAAATAACTTTTTTTTCTTTTTTCCTGTTATTTAGGTGCAAAATAAGTACAAAAACAGAAAATCAATTTATTTCAGAGAACTCTTTTTTTCTTCTTCCCGTTATTTAGGTGCAAAATAAGGTCAAAAGCAGAAAACCAAAATATTTCAAATAACTTTTTTTTCTTTTTTCACGTTATTTAGGTGTAAAATTAGGACAAAAACAGAAAACCAACATATTTCAGATAACTTTTTTTTTCTTTTTCCCGTTATATAGGTAGCAAAATAAGGACAAAAACAGAAAACCAAAATATTTCAGATAACTTTTTTTTTCTTTTTTCACGTTATTTAGGTGTAAAATTAGGACAAAAACAGAAAACCAACATATTTCAGACAACTCTTTTTTTCTTCTTCCCGTTATTTAGGTGCAAAATAAGGACAAAAACAGAAAACCAAAATATTTCAAATAACATTTTTTTTCTTTTTTCACGTTATTTAGGTGTAAAATAAGGCCAAAAACAAAAAACCAAAATATTTCAGATAACTTTTCAGTTTTCTTGTTATTTAGATGTAATATAATGTCAAAAACAGAAAACCAAAATACTTCAAATATCTTTTTTTTCTTTTTTCCTATTATTTAGGTATAAAATAAGGACAAAAGCAGAAAACCAAAATATTTCAAATAACTTTTTTTTCTTTTTTCCCATTATTTAGGTATAAAATAAGGACAAAAGCAGAAAACCAAAATATTTCAAATAACTTTTTTTTCTTTTTTCCTGTTATTTAGGTGCAAAATAAGTACAAAAACAGAAAATCAAATTATTTCAGATAACTTTTTTTTTCTTTTTTCATGTTATTTAGGTGTAAAATAAGGACAAAAACAGAAAACCAACATATTTCAAATAACTTTTTTTTCCTTTGTTCCTGTTATTTAGGTGCAAAATAAAAACAGAAAACCAAATTATTTCAGATAACTTGTTTTTTCTTTTTCCCGTTATTTAGGTGCAATATAAGGACACAAAGAGAAAACCAAAATATTTCAAATAACTTTTTTTCTTTTTTCCCGTTATTTAGGTGCAAAATAAGGACAAAAACAGAAAACCAAAATATTTCAGATACATTTTTTATTTTTCCGTTATTTAGGTGTAAAATAAGGACAAAAACAGAAAACCAAAATATTTCAAATAACTTTTTTTTCTTTTTTCCCGTTATTTAGGTGCAAAAGAAGGACAAAAACAAAAAACCAAAATATTTCAAATAACTTTTTTTCATTTTTCCCGTTATTTAGGTGCAAAATAAGGACAAAAACAGAAAACCAAAATATTTCAGATAACTTTTTTTTTCTTTTTCCCGTTATTTAGGTGTAAAATAAGGACAAAAACAGAAAAGCAACATAGTTCAAATAACTTTTTTTTATTTTTTCCTGTTATTTAGGTGCAAAATAATGACAACAACAGAAAACCAAAATATTTCAAACTTTTTTTTTCTTTTTTCCCGTTATTTAGGTGTAAAATAAGGACAAAAACAGAACACCAAAATATTTCAGATAACTTTTTTTTCTTTTTTCCTGTTATTTAGGTACAAAATAAGGACAAAAACAGAAAACCAAAATATTTCAATTAACTTTTTTTTTCTTTGTTCCTGTTATTTAGGTGCAAAATAAGGACAAAAACAGAAAACCAAATTATTTCAGATAACTTTTTTTTCTTTTTCCCGTCATTTAGGTGGCAAAATAAGGACAAAAACAGAAAACCAAAATATTTCAGATAACTTTTCAGTTTTCTCGTTATTTAGATGTAATATAATGTCAAAAACAGAAAACCAAAATACTTCAAATATCTTTTTTTTCTTTTTCCCGTTATTTAGGTGGCAAAATAAGGACAAAATCAGAAAACCAAATATTTCAGATATTTGGTTTTAACTTTTTATAACTTTTTTTTCTTTTTTCCCATTATTTAGGTATAAAATAAGGACAAAAGCAGAAAACCAAAGTATTTCAAATAACTTTTTTTTCTTTTTTCCTGTTATTTAGGTGCAAAATAAGTACAAAAACAGAAAATCAAATTATTTCAGATAACTTTTTTTTTCTTTTTTCATGTTATTTAGGTGTAAAATTAGGACAAAAACAGAAAACCAACATATTTCAGATAACTTTTTTTTTCTTTTTCCCGTTATATAGGTGGCAAAATAAGGACAAAAACAGAAAACCAAAATATTTCAGACAACTTTTTTTTTCTTTTTTCCGTTATATAGGTGGCAAAATAAGGACAAAAACAGAAATCCAAAATATTTCAGATAATTTTTTTTTTCTTTTTTCACGTTATTTAGGTGTAAAATAAGGACTAAAACAGAAAACCAAATTATTTCAGAGAACTCTTTTTTTCTTCTTCCCGTTAATTAGGTGCAAAATAAGGACAAAAACAGAAAACCAAAATATTTCAAATAACATTTTTTTCTTTTTTCACGTTATTTAGGTGTAAAATAAGGCCAAAAACAGAAAACCAAAATATTTCAGATAACTTTTCAGTTTTCTCGTTATTTAGATGTAATATAATGTCAAAAACAGAAAACCAAAATACTTCAAATATCTTTTTTTTCTTTTTTCCTGTTATTTAGGTGCAAAATAAGTACAAAAACAGAAAATCAAATTACTTCAGAGAACTCTTTTTTTCTTCTTCCCGTTATTTAGGTGGCAAAATAAGGACAAAATCAGAAAACCAAATATTTCAGATATTTGGTTTTAACTTTTTATAACTTTTTTTTCTTTTTTCCCATTATTTAGGTATAAAATAAGGACAAAAGCAGAAAACCAAAATATTTCAAATAACTTTTTTTTCTTTTTTCCTGTTATTTAGGTGCAAAATAAGTACAAAAACAGAAAATCAATTTATTTCAGAGAACTCTTTTTTTCTTCTTCCCGTTATTTAGGTGCAAAATAAGGACAAAAGCAGAAAACCAAAATATTTCAAATAACTTTTTTTTCTTTTTTCACGTTATTTAGGTGTAAAATTAGGACAAAAACAGAAAACCAACATATTTCAGATAACTTTTTTTTTCTTTTTCCCGTTATATAGGTAGCAAAATAAGGACAAAAACAGAAAACCAAAATATTTCAGATAACTTTTTTTTTCTTTTTTCACGTTATTTAGGTGTAAAATTAGGACAAAAACAGAAAACCAACATATTTCAGACAACTCTTTTTTTCTTCTTCCCGTTATTTAGGTGCAAAATAAGGACAAAAACAGAAAACCAAAATATTTCAAATAACATTTTTTTTCTTTTTTCACGTTATTTAGGTGTAAAATAAGGCCAAAAACAGAAAACCAAAATATTTCAGATAACTTTTCAGTTTTCTTGTTATTTAGATGTAATATAATGTCAAAAACAGAAAACCAAAATACTTCAAATATCTTTTTTTTCTTTTTTCCCATTATTTAGGTATAAAATAAGGACAAAAGCAGAAAACCAAAATATTTCAAATAACTTTTTTTTCTTTTTTCCCATTATTTAGGTATAAAATAAGGACAAAAGCAGAAAACCAAAATATTTCAAATAACTTTTTTTTCTTTTTTCCTGTTATTTAGGTGCAAAATAAGTACAAAAACAGAAAATCAAATTATTTCAGATAACTTTTTTTTTCTTTTTTCATGTTATTTAGGTGTAAAATAAGGACAAAAACAGAAAACCAACATATTTCAAATAACTTTTTTTTTCTTTGTTCCTGTTATTTAGGTGCAAAATAAAAACAGAAAACCAAATTATTTCAGATAACTTTTTTTTTCTTTTTCCCGTTATTTAGGTGCAATATAAGGACACAAAGAGAAAACCAAAATATTTCAAATAACTTTTTTTCTTTTTTCCCGTTATTTAGGTGCAAAATAAGGACAAAAACAGAAAACCAAAATATTTCAGATACATTTTTTATTTTTCCGTTATTTAGGTGTAAAATAAGGACAAAAACAGAAAACCAAAATATTTCAAATAACTTTTTTTTCTTTTTTCCCGTTATTTAGGTGCAAAAGAAGGACAAAAACAAAAAACCAAAATATTTCAAATAACTTTTTTTTCATTTTTCCCGTTATTTAGGTGCAAAATAAGGACAAAAACAGAAAACCAAAATATTTCAGATAACTTTTTTTTTCTTTTTCCCGTTATTTAGGTGTAAAATAAGGACAAAAACAGAAAAGCAACATAGTTCAAATAACTTTTTTTTATTTTTTCCTGTTATTTAGGTGCAAAATAATGACAACAACAGAAAACCAAAATATTTCAAACTTTTTTTTTCTTTTTTCCCGTTATTTAGGTGTAAAATAAGGACAAAAACAGAACACCAAAATATTTCAGATAACTTTTTTTTCTTTTTTCCTGTTATTTAGGTACAAAATAAGGACAAAAACAGAAAACCAAAATATTTCAATTAACTTTTTTTTTCTTTGTTCCTGTTATTTAGGTGCAAAATAAGGACAAAAACAGAAAACCAAATTATTTCAGATTACTTTTTTTTCTTTTTCCCGTTATTTAGGTGCAATATAAGGACACAAACAAAAAACCAAAATATTTCAAATTACTTTTTTTTCTTTTTTCCAGTTATTTAGGTGCAAAATAAGAACAAATACAGAAAACCAAAATATTTCACATAACCTTTTTTTTCTTTTTTCCTGTTATTTAGGTGCAAAATAAGGACAAAAACAGAAAACCAAATTATTTCAGATAACTTTTTTTAGTTTTCCCGTTATATAGGTGCAATATAAGGACACAAACAGAAAACCAAAAAATTTCAAATAACTTTTTTTTCTTTTTTCCTGTTTTTTAGGTGCAAAATAAGGACAAAAACAGAAATCCAAATTACTTCAGATAACTTTTTTTTTCTTTTTCCCGTTATTTAGGTGCAATATAAGGACAAAAACAGAAAACCAAATTACTTCAGATAACTGTTTTTTTTCTTTTTCCGTTATTTAGGTGTAAAATAAGGACAAAAAAAGAAAACCAAAATATTTCAAATAACTTTTTTTCTTTTTTCCTGTTATTTAGGTGCACAATAAGGGCAAAAACTGAAAACCAAAATATTTCAAATATCTTTTTTTTTCTTTTTCCCGTTATTTAGGTGTAAAATAAGGACAAAAACAGAAAACCAAATTACTTCAGATAACTTTTTTTTTTCTTTTTCCGATATTTAGGTGTAAAATAAGGACAAAAAAAGAAAACCAAAATATTTCAAATAACTTTTTTTCTTTTTTCCCGTTATTTAGGTGCAAAATAAGGACAAAAACAGAAAACCAAAATATTTCAGATACATTTTTTATTTTTCCGTTATTTAGGTGTAAAATAAGGACAAAAACAGAAAACCAAAATATTTCAAATAACTTTTTTTTCTTTTTTCCCGTTATTTAGGTGCAAAAGAAGGACAAAAACAAAAAACCAAAATATTTGAAATAACTTATTTTTCGTTTTTCCCGTTATTTAGGTGTAAAATAAGGACAAAAACAGAAAACCAAATTACTTCAGATAACTTTTTTTTTTTCTTTTTCCGTTATTTAGGTGTAAAATAAGGAAAAAAAAGAAAACCAAAATATTTCAATTAACTTTTTTTTTCTTTGTTCCTGTTATTTAGGTGCAAAATAAGGACAAAAACAGAAAACCAAATTATTTCAGATAACTTTTTTTTTCTTTTTTCATGTTATTTAGGTGTAAAATAAGGACAAAAACAGAAAACCAACATATTTCAAATAACTTTTTTTTTCTTTGTTCCTGTTATTTAGGTGCAAAATAAGAACAAAAACAGAAAACCAAATTATTTCAGATAACTTGTTTTTTCTTTTTCCCGTTATTTAGGTGCAATATAAGGACACAAAGAGAAAACCAAAATATTTCAAATAACTTTTTTTCTTTTTTCCCGTTATTTAGGTGCAAAATAAGGACAAAAACAGAAAACCAAAATATTTCAGATACATTTTTTATTTTTCCGTTATTTAGGTGTAAAATAAGGACAAAAACAGAAAACCAAAATATTTCAAATAACTTTTTTTTCTTTTTTCCCGTTATTTACGTGCAAAAGAAGGACAAAAACAAAAAACCAAAATATTTCAAATAACTTTTTTTTCATTTTTCCCGTTATTTAGGTGCAAAATAAGGACAAAAACAGAAAACCAAAATATTTCAGATAACTTTTTTTTTCTTTTTCCCGTTATTTAGGTGTAAAATAAGGACAAAAACAGAAAAGCAACATAGTTCAAATAACTTTTTTTTATTTTTTCCTGTTATTTAGGTGCAAAATAATGACAACAACAGAAAACCAAAATATTTCAAACTTTTTTTTTTTTTTCCCGTTATTTAGGTGTAAAATAAGGACAAAAACAGAACACCAAAATATTTCAGATAACTTTTTTTTCTTTTTTCCTGTTATTTAGGTGCAAAATAAGGACAAAAACAGAAAACCAAAATATTTCAATTAACTTTTTTTTTCTTTGTTCCTGTTATTTAGGTGCAAAATAAGGACAAAAACAGAAAACCAAATTATTTCAGATAACTTTTTTTTCTTTTTCCCGTTATTTAGGTGCAATATAAGGACACAAACAAAAAACCAAAATATTTCAAATTACTTTTTTTTCTTTTTTCCAGTTATTTAGGTGCAAAATAAGAACAAATACAGAAAACCAAAATATTTCACATAACCTTTTTTTTCTTTTTTCCTGTTATTTAGGTGCAAAATAAGGACAAAAACAGAAAACCAAATTATTTCAGATAAATTTTTTTAGTTTTCCCGTTATTTAGGTGCAATATAAGGACACAAACAGAAAACCAAAAAATTTCAAATAACTTTTTTTTCTTTTTTCCTGTTTTTTAGGTGCAAAATAAGGACAAAAACAGAAATCCAAATTACTTCAGATAATTTTTTTTTTCTTTTTCCCGTTATTTAGGTGCAATATAAGGACAAAAACAGAAAACCAAATTACTTCAGATAACTGTTTTTTTTCTTTTTCCGTTATTTAGGTGTAAAATAAGGACAAAAAAAGAAAACCAAAATATTTCAAATAACTTTTTTTCTTTTTTCCTGTTATTTAGGTGCACAATAAGGGCAAAAACTGAAAACCAAAATATTTCAAATATCTTTTTTTTTCTTTTTCCCGTTATTTAGGTGTAAAATAAGGACAAAAACAGAAAACCAAATTACTTCAGATAACTTTTTTTTTCTTTTTCCGTTATTTAGGTGCAAAAGAAGGACAAAAACAAAAAACCAAAATATTTGAAATAACTTATTTTTCGTTTTTCCCGTTATTTAGGTGTAAAATAAGGACAAAAACAGAAAACCAAATTACTTCAGATAACTTTTTTTTTTTCTTTTTCCGTTATTTAGGTGTAAAATAAGGACAAAAAAAGAAAACCAAAATATTTCAATTAACTTTTTTTTTCTTTGTTCCTGTTATTTAGGTGCAAAATAAGGACAAAAACAGAAAACCAAATTATTTCAGATAACTTTTTTTTTCTTTTTCCCGTTATTTAGGTGCAATATAAGGACACAAAGAGAAAACCAAAATATTTCAAATAACTTTTTTTTCTTTTTTCCCGTTATTTAGGTGCAAAATAAAGACAAAACAGAAAATTAAAATATTTCAAATAACTTTTTTTTCTTTTGTCCTGTTATTTAGGTGCAAAATAAGGACAAAAACAGAAAACCAAAATATTTCAGATAACTTTTTTTTCTTTTTTCCCGTTATTTAGGTGCAAAATAAGGACAAAAACAGAAAACCAAATTACTTCAGATAACTTTTTTTTTCTTTTTCCGTTATTTAGGTGTAAAATAAGGACAAAAAAAGAAAACCAAAATATTTCAAATAACTTTTTTTCTTTTTTCCTGTTATTTAGGTGCACAATAAGGGCAAAAACTGAAAACCAAAATATTTCAAATATCTTTTTTTTTCTTTTTCCCGTTATTTAGGTGTAAAATAAAGACAAAAACAGAAAACCAAATTACTTCAGATAACTTTTTTTTTTTCTTTTTCCGTTATTTAGGTGTAAAATAAGGACAAAAAAAGAAAACCAAAATATTTCAATTAACTTTTTTTTTCTTTGTTCCTGTTATTTAGGTACAAAATAAGGACAAAAACAGAAAACAAAATTATTTCAGATAACTTTTTTTTTCTTTTTCCCGTTATTTAGGTGCAATATAAGGACACAAAGGGAAACCCAAAATATTTCAGATAACTTTTTTTTTCTTTTTTCCCGTTATTTAGGTGTAAAATAAGGACAAAAACAGAAAACCAAAATATTTCAAATAAGTTTTTTTTCTTTTTTCCTGTTATTTAGGTGCAAAATAAGGACAAAAACAGAAAACCAAATTATTTCAGATAACTTTTTTTTTTCTTTTTCCCGTCATTTAGGTGGCAAAATAAGGACAAAAACAGAAAACCAAAATATTTCAGATAACTTTTTTTTTCTTTTTTCACGTTAATTATTTGTAAAATTAGGACAAAAACAGAAAACCAACATATTTCAGATAACTTTTTTTTTCTTTTTCCCGTTATATAGGTGGCAAAATAAGGACAAAAACAGAAAACCAAAATATTTCAGATAACTTTTATTTTCTTTTTTCACGTTATTTACGTGTAAAATAAGGACAAAAACAGAAAACCAAATTATTTCAGAGAACTCTTTTTTTCTTTTTCCCGTTATTTAGGTGGCAAAATAAGGACAAAATCAGAAAACCAAATATTTCAGATAACTTTTTTTTCTTTTTTCCCATTATTTAGGTATAAAATAAGGACAAAAGCAGAAAACCAAAATATTTCAAATAACTTTTTTTTCTTTTTTCCTGTTATTTAGGTGCAAAATAAGTACAAAAACAGAAAATCAAATTATTTCAGATAACTTTTTTTTTCTTTTTTCATGTTATTTAGGTGTAAAATAAGGACAAAAACAGAAAACCAACATATTTCAAATAACTTTTTTTTCTTTTTTACTGTTATTTAGGTGCAAAATAATGACAAAAACAAAAAACCAAAATATTTCAAACTTTTTTTTTCTTTTTTCCCGTTATTTAGGTGCAAAATAAGGACAAAACCAGAAAACCAAAATATTTCAAATAACTTTTTTTTCTTTTTTCCTGTTATTTAGGTGCAAAATAAGTACAAAAACAGAAAATCAAATTATTTCAGATTACTTTTCTTTTCTTTTTTCCAGTTATTTAGGTGTAAAATAAGGACAAAAACAGAAAACCAACATATTTCAGATAACTTTTTTTTCCTTTTTCCTGTTATTTAGGTGCAAAATAAGGACAAAAACAGAAAACCAAAATATTTCAAATAACTTTTTTTTCTTTGATCCTGTTATTTAGGTGCAAAATAAGGACAAAAACAGAAAACCAAATTATTTCAGATAACTTTTTTTTCTTTTTCCCGTTATTTAGGTGCAATATAAGGACACAAACAGAAAACCAAAATATTTCAAATAACTTTTTTTTCTTTTTTCCTGTTTTTTAGGTGCAAAATAAGGACAAAAACAGAAAACCAAATTATTTCAGATAACTTTTTTTAGTTTTCCCGTTATTTAGGTGCAATATATGGACACAAACAGAAAACCAAAATATTTCAAATAACTTTTTTTTCTTTTTTCCTGTTTTTTAGGTGCAAAATAAGGACAAAAACAGAAAACCAAATTATTTCAGATAACTTTTTTTAGTTTTCCCGTTATTTAGGTGCAATATAAGGACACAAACAGAAAACCAAAATATTTCAAATAACTTTTTTTCTTTTTTCCTGTTATTTAGGTGCAAAATAAGGATAAAAACAGAAACCAAAATATTTCAGATAACTTTTCAGTTTTCTCGTTATTTAGATGTAATATAATGTCAAAAACAGAAAACCAAAATACTTCAAATATCTTTTTTTCTTTTTCCCGTTATTTAGGTGGCAAAATAAGGACAAAATCAGAAAACCAAATATTTCAGATAACTTTTTTTTCTTTTTTCCCATTATTTAGGTATAAAATAAGGACAAAAGCAGAAAACCAAAATATTTCAAATAACTTTTTTTTCTTTTTTCCTGTTATTTAGGTGCAAAATAAGTACAAAAACAGTAAATCAAATTATTTCAGATAACTTTTTTTTTCTTTTTTCATGTTAATTAGGTGTAAAATAAGGACAAAAACAGAAAACCAACATATTTCAAATAACTTTTTTTTCTTTTTTACTGTTATTTAGGTGCAAAATAATGACAAAAACAAAAAACCAAAATATTTCAAACTTTTTTTTTCTTTTTTCCCGTTATTTAAGTGCAAAATAAGGACAAAAACAGAAAACCAAAATATTTCAAATAACTTTTTTTTCTTTTTTCCTGTTATTTAGGTGCAAAATAAGTACAAAAACAGAAAAACAAATTATTTCAGATTACTTTTTTTTTCTTTTTTCCAGTTATTTAGGTGTAAAATAAGGACAAACCCAGAAAACCATAATATTTCAGATGACTTTTTTTCTGTTTCCCGATATTTAAGTGCAAAACAAGGACAGAAACAGAAAACCAACATATTTCAAATAACTTTTTTTTCTTTTTTCCTGTTATTTAGGTGCAAAATAATGACAAAAACAGAAAACCTAAAAAATTTCAAACTTTTTTTTTCTTTTTTTACGTTATTTAAGTGAAAAATAATGACAAAAACAGAAAACCAAAATATTTCAAATAACTTTTTTTTTTCCCGTTATTTAGGTGCAAAATAAGGACAAAAACAGAAAACCAAAATATTTCAGATAACTTTTTTTTTATTTTTCCCGTTATTTAGGTGTAAAATAAGGACAAAAACAGAAAACCGTAATATTTCAGATGACTTTTTTTCTTTTTCCCGAAACCATAATATTTTAGATGACTTTTTTCTTTTTTCCCGTTATTTAAGTGCAAAATAAGGACAAAAACAGAAAACCAAAACATTTCAGATAACTTTTTTTTTCCTTTTTCCCGTTATTTAGGTGTAAAATAAGGAGAAAACAGAAAACCAAAATATTTCAAATAACTTTTTTTTTCTTTTTTCCTGTTATTTAGGTGCAAAATAATGACAAAAACAGAAAACCAAAATATTTCAAACTTTTTTTTTCTTTTTTCCCGTTATTTAGGTGGCAAAATAAGGACAAAAAAAGAAAACCAAAATATTTCAGATAACATTTTTTTTCTTTTTTAACGTTATTTAGGTGTAAAATAAGGACAAAAACAGAAAACCAAAATATTTCAGATAACTTTTTTTTCCTTTTTCCTGTTATTTAGGTGCAAAATAATGACAAAAACAGAAAACCAAAATATTTCAAACTTTTTTTTTCTTTTTTCCCGTTATTTAGGTGCAAAATAAGGACAAAAACAGAAAACCAAAATATTTCAGATAACTTTTTTTTTATTTTTCCCGTTATTTAGGTGTAAAATAAGGACAAAAACAGAAAACCATAATATTTCAGATGACTTTTTTTCTTTTTCCCGAAACCGTAATATTTCAGATGACTTTTTTTCTTTTTTCCCGTTATTTAAGTGCAAAATAAGGACAGAAACAGAAAACTAAAATATTTCAGATAACTTTTTTTTTCTTTTTTCCCGTTATTTAGGTGGCAAAATAAGGACAAAAAAAGAAAACCAAAATATTTCAAATAACTTTTTTTTCTTTGTTCCTGTTATTTAGGTGCAAAATAAGGACAAAAACAGAAAACCAAATTACTTCAGATAACTTTTTATTTCTTTTGTCCCGTTATTTAGGTGGAAAATAAGGACCAAAATAGTAAACCTAAATATTTTAGATAACTTTTTTTTTTTTTTCCGTTATTTAAGTGAAAAGTAAAGACAAAAACAGAAAACCAAAATATTTCAGATAACTTTTTTTTCCCCGTTATTTAGGTGCAAAATAAGGACAAAAAAAGAAAACCAAAATATTTCAAATAACTTTTTTTTCTTTGTTCCTGTTATTTAGGTGCAAAATAAGGACAAAAACAGAAAACCAAATTACTTCAGATAACTTTTTATTTCTTTTGTCCCGTTATTTAGGTGGAAAATAAGGACCAAAATAGTAAACCTAAATATTTCAGATAACTTTTTTTTTCTTTTTCCCGTTATTTAGGTGCAATATAAGGACACAAACAGAAAACCAAAATATTTCAGATAAATTTTTTTTCTTTTTTCCTGTTATTTAGGTGCAAAATAAGGACAAAGACTGAAAACCAAAATATTTTAAATATCTTTTTTTCTCTTTTTCCCGTTATTTAGATGGCAAAATAAGGACAAAAACAGAATACCAAAACATTTCATATAAATTTATTTTTTCTTTTTCTCGTTATTTAGGTGGCAAAATAAGGACCAAAATAGAAAACCAAAATATTTTAGACAACTTGTTTTTTCTTTTTTCCCGTTATTTAAGTGAAAAGTAAAGACAAAAACAGAAAACCAAAATATTTCAGTTAACTTTTTTTTTCTTTTTCCCCGTTATTTATGTGTTAAATTAGGACAAAAACCGAAAATCGAAATATTTCAGATAACTTTCTTTTTCTTTTTCCCGTTATTTAGGTGGCAAAATAAGGACAAAAACAGAATACCAAAATATTTCATATAACTTTTTTTTTTCTTTTTCCCGTTATTTAGGTGGCAAAATAAGGACAAACACATAAAACCAAAATATTTCAGATAACATTTTTTTTCTTTTTCCCGTTATTTTGATGGCATAATAAGGACAAAAACAGAAAACTAAAATATTTCAGATAATTTTTTTTTCTTTTTTCCTGTTATTTAGGTGCAAAATAAGGACAAAAACAGAATACCAAAATATTGCATTTAACTTTTTTTTTCTTTTTTCACCTCATTTAGGTGAAAATAAGGACAAAAACAGAAAACCAAAATATTTCAAATAACTTTTTTTTCTTTTTTCCCGTTATTTAGGTGCAAAATAAGGACAAAGACTGAAAACCAAAATATTTTAAATATCTTTTTTTCTCTTTTTCCCGTTATTTAGATGGCAAAATAAGGACAAAAACAGAATACCAAAACATTTCATATAAATTTATTTTTTCTTTTTCTCGTTATTTAGGTGGCAAAATAAGGACCAAAATAGAAAACCAAAATATTTTAGACAACTTGTTTTTTCTTTTTCCCCGTTATTTAAGTGAAAAGTAAAGACAAAAACAGAAAACCAAAATATTTCAGATAACTTTTTTTCCTTTTTCCCCGTTATTTATGTGTAAAATAAGGACAAAAACCGAAAATCAAAATATTTCAGATAACTTTTTTTTATCTTTTTCCCGTTATTTGGGAGGCAAAATAAGGACAAAAACAGAAAATCAAAATATTTCAGATAACTTTTTTTTTCTTTTTTCCTATTATTTAGGTGGAAAATAAGGACAAAAACAGAATACCAAATAATGCATATAACTTTTTTTTCTTTTTTCACCTCATTTAGGTGAAAATAAGGACAAAAACAGAAAACCAAAATATTTCAAATAACTTTTTTTTCTTTTTTCCCGTTATTTAGGTGCAAAATAAGGACAAAAACAGAATACCAAAATATTTCATATAACTTTTTTTTTTCTTTTTCTCGTTATTTAGGTGGCAAAATAAGGACCAAAATAGAAAACCAAAATATTTTAGACAACTTGTTTTTTCTTTTTTCCCGTTATTTAAGTGAAAAATAAAGACAAAAACAGAAAACCACAATATTTCAGATAACTTTTTTTTTCTTTGTTCCCGTTATTTAGGTGGCAATATAAGGACAAAAACAGAATACCAAAATATTGGATATAACTTTTTTTTTATTTTTTCACCTCATTTAGGTGAAAATAAGGACAAAAACAGAAAACCAAAATATTTCAAATAACTTTTTTTCTTTTTTCCCGTTATTTAGGTGCAAAATAAGGACAAAAACAGAATACCAAAATATTTCATATAACTTTGTTTTTCTTTTCCTCGTTATTTAGTTGGCAAAATAACACAAACACAGAAAACCAAAATATTTCAGATAACTTTTTTTTCCCGTTATTTAGGTTGCAAAATAAGGACAAAAACTGAAAATCAAAATATTTCAGATAACTTTTTTTTTCTTTTTTCCCATTATTTAGGTGCAAAATAAGGACAAAAACAGAAAACCAAAATATTTCAGATCATTTTTTTTTTCTTTTTTCCCGTTATTTAGGTGCAAAATAAGGACAAAAAGAGAAAACCAAAATATTTCAGATAACTTTTTTTCTCTTTTTTCCCCTAATTTAGTTGAAAATAAGGATAAAATCAGAAAACCAAAATATTTCAGATAACTTTTTTTTTCTTTTTTCCCGTTATTTGGTGCAAAATAAGGACGAAAACAGAAAAACAAAATATTTCAGATAACTTTTTTTTTCCCCGTTATTTAGGTGTATAATAAGGACAAAAACAGAAAACCAAAATATTTCAAATAACTTATTTTTCTTTTTCCCGTTATTTAAGTGTAAAATAAGGACAAAAACAGAAACCAAAATATTTAAGATAACTTTGTTCTCTTTTTTCCCGCTATTTAAGTAAAAAATAAAGACAAAAACAGAAATATTTCAGATAACTTTTTTTTTCCTTTTTCCCGTTATTTAGGTGTAAAATAAGGACAAAAACAGAAAACTAATATATTTCAATTAACTTTTTTTTTCTTTTTTCCCGTTATTTAGGTGGCAATATAAGGACAAAAACAAAAAACCGAAATATTTCAGATAACTTTTTTTTCTTTTTTCCCCTCATTTAGTTGAAAATAAGGATAAAATCAGAAAACCAAAATATTTCAGATAACTTTTTTTTCTTTTTTCCCGTTATTTAGGTGCAAAATAAGGACGAAAACAGAAAACCAAAATATTTCAGATAACTTTTTTTTTCTTTTTGCCCGTTATTTAGGTGGCAATATAAGGACAAAAACAGAAAACCAAAATATTTCAGATAACTATTTTTTCTTTTTTCCCCTCATTTAGTTGAAAATAAGGATAAAATCAGAAAACCAAAATATTTCAGATAACTTTTTTTTTCTTTTTTCCCGTTATTTGGTGCAAAATAAGGACGAAAACAGAAAAACAAAATATTTCAGATAACTTTTTTTTTCCCCGTTATTTAGGTGTAAAATAAGGACAAAAACAGAAAACCAAAATATTTCAAATAACTTATTTTTCTTTTTTCCTGTTATTTAGGTGTAAAATAAGGACAAAAAATGAAAACCAAAATATTTCAGATCATTTTTTTTTTCTTTTTTCCCGTTATTTAGGTGCAAAATAAGGACAAAAAGAGAAAACTAAAATATTTCAGATAACTTTTTTTCTCTTTTTTCCCGCTATTTAAGTGAAAATATAGGACAAAAACAGAAAACCAAAATATTTCAGATAACTTTGTTCTCTTTTTTCCCGTTATTTGGTGCAAAATAAGGACGAAAACAGAAAAACAAAATATTTCAGATAACTTTTTTTTTCCTTGTTATTTAGGTGTAAAATAAGGACAAAAACAGAAAACCAAAATATTTCAAATAACTTATTTTTCTTTTTTCCTGTTATTTAGGTGCAAAATAAGGACAAAAACGGAAAACCAAAATATTTCAGATCATTTTTTTTTTTTTTATCTTTTTTCCCGTTATTTAGGTGTAAAATAAGGACAAAAACAGAAAACCAAAATATTTAAGATAACTTTGTTCTCTTTTTTCCCGCTATTTAAGTAAAAAATAAAGACAAAAACAGAAATATTTCATATAACTTTTTTTCTCTTTTTTCCCGCTATTTAAGTGAAAAATAAGGACAAAAACAGAAAACCAAAATATTTCAGATAACTTTGTTTTTCCTTTTTCCCGTTATTTAGGTGTAAAATAAGGACAAAAACAGAAAACCAAAATATTTAAGATAACTTTGTTCTCTTTTTTCCCGCTATTTGAGTAAAAAATAAAGACAAAAACAGAAATATTTCAGATAACTTTTTTTTTCCTTTTTCCCGTTATTTAGGTGTAAAATAAGGACAAAAACAGAAAACTAAAATATTTCAATTAACTTTTTTTTTCTTTTTTCCCGTTATTTAGGTGGCAATATAAGGACAAAAACAGAAAACCGAAATATTTCAGATAACTTTTTTTTCTTTTTTCCCCTCATTTAGTTGAAAATAAGGATAAAATCAGAAAACCAAAATATTTCAGATAACTTTTTTTCTTTTTTCCCGTTATTTAGGTGCAAAATAAGGACGAAAACAGAAAACCAAAATATTTCAGATAACTTTTTTTTTCTTTTTGCCCGTTATTTAGGTGGCAATATAAGGAGAAAAACAGAAAACCAAAATATTTCAGATAACTTTTTTTTCTTTTTTCCCCTCATTTAGTTGAAAATAAGGATAAAATCAGAAAACCAAAATATTTCAGATAACTTTTTTTTCTTTTTTCCCGTTATTTGGTGCAAAATAAGGACGAAAACAGAAAAACAAAATATTTCAGATAACTTTTTTTTCCCCCGTTATTTAGGTGTAAAATAAGGACAAAAACAGAAAACCAAAATATTTCAAATAACTTATTTTTCTTTTTTCCTGTTATTTAGGTGCAAAATAAGGACAAAAACAGAAAACCGAAATATTTCAGATCATTTTTTTTTTCTTTTTTCCCGTTATTTAGGTGCAAAATAAGGACAAAAAGAGAAAACCAAAATATTTCAGATAACTTTTTTTCTCTTTTTTCCCGCTATTTAAGTGAAAAATAAGGACAAAAACAGAAAACCAAAATATTTCAGATAACTTTGTTCTCTTTTTTCCCGTTATTTGGTGCAAACTAAGGACGAAAACAGAAAAACAAAATATTTCAGATAACTTTTTTTTTCCTTGTTATTTAGGTGTAAAATAAGGACAAAAACAGAAAACCAAAATATTTCAAATAACTTATTTTTCTTTTTTCCTGTTATTTAGGTGCAAAATAAGGACAAAAACATAAAACCAAAATATTTCAGATCATTTTTTTTTTCTTTTTTCCCGTTATTTAGGTGTAAAATAAGGAGAAAAACAGAAAACCAAAATATTTAAGATAACTTTGTTCTCTTTTTTCCCGCTATTTATTAAAAAATAAAGACAAAAACAGAAATATTTCAGATAACTTTTTTTTTCCTTTTTCTCGTTATTTAGGTGTAAAATAAGGACAAATAGAGAAAACTAAAATATTTCAAATAACTTTTTTTTCTTTTTTTCCGTTTTTTAGGTGCAAAATAAGGACAAAAACAGAAAACCAAAATATTTCAGATAACTTTTTTTTCCCGTTATTTAGGTTGCAAAACAAGGACAAAAACTGAAAATCAAAATATTTCAGATAACTTTTTTTTTCTTTTTTCCATTATTTAGGTGCAAAATAAGGACAAAAACAGAAAACCAAAATATTTCAGATAAATTTTTTTCTTTTTTCCCGTTATTTAGGTGCAAAATAAGCAC
Organism: Empis livida; assembly: GCA_963932195.1. NCBI lineage: Eukaryota > Metazoa > Arthropoda > Insecta > Diptera > Empididae > Empis > Empis livida. Next base: position 26,647,581 of record OZ010647.1, on the reverse strand, counting down.
AAAAACAGAAAACCAAAATATTTCAAATAACTTTTTTTTCTTTTTTCCTGTTATTGAAGTGCAAAATAAGGACAAAACAGAAAACCAAAATATTTCAGAGAACTTTTTTTCTTTTTCCCGTTATTTAGGTTGCAAAATAAGGACAAAAACAGAAAACCAATATATTTCAGATACATTTTTTTTTCTTTTTTCCCGTTATTTAAGTGTAAAATAAGGACAAAAACAGAAAACCTAAATATTTCAGATCATTTTTTTTTCTTTTTTCCCGTTACTTAAGTGACGGGAAAAATGAAGACAAAAACAGAAAACCAAAATATTTCAGATAACTTTTTTTTTCTTTTTTCCTGTTATTTAGGTGCAACATAAGGACAAAAACAGAAACCCAAAATAATTCAAATAACTTTTTTTTCTTTTTTCCTGTTATTTAAGTGCAAAATAAGGACAAAAACAGAAAACCAAAATATTTCACATAACTTTCTTTTCCTTTTTCCCGTTATTTACGTGGCAAAATAAGGACAAAAACAGAAAACCAAAATATTTCAGATAACTTTTTTTTTCTTTTTCCGTTATTTAGGTGGCAAAATAAGGACAAAAACAGAAAACCAAAATATTTCAGATAATTTTTTTTTCTTTTTTCCCGTTATTTAGGTGCAAAATAAGGAACAGAAAACCAAAATTTTTCCCGTTATCTAGGTTCAAAAAAACAGAAAACCAAAATATTTCAGATAACTTTTTTTTTTGCCCGTTATTTAAGTGAAAAATAAAGACAAAAACAGAAAACCAAAATATTTCAGATATCTTTTTTTTTTGTCCCGTTATTTAGGTGCAAAATAAGGACAAAAACAGAAAACCAAAATATTTCAGATAACTTTTTTTCTCTTTTTTCCCGTTATTTTGGTGGCACAATAAGGACAAAAACAGAAAACCAAAATATGACAGAAAACTTTTTTTTTTTTTCCCGTTATTTAGCTGCAAAATAAGGACAAAAACAGAAAACCAAAATATTTCAGATAACTTTTTTTTCTTTTTTACCGTTATTTGGTGCAAAATAAGGACAAAAATAGAAAACCAAACTATATTAGATAACTTTTTTTTCCTCTTTCCCGTTATCTAGGTGCAAAATAAAGACAAAACAGAAAACCACAATATTTCAGATAACTTGTTTTTTCTTTTTTCCCGTTATTTAGGTGCAAAATATGGACAAAAACAGAAAACCAAAATATTTCAGCTAACTTTTTTTTTCTTTTTTCCCGTTATTTTGGTGGCACAATAAGGACAAAAACAGAAAACCAAAATATGACAGAAAACTTTTTTTTTTTTCCCGTTATTTAGCTGCAAAATAAGGACAAAAACAGAAAACCAAAATATTTCAGATAACTTTTTTTTCTTTTTTACCGTTATTTGGTGCAAAATAAGGACAAAAACAGAAAACCAAACTATATTAGATAACTTTTTTTTCCTCTTTCCCGTTATCTAGGTGCAAAATAAGGACAAAAACAGAAAACCAAAATATTTCAGATAACTTTTTTTTTTCCCCCTTTATTTAAGTGAAAAATAAAGAGAAAAACAGAAAACCAAAATATTTCAGATACCTTTTTTTTTTCTTTTTTCCCGTTATTTAGGTGCAAAATAAGGACAAAAACAGAAAACCAAAATAACTTTCTTTTTCTTTTTCCCGTTATTTACGTGGCAAAATAAGGACAAAAACAGAAAACCAAAATATTTCAGATAACTTTTTTTTTCTTTTTCCGTTATTTAGGTGGCAAAATAAGGACAAAAACAGAAAACCAAAATATTTCAGATCATTTTTTTTTCTTTTTTCCCGTTATTTAGGTGCAAAATAAGGACAAAAACAGAAAACCAAAATATTTCAGATAACTTTTTTTATCTTTTTTCCCGCTATTTAAGTGAAAAATAAGGACAAAAACAGAAAACCAAAAATTTCAGATAACTTTGTTTTTCCTTTTTCCCGTTATTTAGGTGTAAAATAAGGACAAAAACAGAAAACCAAAATATTTCAGATAACTTTTTTTTTCTTTTTCCCGATATTGAAGTGCAAAATAAGGACAGAAACAGAAAACTAAAATATTTCAGATAACTTTTGTTTCTTTTTTCCCGGTATTTAGGTCCAACAGTAGCACAAAACCAGAAAACCAAAATATTTCAGATAACTTTTCATTTTTCTCGTTATTTAGGTGTAAAATAATGTCAAAAACAGAAAACCAAAATATTTCAAATATCTTTTTTTTCTTTTTCCCGTTATTTAGGTGGCAAAACAAGGACAAAAACAGAAAACCAAAATATTTCAGATAACTTTTTTTTTCTTTTTCTTTTTATTTAGGTGGCAAAATAAGGACAAAAACAGAAAGCCAAAATATTTCAGATAACTTTTTTTTCCTTTTTTCCCGTTATTTAGGTGTAAAATAAGGCCAAAAACAGAAAACCAAAATATTTCAAAAATCTCTTTTTTTCTCTTTCCCGTTATTTAGGTGCAAAATAAGGACAAAAACAGAAAACCAAAATATTTCAGATAACTTTTTATTCTTGTTTCCCGTTATTTAGGTGTAAAATAAGGAAAAAAACAGAAAACCAAAATATTTCAGATAACTTTTTTTTCTTTTTTCCCGTTATTTAGGTGCAAAATAAGGACAAAAACTTTTTTTTCTTTTTTCCTGTTATTTAGGTGCAAAATAACAACAAAAACAGAAAACCAAAATATTTCAGATAACTTTTTTTTTCTTTTTTCCAGTTATTTGAATGAAAAATAAAGACATATACAGAAAACCAAAATATTTCAGATAACTTTTTTCTTCTTGTTTCCGGTTATTTAGGTGTAAAATAAGGACAAAAACAGAAAACAAAATATTTCAGATAACTTTTTTTTCTTTTTTCCTGTTATTTGGATGCAAAATAAGGACAAAAACAGAAAACCAAAATATTTCAAATATCTTTTTTTTCTTTCTCCCGTTAGTTAGGTGCAAAATAAGGACAAAAACAGAAAACCATATATTTCAGATAACTTTTTTTTCTTTTTTCCCGTTATTTAGGTGCAAAATAAGGACAAAAACAGAAAACCAAAATATTTCAGATAACTTTTTTTTTCTTTTTTCCCGTTATTTAGGTGCAAAATAAGGACAAAAACAGATAACCTAAATATTTCAGATAACTTTTTTTTTCTTTTTTCCCGTTATTTAAGTGAAAAATAAAGACAAAAACAGAAAACCAAAATATTTCAGATAACTTTTTTCTTCTTTTTTCCCGTTATTTAGGTGTAAAATAGGGACAAAAACAGAAAACCAAAATATTTCAGATAACTTTTTTTTTCTTTTTTCCCGTTATTTAGGGGTAAAATAGAGACAAAAACAGAAAACCAAAATATTTCAAATAACTTTGTTTTTCTTTTTCCCGATATTTAAGTGCAAAATAAGGACAGAAACAGAAAACTAAAATACTTCAGATAACTTTTTTTTCTTTTTTCCAGTTATTTAGGCCCAACAGTAGCACAAAAACAGAAAACCAAAATATTTCAGATAACTTTTCATTTTTCTCGTTATTTAGGTGTAAAATAATGTCAAAAACAGAAAACCAAACTATTTCAAATAACTTTTTTCTTCTTCTTTCCCGTTATTTAGGTGTAAAATAAGGACAAAAACAGAAAACCAAAATATTTCAGATAACATTTTTCTTCTTGTTTCTCGTTATTTAGGTGTAAAATAGGGACAAAAACAGCAAACCAAAATATTTCAGTTAACTTTTTTTTTCTTTTTTCCCGCAATTTAAGTGAAAAATAAAGACAAAAACAGAAAAACCATAATATTTCAGATAAATTTTTTTCTTCTTTTTTCCAATTATTTAGGTGTAAACTAGAGACAGAAACAGAAAACCAAAATTTTCCAGATAACTTTTTTTTCTTTTTTCCCGCTATTTAAGTGAAAAATAAAGACAAAAAAAGAAAACCAAAATATTTCAGATAACTTTTTTTTGCTTTTATCCCGTTATTTAAGTGAAAAATAAAGACAAAACCAGAAAACCACAATATTTCAGATAACTTTTTTGTTCTTTTTTCCCATTACTTAGGTGAGAACTAGGGACAAAAACAGAAAACCAAAATATTTCAAATAACTTTTTTCTTCTTGTTTCCCGTTATTTAGGTGTAAAATAAGGACAAAAACAGAAAACCTAAATATTTCAGATAACTTTTTTTTGCTTTTATCCCGTTATTTAAGTGAAAAATAAAGACAAAACCAGAAAACCAAAATATTTCAGATAAATTTTTTCTTCTTTTTTCCCATTATTTAGGTGAGAACTAGGGACAAAAACAGAAAACCAAAATATTTCAAATACCTTTTTTCTTCTTGTTTCCCGTTATTTAGGTGTAAAATAAGGACAAAAACAGAAAACCAAAATATTTCAGATAGCATTTTCTTCTTGTTTCACGTTATTTAGGTGTAAAATAGGGACAAAAACAGAAAACCAAAATATTTCAGTTAACTTTTTTTTTCTTTTTTCCCCGCTATTCAAGTGAAAAATAAAGGCAAAAACAGAAAACCAAAATATTTCAAATAACTTTTTTTTTTCCCGTTATTAAGGTGTAAAATAAAGACAAAAATAGAAAACCATAATATTTCAGATAACTTTTTTTTCTTTTTTCCTGTTATTTAGGTGCAAAATAAGGAAAAAAAGAGAAAACCAAAATATTTCAATTAACTTTTTTTTTCTTTGTTCCTGTTATTTAGGTGCAAAATAAGGACAAAAACAGAAAACCAAATTATTTCAGATAACTTTTTTTTCTTTTTCCCGTTATTTAGGTGCAATATTAGGACACAAAGAGAAAACCAAAATATTTCAAATAAATTTTTTTCTTTTTTCCCGTTATTTAGGTGCAAAATAAGGACAAAAACAGAAAATTAAAATATTTCAAATAACTTTTTTTTCTTTTGTCCTGTTATTTAGGCGCAAAATAAGGACAAAAACAGAAAACCAATATATTTCAGATAAATTTTTTTTTCTTTTTCCCGATATTTAGGTGTAAAATAAGGACAAAAACAGAAAACCAACATATTTCAAATAACTTTTTTTTCTTTGTTCCTGTTATTTAGGTGCAAAATAATGACAACAACAGAAAACCAAAATATTTCTGATAACTTTTTTTTTCTTTTTCCCGTTATTTAGGTGCAAAAAAGGACAAAAACAAAAAACCAAAATATTTCAAATAATTTTTTTTTCTTTTTTCTCGTTATTTAGGTGTAAAATAGGGACAAAAACAGAAAACCAAAATATTTCAGTTAACTTTTGTTTTCTTTGTTCCTGTTATTTAGGTGCAAAATAAGGACAAAAACAGAAAACCAAATTATTTCAGATAACTTTTTTTTTCTTTTTCCCGTTATTTAGGTGCAATATAAGGACACAAAGAGAAAACCAAAATATTTCAAATAACTTTTTTTTCTTTTTTCCCGTTATTAGGTGCAAAATAAGGACAAAAACAGAAAACCAAAATATTTCAGATACATTTTTTATTTTTCCATTATTTAGGTGTAAAATAAGGACAAAAAGAGAAAACCAAAATATTTCAAATAACTTTTTTTTCTTTTTTCCCATTATTTAGGTGCAAAAAAGGACAAAAACAAAAAACCAAAATATTTCAAATAACTTTTTTTTCTTTTTTCCCGTTATTTAGGTGCAAAATAAGGACAAAAACAGAAAACCAAAATATTTCAGATAACTTTTTTTTTCTTTTTCCCGTTATTTAGGTGTACAATAAGGACAAAAACAGAAAACCAACATATTTCAAATAACTTTTTTTTCTTTTTTCCTGTTATTTAGGTGCAAAATAATGACAACAACAGAAAACCAAAATATTTGAAACTTTTTTTTTCTTTTTTCCCGTTATTTAGGTGTAAAATAAGGACAAAACCAGAACACCAAAATATTTCAGATAACCTTTTTTTTTTTTTCTTGTTATTTAGGTGCAAAATAAGGACAAAAACAGAAAACCAAAATATTTCAATTAACTTTTTTTTTCTTTGTTCCTGTTAATTAGGTGCAAAATAAGGACAAAAACAGAAAACCAAATTATTTCAGATAACTTTTTTTTTCTTTTTCCCGTTATTTAGGTGCAATATAAGGACACAAAGAGAAAACCAAAATATTTCAAATAACTTTTTTTTCTTTTTTCCCGTTATTTAGGTGCAAAATAAAGACAAAAACAGAAAATTAAAATATTTCAAATAACTTTTTTTTCTTTTATCCTGTTATTTAGACGCAAAATAAGGACAAAAACAGAAAACCAAAATATTTCAGATAACTTTTCTTTTCTTTTTTCCTGTTATTTAGGTGCAAAATAAGGACAAAAACAGAAAACCAAATATTTCAGATAACTTTTTTTTCTTTTTCCCGTTATTTAGGTGTAAAATAAGGACAAAAACAGAAAACCAAAATATTTCAAATAACTTTTTTTTCTTTTTTCCTGTAATTTAGGTGCAAAATAAGGACGAAAACAGAAAACCAAATTATTTCAGATAACTTTTTTTTTCTTTTTCCCGTTATTTAGGTGGCAAAATAAGGACAAAAACAGAAAACCAAATATTTCAGATAACTTTTTTTTTATTTTTGCACGTTATTTAGGTGTAAAATAAGGACAAAAACAGAAAACCTACATATTTCAGATAACTTTTTTTTTTCTTTTTTCACTTTATTTAGGTGTAAAATAAGAAAAAAACAGAAAACCAAATTATTTCAGAGAACTCTTTTTTTCTTTTTCCCGTTATTTAGGTGCAAAATAAAGCCAAAAACAGAAAACCAAAATATTTCAAATAAATTTTTTTTTCTTTTTTCACGTTATTTAGGTGTAAAATAAGGCCAAAAAATGAACACCAAAATATTTCAGATAACTTCTTTTTCTTTTTTCCTGTTATTTAGGTGCAAAATAAGGACAAAAACAGAAAACCAAAATATTTCAATTAACTTTTTTTTTCTTTGTTCCTGTTATTTAGGTGCAAAATAATGACAAAAACAGAAAACCAAATTATTTCAGATAACTTTTTTTTTCTTTTTCCCGTTATTTAGGTGCAATATAAGGACACAAAGAGAAAACCAAAATATTTCAAATAACTTTTTTTTCTTTTTTTCCGTTATTTAGGTGCAAAAGAAGGACAAAAACAGGAAACCAAAATATTTCAGATAACTTTTTTTTTCTTTTTCCCGTTATTTAGGTGTAAATTAAGGACAAAAACAGAACACCAAAATATTTCAGATAACTTTTTTTTCTTTTTTCCTGTTATTTAGGTGCAAAATAATGACAACAACAGAAAACCAAAATATTTCAAACTTTTTTTTCTTTGTTCCTGTTAATTAGGTGCAAAATAAGGACAAAAACAGAAAACCAAATTATTTCAGATAACTTTTTTTTTCTTTTTCCCGTTATTTAGGTGCAATATAAGGACACAAAGAGAAAACCAAAATATTTCAAATAAATTTTTTTTCTTTTTTCCCGTTATTTAGGTGCAAAATAAAGACAAAATCAGAAAATTAAAATATTTCAAATAACTTTTTTTTCTTCTGTCCTGTTATTTAGGCGCAAAATAAGGACAAAAACAGAAAACCAAAATATTTCAGATAACTTTTTTTTTCTTTTTTCCCGTTATTTAGGTGTAAAATAAGGACAAAAACAGAAAACCAAAATATTTGAAATAACTTTTTTTTCTTTTTTCCTGTTATTTAGGTGCAAAATAAGGACAAAGACAGAAAACCAAAATATTTCAGATAACTGTTTTTTCCTTTTCCCCGTTATTTAGGTGTAAAATAAGGACAAAAACAGAAAATCAAATTATTTCACGTAACTTTTTTTTTCCTTTTCCCGTTATTTAGGTGGCAAAATAAGGGCAAAAACAGAAAACCAAATATTTCAGATAACTTTTTTTTTCTTTTTTCCCGTTATTTAGGTGTAAAATAAGAACAAAAGCAGAAAACCAAAAAATTGGAAATAACTTTTTTTTCTTTTTTCCTGTTATTTAGGTGCAAAATAAGGACAAAAGCAGAAAACCAAATTATTTCAGATAACTGTTTTTTTCTTTTTCCCGTTATTTAGGTGGCAAAATAAAGACAAAAACAGAAAACCAAAATATTTCAGATAACTTTTTTTTTCTTTTTTCACGTTATTTAGGTGTAAAATAAGGACAAAAACAGAAAACCAACATATTTCGGATAATTTTTTTTTTCTTTTTCCCGTTATATAGGTGGCAAAATAAGGACAAAAACAGAAAACCAAAATATTTCAGATAACTTTTTTTTTTCTTTTTTCACGTTATTTAGGTGTAAAATAAGGACAAAAACAGAAAACCAAATTATTTCAGAGAACTCTTTTTTTCTTTTTCCCGTTATTTAGGTGCAAAATAAGGACAAAAACAGAAAACCAAAATATTTCAAATAACATTTTTTTTCTTTTTTCACGTTATTTAGGTGTAAAATAAGGCCAAAAACAGAAAACCAAAATATTTCAGATAACTTTTCAGTTTTCTCGTTATTTAGATGTAATATAATGTCAAAAACAGAAAACCAAAATACTTCAAATATCTTTTTTTTCTTTTTCCCGTTATTTAGGTGGCAAAATAAGGACAAAATCAGAAAACCAAATATTTCAGATAACTTTTTTTTCTTTTTTCCCATTATTTAGGTATAAAATAAGGACAAAAGCAGAAAACCAAAATATTTCAAATAACTTTTTTTTCTTTTTTCCTGTTATTTGAGTGCAAAATAAGGACAAAAGCAGAAAACCAAAATATTTCAAATAACTTTTTTTTCTTTTTTCCTGTTATTTAGGTGCAAAATAAGTACAAAAACAGAAAATCAAATTATTTCAGATAACTTTTTTTTTCTTTTTTCACTTTATTTAGGTGTAAAATAAGGACAAAAACAGAAAACCAACATATTTCAGATAACTTTTTTTTCTTTGATCCTGTTATTTAGGTGCAAAATAAGGACAACAACAGAAAACCAAATTATTTCAGATAACTTTTTTTTCTTTTTCCCGTTATTTAGGTGCAATATAAGGACACAAACAGAAAACCAAAATATTTCAAATAACTTTTTTTTCTTTTTTCCCGTTATTTAGGTGCAAAATAAGGACAAAAACAGAAAATCAAATTATTTCAGATAACTTTTTTTTTCTTTTTTCACTTTATTTAGGTGCAAAATAAGGACAAAAACAGAAAACCAAAATATTTCAAATAACTTTTTTTTCTTTGATCCTGTTATTTAGGTGCAAAATAAGGACAACAACAGAAAACCAAATTATTTCAGATAACTTTTTTTTCTTTTTCCCGTTATTTAGGTGCAATATATGGACATAAACAGAAAACCAAAATATTTCAAATAACTTTTTTTTCTTTTTTCCCGTTATTTAGGTGCAAAATAAGGACAAAAACAGAAAATCAAATTATTTCAGATAACTTTTTTTAGTTTTCCCGTTATTTAGGTGCAATATAAGGACACAAACAGAAAACCAAAATATTTCAAATAACTTTTTTTTCTTTTTTCCTGTTATTTAGGTGCAAAATAAAGACAAAAACAGAAATCCAAATTATTTCAGATAACTTTTTTTTTCTTTTTTCACATTATTTAGGTGTAAAATAAGGACAAAAACAGAAAACCAACATATTTCAGATAACTTTTTTTTCCTTTTTGCTGTTATTTAGGTGCAAAATAAGGACAAAAACAGAAAACCAAAATATTTCAGATAATTTTTTTTTTCCCGTTATTTAGGTGTAAAATAAGGACAAAAACAGAAAACCAAATTACTTCAGATAACTTTTTTTTTTCTTTTTCCGTTATTTAGGTGTAAAATAAGGACAAAAAAGGAAAACCAAAATATTTCAAATAACTTTTTTTCTTTTTTCCCGTTATTTAGGTGCAAAATAAGGACAAAAACAGAAAACCAAATTATTTCAGATAACTTTTTTTTCTTTTTCCCGTTATTTAGGTGCAATATAAGGACAAAAACAGAAAACCAAAATATTTCAAATAACTTTTTTTTTTCTTTGTTCCTGTTATTTAGGTGCAAAATAAGGACAAAAACAGAAAATCAAATTATTTCAGATAACTTTTTTTAGTTTTCCCGTTATTTAGGTGCAATATAAGGACACAAACAGAAAACCAAAATATTTCACATAACCTTTTTTTTCTTTTTTCCTGTTATTTAGGTGCAAAATAAAGACAAAAACAGAAATCCAAATTACTTCAGATAACTTTTTTTTTCTTTTTCCCGTTATTTAGGTGCAATATAAGGACACAAACAGAAAACCAAAATATTTCAGATAACTTTTTTTTTTTTTCCTGTTATTTAGGTGCAAAATAAGGGCAAAACACAGAAAAGCATAATATTTCACATAACTTATTTTTCTTTTCTTCCGTTATTTAGGTGCAATATAAGGACAAAAACAGAAAACCAAAATATTTCAGATAATTTTTTTTTTTTTCCCGTTATTTAGGTGTAAAATAAGGACAAAAACAGAAAACCAAATTACTTCAGATAACTTTTTTTTTTCTTTTTCCGTTATTTAGGTGTAAAATAAGGACAAAAAAGGAAAACCAAAATATTTCAAATAACTTTTTTTCTTTTTTCCTGTTACTTAGGTGCACAATAAGGGCAAAACACAGAAAAGCATAATATTTCACATAACTTATTTTTCTTTTCTTCCGTTAGTTAGGTGCAATATAAGGACAAAAACAGAAAACCAAAATATTTCAAATAATTTTTTTTTTTTCCCCGTTATTTAGGTGCAAAATAAGGATAAAAACAGAAACCAAAATATTTCAGTTAACTTTTTTTTTCTTTTTTCCCGCTATTTAAGTGAAAAATAAAGACAAAAACAGAAAACCATAATATTTCAGATAAAAATTTTTCTTCTTTTTTCCAATTATTTAGGTGTAAACTAGAGACAAAAACAGAAAACCAAAATATTTCAGATAACTTTTTTTTTCTTTTTTCCCGCTATTTAAGTGAAAAATAAATACAAAAAAAGAAAACCAAAATATTTCAGATAACTTTTTTCTTCTTGTTTCCCGTTATTTAGGTGTAAAATAAGGACAAAAACAGAAAACCATAATATTTCAGATGAGTTTTTTTTCTTTTTCCCGATATTTAAGTGCAAAATAAGGACAGAAACAGAAAAGTAAAATATTTCAGATAACTTTTTTTTTCTTTTTTCCCGTTATTTAGGTGTAAAATAAGGACAAAAACAGAAAACCAACATATTTCAAATAACTTTTTTTTCTTTTTTCCTGTTATTTAGGTGCAAAATAATGACAAAAACAGAAAACCAAAATATTTCAAACTTTTTTTTTCTTTTTTCCCGTTATTTAGGTGGCAAAATAAGGACAAAAACAGAAAACCAAAATATTTCAGATAACATTTTTTTTCTTTTTTCACGTTATTTAGGTGTAAAATAAGGACAAAACCAGAAAACCATAATATTTCAGATGACTTTTTTTTCTGTTTCCCGATATTTAAGTGCAAAATAAGGACAGAAACAGAAAACTAAAATATTTCAGATAACTTTTTTTTCTTTTTTCCCGTTATTTTTCTGCAAAAACAGAAAAGCAAATATTTCAGATAACTTTTTTTTTCTTTTTTCCCGTTATTTAGGTGTAAAATAAGGACAAAAACAGAAAACCAAAATATTTGAAATAACTTTTTTTTCTTTTTTCCTGTTATTTAGGTGCAAAATAAGGACAAGAGCAGAAAACCAAATTATTTCAGATAACTGTTTTTTTCTTTTTCCCGTTATTTAGGTGGCAAAATAAAGACAAAAACAGAAAACCAAAATATTTCAGATAACTTTTTTTTTCTTTTTTCACGTTATTTAGGTGTAAAATAAGGACAAAAACAGAAAACCAACATATTTCAGATAATTTTTTTTTTCTTTTTCCCGTTATATAGGTGGCAAAATAAGGACAAAAACAGAAAACCAAAATATTTCAGATAACTTTTTTTTTCTTTTTTCACGTTATTTAGGTGTAAAATAAGGACAAAAACAGAAAACCAAATTATTTCAGAGAACTCTTTTTCTCTTTTTCCCGTTATTTAGGTGCAAAATAAGGACAAAAACAGAAAACCAAAATATTTCAAATAACATTTTTTTTCTTTTTTCACGTTATTTAGGTGTAAAATAAGGCCAAAAACAGAAAACCAAAATATTTCAGATAACTTTTCAGTTTTCTCGTTATTTAGATGTAATATAATGTCAAAAACAGAAAACCAAAATACTTCAAATATCTTTTTTTTCTTTTTCCCGTTATTTAGGTGGCAAAATAAGGACAAAATCAGAAAACCAAATATTTCAGATAACTTTTTTTTCTTTTTTCCCATTATTTAGGTATAAAATAAGGACAAAAACAGAAAACCAAAATATTTCAAATAACTTTTTTTTCTTTGATCCTGTTATTTAGGTGCAAAATAAGGACAACAACAGAAAACCAAATTATTTCAGATAACTTTTTTTTCTTTTTCCCGTTATTTAGGTGCAATATAAGGACACAAACAGAAAACCAAAATATTTCAAATAACTTTTTTTTCTTTTTTCCCGTTATTTAGGTGCAAAATAAGGACAAAAACAGAAAATCAAATTATTTCAGATAACTTTTTTTAGCTTTCCCGTTATTTAGGTGCAATATAAGGACACAAACAGAAAACCAAAATATTTCAAATAACTTTTTTTTCTTTTTTCCTGTTATTTAGGTGCAAAATAAAGACAAAAACAGAAATCCAAATTATTTCAGATAACTTTTTTTTTCTTTTTTCACGTTATTTAGGTGTAAAATAAGGACAAAAACAGAAAACCAACATATTTCAGATAATTTTTTTTTCCCCTTTGCTGTTATTTAGGTGCAAAATAAGGACAAAAACAGAAAACCAAAATATTTCAGATAATTTTTTTTTCCCGTTATTTAGGTGTAAAATAAGGACAAAAACAGAAAACCAAATTACTTCAGATAACTTTTTTTTTTCTTTTTCCGTTATTTAGGTGTAAAATAAGGACAAAAAAGGAAAACCAAAATATTTCAAATAACTTTTTTTCTTTTTTCCCGTTATTTAGGTGCAAAATAAGGACAAAAACAGAAAACCAAATTATTTCAGATAACTTTTTTTTCTTTTTCCCGTTATTTAGGTGCAATATAAGGACACAAACAGAAAACCAAAATATTTCAAATAACTTTTTTTTCTTTTTTCCCGTTATTTAGGTGCAAAATAAGGACAAAAACAGAAAATCAAATTATTTCAGATAACTTTTTTTAGTTTTCCCGTTATTTAGGTGCAATATAAGGACACAAACAGAAAACCAAAATATTTCACATAACCTTTTTTTTTTTTTTTCCTGTTATTTAGGTGCAAAATAAGACCAAAAACAGAAAATTAAAATATTTCAAATAACTTTTTTTTCTTTTTTCCTGTTATTTAGGTGCAAAATAAGGACAAAAACAGAAAATCAAATTATTTCAGATAACTTTTTTTAGTTTTCCCGTTATTTAGGTGCAATATAAGAACACAAGCAGAAAACCAAAATATTTCAAATAACTTTTTTTTCTTTTTTCCTGTTATTTAGGTGCAAAATAAAGACAAAAACAGAAATCCAAATTACTTCAGATAACTTTTTTTTTCTTTTTCCCGTTATTTAGGTGCAATATAAGGACACAAACAGAAAACCAAAATATTTCAGATAACTTTTTTTTTTTCTCCTGTTATTTAGGTGCAAAATAAGGGCAAAACACAGAAAAGCATAATATTTCACATAACTTATTTTTCTTTTCTTCCGTTATTTAGGTGCAATATAAGGACAAAAACAGAAAACCAAAATATTTCAGATAATTTTTTTTTTTCCCGTTATTTAGGTGTAAAATAAGGACAAAAACAGAAAACCAAATTACTTCAGATAACTTTTTTTTTTCTTTTTCCGTTATTTAGGTGTAAAATAAGGACAAAAAAGGAAAACCAAAATATTTCAAATAACTTTTTTTCTTTTTTCCTGTTACTTAGGTGCACAATAAGGGCAAAACACAGAAAAGCATAATATTTCACATAACTTATTTTTCTTTTCTTCCGTTAGTTAGGTGCAATATAAGGACAAAAACAGAAAACCAAAATATTTCAAATAATTTTTTTTTTTTCCCCGTTATTTAGGTGCAAAATAAGGATAAAAACAGAAACCAAAATATTTCAGTTAACTTTTTTTTTCTTTTTTCCCGCTATTTAAGTGAAAAATAAAGACAAAAACAGAAAACCATAATATTTCAGATAAAAATTTTTTCTTCTTTTTTCCAATTATTTAGGTGTAAACTAGAGACAAAAACAGAAAACCAAAATATTTCAGATAACTTTTTTTTTCTTTTTTCCCGCTATTTAAGTGAAAAATAAATACAAAAAAAGAAAACCAAAATATTTCAGATAACTTTTTTTTGCTTTTATCCCATTATTTAATTGAAAAATAAAGACAAAACCAGAAAACCAAAGTATTTTAGATAACTTTTTTCTTCTTTTTTCCCATTATTTAAGTGAAAAATAAAGACAAAAACAGAAAACAAAAATATTTCAGATAACTTTTTTCTTCTTGTTTCCCGTTATTTAGGTGTAAAATAGGGACAAAAACAGAAAACCAAAATATATCAGATAACTTTTTTTTTCTTTTTCCCGTTATTTAGGTGTAAAATAAGGACAAAAACAGAAAACCATAATATTTCAGATGAGTTTTTTTTCTTTTTCCCGATATTCAAGTGCAAAATAAGGACAGAAACAGAAAAGTAAAATATTTCAGATAACTTTTTTTTTCTTTTTTCCCGTTATTTAGGTGTAAAATAAGGACAAAAACAGAAAACCAACATATTTCAAATAACTTTTTTTTCTTTTTTCCTGTTATTTAGGTGCAAAATAATGACAAAAACAGAAAACCAAAATATTTCAAACTTTTTTTTTCTTTTTTCCCGTTATTTAGGTGGCAAAATAAGGACAAAAACAGAAAACCAAAATATTTCAGATAACATTTTTTTTCTTTTTTCACGTTATTTAGGTGTAAAATAAGGACAAAACCAGAAAACCATAATATTTCAGATGACTTTTTTTTCTGTTTCCCGATATTTAAGTGCAAAATAAGGACAGAAACAGAAAACTAAAATATTTCAGATAACTTTTTTTTTCTTTTTTCCCGTTATTTAGGTGTAAAATAAGGACAAAAACAGAAAACCAACATATTTCAGATACATTTTTTATTTTTCCGTTATTTAGGTGTAAAATAAGGACAAAAACAGAAAACCATAATATTTCAGATGAGTTTTTTTTCTTTTTCCAGATATTTAAGTGCAAAATAAGGACAGAAACAGAAAAGTAAAATATTTCAGATAACTTTTTTTTTCTTTTTTCCCGTTATTTAGGTGTAAAATAAGGACAAAAACAGAAAACCAACATATTTCAAATAACTTTTTTTTCTTTTTTCCTGTTATTTAGGTGCAAAATAATGACAAAAACAGAAAACCAAAATATTTGAAACTTTTTTTTTCTTTTTTCCCGTTATTTAGGTGGCAAAATAAGGACAAAAACAGAAAACCAAAATATTTCAGATAACATTTTTTTTCTTTTTTCACGTTATTTAGGTGTAAAATAAAGACAAAACCAGAAAACCATAATATTTCAGATGACTTTTTTTTCTGTTTCCCGATATTTAAGTGCAAAATAAGGACAGAAACAGAAAACTAAAATATTTCAGATAACTTTTTTTTCCCTTTTTCCCGTTATTTAGGTGTAAAATAAGGGCAAAAACAGAAAACCAACATATTTCAGATACATTTTTTATTTTTCCGTTATTTAGGTGTAAAATAAGGACAAAAACAGAAAACCAAAATATTTCAAATAACTTTTATTTCTTTTTTCCCGTTATTTAGGTGCAAAAGAAGGACAAAAACAAAAAACCAAAATATTTCAGATAACATTTTTCTTCTTGTTTTTCGTTATTTAGGTGTAAAATAGGGACAAAAACAGAAAACCAAAATATTTCAGTTAACTTTTTTTTTCTTTTTTCCCGCTATTTAAGTGAAAAATAAAGGCAAAAACAGAAAACCAAAATATTTCAAATAACTTTTTTTTTCCCCGTTATTTAGGTGTAAAATAAAGACAAAAATAGAAAACCATAATATTTCAGATAACTTTTTTTTCTTTTTTCCTGTTATTTAGGTGCAAAATAAGGACAAAAACAGAAAACCAAAATATTTCAATTAACTTTTTTTTTCTTTGTTCCTGTTATTTAGGTGCAAAATAAGGACAAAAACAGAAAACCAAATTATTTCAGATAACTTTTTTTTTCTTTTTCCCATTATTTAGGTGCAAAATAAGGACAAAAACAGAAAACCAAAATATTTCAGATAATTTTTTTTTCTTTTTCCCGTTATTTAGGTGCAATATAAGGACACAAAGAGAAAACCAAAATATTTCAGTTAACTTTTTTTTTCTTTTTTCCCGTTATTTAGGTGTAAAATAAGGAGAAAAACAGAAAACCTAAATATTTCAGATAACTTTTTTTTGCTTTTATCCCGTTAGTTAAGTGAAAAATAAAGACAAAACCAGAAAAACAAAATATTTCAGATAACATTTTTCTTCTTTTTTCCCATTATTTAGGTAAGAACTAGGGACAAAAACAGAAAATCAAAATATTTCAAATAACTTTTTTCTTCTTGTTTCCCATTATTTAGGTGTAAAATAAGGACAAAAACAGAAAACCAAAATATTTCAGATAACATTTTTCTTCTTGTTTCTCGTTATTTAGGTGTAAAATAGGGACAAAAACAGAAAACCAAAATATTTCAGTTAACTTTTTTTTTCTTTCTTCCCGCTATTTAAGTGAAAAATAAAGGCAAACACAGAAAATTAAAATATTTCAAATAACTTTTTTTTCTTTTGTCCTGTTATTTAGGCGCAAAATAAGGACAAAACCAGAAAACCAAAATATTTCAGATAACTATTTGTCTTTTTTCCCGTTATTTAGGTGCAAAATAAGGACAAAAACAGAAAACCAAAATATTTCAGATAATTTTTTTTTCTTTTTCCCGTTATTTAGGTGCAATATAAGGACACAAAGAGAAAACCAAAATATTTCAGTTAACTTTTTTTTTCTTTTTTCCCGCAATTTAAGTGAAAAATAAAGACAAAAACAGAAAAAACATAATATTTCAGATAAATTTTTTTCTTCTCTTTCAAATTATTTAGGTGTAAACTAGAGACAGAAACAGAAAACCAAAATTTTAAAGATAACTTTTTTTTTCTTTTTTCCCGCTATTTAAGTGAAAAATAAAGACAAAAAAAGAAAACCAAAATATTTCAGATAACTTTTTTTTGCTTTTATCCCGTTATTTAAGTGAAAAATAACGACAAAACCAGAAAATCAAAATATTTCAGATAACTTTTTTCTTCTTTTTTCCCATTACTTAGGTGAGAACTAGGGACAAAAACAGAAAACCAAAATATTTCAAATAACTTTTCTATTCTTGTTTCCCGTTATTTAGGTGTAAAATAAGGACAAAAACAGAAAACCTAAATATTTCAGATAACTTTTTTTTGCTTTTATCCCGTTATTTAAGTGAAAAATAAAGACAAAACCAGAAAACCAAAATATTTCAGATAACTTTTTTCTTGTTTTTTCCCATTATTTAGGTGAAAACTAGAGACAAAAAGAGAAAACCAAAATATTTCAAATAACTTTTTTCTTCTTGTTTCCCGTTATTTAGGTGCAAAATAAGGACAAAAACAGAAAACCCAAATATTTCAGATAACATTTTTCTTCTTGTTTCTCGTTATTTAGGTGTAAAATAGGGACAAAAACAGAAAACCAAAATATTTCAGTTAACTTTTTTTTTCTTTTTTCCCGCTATTTAAGTGAAAAATAAAGGCAAAAACAGAAAACCAAAATATTTCAAATAACTTTTTTTTTCCCGTTATTTAGGTGTAAAATAAAGACAAAAATAGAAAACCATAATATTTCAGAAAACTTTTTTTTCTTTTTCCCTGTTATTTAGGTGCAAAATAACGACAAAAACAGAAAACCAAAATATTTCAATTAACTTTTTTTTTCTTTGTTCCTGTTATTTAGGTGCAAAATAAGGACAAAAACAGAAAATCAAATTATTTCAGATAACTTTTTTTTTCTTTTTCCCGTTATTTAGGTGCAATATAAGGACACAAAGAGAAAACCAAAATATTTCAAATAACTTTTTTTTCTTTTTTCCCGTTATTTAGGTGCAAAATAAAGACAAAAACAGAAAATTAAAATATTTCAAATAACTTTTTTTTCTTTTGTCCTGTTATTTAGGCGCAAAATAAGGACAAAAACAGAAAACCAAAATATTTCAGATAACTTTTTTTTTCTTTTTCCCGTTATTTAGGTGCAAAAGAAGGTCAAAAACAAAAAACCAAAATATTTCAAATAACTTTTTTTTCTTTTTTCTCGTTATTTAGGTGTAAAATAGGGACAAAAACAGAAAACCAAAATATTTCAGTTAACTTTTTTTTTCTTTTTTCCCGCTATTTAAGTGAAAAATAAAGGCAAAAACAGAAAACCAAAATATTTCAAATAACTTTTTTTTTTCCCGTTATTTAGGTGTAAAATAAAGACAAAAATAGAAAACCATAATATTTCAGATAACTTTTTTTTCTTTTTTCCTGTTATTTAGGTGCAAAATAAGGACAAAAACAGAAAACCAAAATATTTCAATTAACTTTTTTTTTCTTTGTTCCTGTTATTTAGGTGCAAAATAAGGACAAAAACAGAAAACCAAATTATTTCAGATAACTTTTTTTTTCTTCTTCCCGTTATTTAGGTGCAATATAAGGTCACAAAGAGAAAATCAAAATATTTCAAATAACTTTTTTTTCTTTTTTCCCGTTATTTAGGTGCAAAATAAGGACAAAAACAGAAAACCAAAATATTTCAGATACATTTTTTATTTTTCCGTTATTTAGGTGTAAAATAAGGACAAAAACAGAAAACCAAAATATTTCAAATAACTTTTTTTTCTTTTTTCCCGTTATTTAGGTGCAAAAGAAGGACAAAAACAGAAAACTAAAATATTTCAAATAACTTTTTTTTTTCCTTTTCTCCTGTTATTTAGGTGCAAAATAAGGACAAAGACAGAAAACCAAAATATTTCAGATACCTTTTTTTTTCTTTTTCCCGTTATTTAGGTGTAAAATAAGGACAAAAACAGAAAACCAACATATTTCAAATAACTTTTTTTCTTTTTTCCTGTTATTTAGGTGCAAAATAATGACAACAACAGAAAACCAAAATATTTCAAACTTTTTTTTCTTTTTTCCCGTTATTTAGGTGTAAAAATAGGACAAAAACAGAACACCAAAATATTTCAGATAACTTTTTTTTCTTTTTCTTGTTATTTAGGTGCAAAATAAGGACAAAAACAGTAAACCAAAATATTTCAATTAACTTTTTTTCTTTTTCCCGTTATTTAGGTGCAAAAGAAGGACAAAAACAAAAAACCAAAATATTTCAAATAACTTTTTTTTCTTTTTTCTCGTTATTTAGGTGTAAAATAGGGACAAAAACAGAAAACCAAAATATTTCAGTTAACTTTTTTTTCTTTTTTCCCGCTATTTAAGTGAAAAATAAAGGCAAAAACAGAAAACCAAAATATTTCAAATAACTTTTTTTTTTCCCGTTATTTAGGTGTAAAATAAAGACAAAAATAGAAAACCATAATATTTCAGATAACTTTTTTTTCTTTTTTCCTGTTATTTAGGTGCAAAATAAGGACAAAAATAGAAAACCAAAATATTTCAATTAACTTTTTTTTTCTTTGTTTCTGTTATTTAGGTGCAAAATAAGGACAAAAACAGAAAACCAAATTATTTCAGATAACTTTTTTTTTCTTCTTCCCGTTATTTAGGTGCAATATAAGGTCACAAAGAGAAAATCAAAATATTTCAAATAACTTTTTTTTCTTTTTTCCCGTTATTTAGGTGCAAAATAAGGACAAAAACAGAAAACCAAAATATTTCAGATACATTTTTTATTTTTCCGTTATTTAGGTGTAAAATAAGGACAAAAACAGAAAACCAAAATATTTCAAATAACTTTTTTTTTCTTTGTTCCTGTTATTTAGGTGCAAAATAAGGACAAAAACAGAAAACCAAATTATTTCAGATAACTTTTTTTTTCTTCTTCCCGTTATTTAGGTGCAATATAAGGTCACAAAGAGAAAATCAAAATATTTCAAATAACTTTTTTTTCTTTTTTCCCGTTATTTAGGTGCAAAATAAGGACAAAAACAGAAAACCAAAATATTTCAGATACATTTTTTATTTTTCCGTTATTTAGGTGTAAAATAAGGACAAAAACAGAAAACCAAAATATTTCAAATAACTTTTTTTTCTTTTTTCCCGTTATTTAGGTGCAAAAGAAGGACAAAAACAAAAAACCAAAATATTTCAAATAACTTTTTTTTTCTTTTTTCCCGTTATTTAGGTGCAAAATAAGGACAAAAACAGAAAACCAAAATATTTCAGATATTTTTTTTTTCTTTTTTCCTGTTATTTAGGTGCAAAATAAGGACAAATACAGAAAATTAAAATATTGCAAATAACTTTTTTTTCTTTTTTCCTGTTATTTAGGTGCAAAATAAGGACAAAAACAGAAAACCAAATTATTTCAGATAACTTTTTTTAGTTTTTTCCCGTTATTTAGGTGTAAAAATAGGACAAAAACAGAACACCAAAATATTTCAGATAACTTTTTTTTCTTTTTCTTGTTATTTAGGTGCAAAATAAGGACAAAAACAGTAAACCAAAATATTTCAATTAACTTTTTTTCTTTTTCCCGTTATTTAGGTGCAAAAGAAGGACAAAAACAAAAAACCAAAATATTTCAAATAACTTTTTTTTCTTTTTTCTCGTTATTTAGGTGTAAAATAGGGACAAAAACAGAAAACCAAAATATTTCAGTTAACTTTTTTTTCTTTTTTCCCGCTATTTAAGTGAAAAATAAAGGCAAAAACAGAAAACCAAAATATTTCAAATAACTTTTTTTTTTCCCGTTATTTAGGTGTAAAATAAAGACAAAAATAGAAAACCATAATATTTCAGATAACTTTTTTTTCTTTTTTCCTGTTATTTAGGTGCAAAATAAGGACAAAAATAGAAAACCAAAATATTTCAATTAACTTTTTTTTTCTTTGTTTCTGTTATTTAGGTGCAAAATAAGGACAAAAACAGAAAACCAAATTATTTCAGATAACTTTTTTTTTCTTCTTCCCGTTATTTAGGTGCAATATAAGGTCACAAAGAGAAAATCAAAATATTTCAAATAACTTTTTTTTCTTTTTTCCCGTTATTTAGGTGCAAAATAAGGACAAAAACAGAAAACCAAAATATTTCAGATACATTTTTTATTTTTCCGTTATTTAGGTGTAAAATAAGGACAAAAACAGAAAACCAAAATATTTCAAATAACTTTTTTTTCTTTTTTCCCGTTATTTAGGTGCAAAAGAAGGACAAAAACAAAAAACCAAAATATTTCAAATAACTTTTTTTTCTTTTTTCCCGTTATTTTGGTGCAAAATAAGGACAAAAACAGAAAACCAAATTATTTCAGATAACTTTTTTTTTCTTTTTCCCGTTATTTAGGTGCAATATAAGGACACAAAGAGAAAACCAAAATATTTCAAAAAACTTTTTTTTTTTTTCCCGTTATTTAGGTGCAAAATAAAGACAAAAACAGAAAATTAAAATATTTCAAATAACTTTTTTTTCTTTTGTCCTGTTATTTAGGCGCAAAATAAGGACAAAAACAGAAAACCAAAATATTTCAGTTAACTTTTTTTTTCTTTTTTCCCGCTATTTAAGTGAAAAATAGAGACAAAAACAGAAAACCTAAATATTTCAGATATTTTTTTTTTCTTTTTTCCTGTTATTTAGGTGCAAAATAAGGACAAAAACAGAAAACCAAATTATTTCAGATAACTTTTTTTAGTTTTCCCGTTATTTAGGTGCAATATAAGGACACAAACAGAAAACCAAAATATTTCAAATAACTTTTTTTTTTTTCCTGTTATTTAGGTGCAAAATAAGGACAAAAACAGAAATCCAAATTACTTCAGATAACTTTTTTTTTCTTTTTCCCGTTATTTAGGTGCAATATAAGGACATAAACAGAAAACCAAAATATTTCAGCTACTTTTTTTTTTTGTTCCTGTTATTTAGGTGCAAAATAAGGACAAAAACTGAAAACCAAAATATTTCAAATATCTTTTTTTTTCTTTTTCCCGTTATTTAGGTGTAAAATAAGGACAAAAAAAGAAAACCAAAATATTTCAAATAAAATTTTTTCTTTTTTCCTGTTATTTAGGTGCACAATAAGGGCAAAACACAGAAAAGCATAATATTTCACATAACTTATTTTTCTTTTCTTCCGTTATTTAGGTACAATATAAGGACAAAAACAGAAAACCAAAATATTTCAGATAATTTTTTTTTCTTTTTTCCCGTTATTTAGGTGCAAAATAAGGATAAAAACAGAAACCAAAATATTTCAGTTAACTTTTTTTTTCTTTTTTCCCGCTATTTAAGTGAAAAATAGAGACAAAAACAGAAAACCATAATATTTCAGATAAAAATTTTTTCTTCTTTTTTCCAATTATTTAGGTGTATACTAGAGACAAAAACAGAAAACCAAAATATTTCAGATAACTTTTTTTTTCTTTTTTCCCGCTATTTAAGTGAAAAATAAATACAAAAAAAGGAAACCAAAATATTTCAGATAACTTTTTTTTTGCTTTTATCCCGTTATTTAAGTGAAAAATAAAGACAAAACCAAAAAACCAAAATATTTTAGATAACTTTTTTCTTCTTTTTTCCCATTATTTAGGTGATAACTAGGGACAAAAACAGAAAACCAAAATATTTCAGATAACTTTTTTCTTCTTCTTTCCCATTATTTAGGTGTAAAATAAGGACAAAAACAGAAAACCTAAATATTTCAGATAACTTTTTTTTTCTTTTTTCCATTTATTTAAATGAAAAATAAAGACAAAAACAGAAAACAAAAATATTTCAGATAACTTTTTTCTTCTTGTTTCCCGTTATTTAGGTGTAAAATAGGGACAAAAACAGAAAACCAAAATATTTCAGATAACTTTTTTTTTCTTTTTCCCGTTATTTAGGTGTAAAATAAGGACAAAAACAGAAAACCATAATATTTCAGATGACTTTTTTTTCTTTTTCCCGATATTTAAGTGCAAAATAAGGACAGAAACAGAAAACTAAAATATTTCAGATAACTTTTTTTTTCTTTTTTCCCGTTATTTAGGTGTAAAATAAGGACAAAACCAGAAAACCATAATATTTCAGATGACTTTTTTTTCTGTTTCCCGATATTTAAGTGCAAAATAAGGACAGAAACAGAAAACTAAAATATTTCAGATAATTTTTTTTTTCTTTTTTCCCGTTATTTAGGTGTAAAATAAGGACAAAAACAGAAAACCAACATATTTCAAATAACTTTTTTTTCTTTTTTCCTGTTATTTAGGTGCAAAATAATGACAAAAATAGAAAACCAAAATATTTCAAACTTTTTTTTTCTTTTTTCCCGTTATTTAGGTGACAAAATAAGGACAAAAACAGAAAACCAAAATATTTCAGATAACATTTTTTTTCTTTTTTCACGTTATTTAGGTGTAAAATAAGGACAAAACCAGAAAACCAACATATTTCAAATAACTTTTTTTTCTTTTTTCCTGTTATTTAGGTGCAAAATAATGACAAAAACAGAAAACCAAAATATTTCAAACTTTTTTTTTCTGTTTTCCCGTTATTTAAGTGAAAAATAAAGACAAAAACAGAAAACCAAAATATTTCAAATAACTTTTTTTTTCCCCGTTATTTAGGTGCAAAATAAGGGCAAAAACAGAAACCCAAAATATTTCAGATACATTTTTTATTTTTCCGTTATTTAGGTGTAAAATAAGGACAAAAACAGAAAACCAAAATATTTCAAATAACTTTTTTTTCTTTTTTCCCGTTATTTAGGTGCAAAAGAAGGACAAAAACAAAAAACCAAAATATTTCAAATAACTTTTTTTTCTTTTTTCCCGTTATTTTGGTGCAAAATAAGGACAAAAACAGAAAACCAAATTATTTCAGATAACTTTTTTTTTCTTTTTCCCGTTATTTAGGTGCAATATAAGGACACAAAGAGAAAACCAAAATATTTCAAAAAACTTTTTTTTTTTTCCCGTTATTTAGGTGCAAAATAAAGACAAAAACAGAAAATTAAAATATTTCAAATAACTTTTTTTTCTTTTGTCCTGTTATTTAGGCGCAAAATAAGGACAAAAACAGAAAACCAAAATATTTCAGATAACTTTTTTTTTCTTTTTTCCTGTTATTTAGGTGCAAAATAAGGACAAAAACAGAAAACCAAATATTTTAGATAACTTTTTTTTTCTTTTTCCCGTTATTTAGGTGTAAAATAAGGACAAAAATAGAAAATCAAATTATTTCACATAACTTTTTTTTTCCTTTTCAGTTTATTTAGGTGGCAAAATAAGGACAAAAACAGAAAACCAAAATATTTCAAATAACTTTTTTTCTTTTTTCCCATTATTTAGGTATAAAATAAGGACAAAAGCAGAAAACCAAAATATTTTACAAAACTTTTTTTACTTTTTTCCTGTTATTTAGGTGCAAAATAAGTACAAAAACAGAAAATCAAATTATTTCAGATAACTTTTTTTTTCTTTTTTCACGTTATTTAGGTGCAAAATAAGGACAAAAGCAGAAAACCAAAATATTTCAAATAACTTTTTTTTCTTTTTTCCTGTTATTTAGGTGCAAAATAAGTACAAAAACAGAAAATCAAATTATTTCAGATAACTTTTTTTTTCTTTTTTCACGTTATTTAGGTGCAAAATAAGGACAAAAACAGAAAACCAAATATTTTAGATAACTTTTTTTTTCTTTTTCCCGTTATTTAGGTGTAAAATAAGGACAAAAATAGAAAATCAAATTATTTCACATAACTTTTTTTTTCCTTTTCAGGTTATTTAGGTGGCAAAATAAGGACAAAAACAGAAAACCAAAATATTTCAAATAACTTTTTTTTCTTTTTTCCCATTATTTAGGTATAAAATAAGGACAAAAGCAGAAAACCAAAATATTTTAAAAAACTTTTTTTTCTTTTTTCCTGTTATTTAGGTGCAAAATAAGTACAAAAACAGAAAATCAAATTATTTCAGATAACTTTTTTTTTCTTTTTTCACGTTATTTAGGTGCAATATAAGGACACAAACAGAAAACCAAAATATTTCAAATAACTTTTTTTTTTTTTCCTGTTATTTAGGTGCAAAATAAGGACAAAAACAGAAATCCAAATTACTTCAGATAACTTTTTTTTTCTTTTTCCCGTTATTTAGGTGCAATATAAGGACATAAACAGAAAACCAAAATATTTTAGCTACTTTTTTTTTTTGTTCCTGTTATTTAGGTGCAAAATAAGGACAAAAAATGAAAACCAAAAATTTCAAATATCTTTTTTTTTCTTTTTCCCGTTATTTAGGTGTAAAATAAGGACAAAAAAAGAAAACCAAAATATTTCAAATAAAATTTTTTCTTTTTTCCTGTTATTTAGGTGCACAATAAGGGCAAAACACAGAAAAGCATAATATTTCACATAACTTATTTTTCTTTTCTTCCGTTATTTAGGTACAATATAAGGACAAAAACAGAAAACCAAAATATTTCAGATAATTTTTTTTTCTTTTTTCCCGTTATTTAGGTGCAAAATAAGGATAAAAACAGAAACCAAAATATTTCAGTTAACTTTTTTTTTCTTTTTTCCCGCTATTTAATTGAAAAATAGAGACAAAAACAGAAAACCATAATATTTCAGATAAAAATTTTTTCTTCTTTTCTCCAATTATTTAGGTGTATACTAGAGACAAAAACAGAAAACCAAAATATTTCAGATAACTTTTTTTTTCTTTTTTCCCGCTATTTAAGTGAAAAATAAATACAAAAAAAGGAAACCAAAATATTTCAGATAACTTTTTTTTTGCTTTTATCCCGTTATTTAAGTGAAAAATAAAGACAAAACCAAAAAACCAAAATATTTTAGATAACTTTTTTCTTCTTTTTTCCCATTATTTAGGTGATAACTAGGGACAAAAACAGAAAACCAAAATATTTCAGATAACTTTTTTCTTCTTCTTTCCCATTATTTAGGTGTAAAATAAGGACAAAAACAGAAAACCTAAATATTTCAGATAACTTTTTTTTTCTTTTTTCCATTTATTTAAATGAAAAATAAAGACAAAAACAGAAAACAAAAATATTTCAGATAACTTTTTTCTTCTTGTTTCCCGTTATTTAGGTGTAAAATAGGGACAAAAACAGAAAACCAAAATATTTCAGATAACTTTTTTTTTCTTTTTCCCGTTATTTAGGTGTAAAATAAGGACAAAAACAGAAAACCATAATATTTCAGATGACTTTTTTTTCTTTTTCCCGATATTTAAGTGCAAAATAAGGACAGAAACAGAAAACTAAAATATTTCAGATAACTTTTTTTTTCTTTTTTCCCGTTATTTAGGTGTAAAATAAGGACAAAACCAGAAAACCATAATATTTCAGATGACTTTTTTTTCTGTTTCCCGATATTTAAGTGCAAAATAAGGACAGAAACAGAAAACTAAAATATTTCAGATAATTTTTTTTTTCTTTTTTCCCGTTATTTAGGTGTAAAATAAGGACAAAAACAGAAAACCAACATATTTCAAATAACTTTTTTTTCTTTTTTCCTGTTATTTAGGTGCAAAATAATGACAAAAATAGAAAACCAAAATATTTCAAACTTTTTTTTTCTTTTTTCCCGTTATTTAGGTGGCAAAATAAGGAGAAAAACAGAAAACCAAAATATTTCAGATAACATTTTTTTTCTTTTTTCACGTTATTTAGGTGTAAAATAAGGACAAAACCAGAAAACCAACATATTTCAAATAACTTTTTTTTCTTTTTTCCTGTTATTTAGGTGCAAAATAATGACAAATACAGAAAACCAAAATATTTCAAACTTTTTTTTTCTGTTTTCCCGTTATTTAAGTGAAAAATAAAGACAAAAACAGAAAACCAAAATATTTCAAATAACTTTTTTTTTCCCCGTTATTTAGGTGCAAAATAAGGGCAAAAACAGAAAACCAAAATATTTCAGATACATTTTTTATTTTTCCGTTATTTAGGTGTAAAATAAGGACAAAAACAGAAAACCAAAATATTTCAAATAACTTTTTTTTCTTTTTTCCCGTTATTTAGGTGCAAAAGAAGGACAAAAACAAAAAACCAAAATATTTCAAATAACTTTTTTTTCTTTTTTCCCGTTATTTTGGTGCAAAATAAGGACAAAAACAGAAAACCAAATTATTTCAGATAACTTTTTTTTTCTTTTTCCCGTTATTTAGGTGCAATATAAGGACACAAAGAGAAAACCAAAATATTTCAAAAAACTTTTTTTTTTTTTTCCCGTTATTTAGGTGCAAAATAAAGACAAAAACAGAAAATTAAAATATTTCAAATAACTTTTTTTTCTTTTGTCCTGTTATTTAGGCGGAAAATAAGGACAAAAACAGAAAACCAAAATATTTCAGATAACTTTTTTTTTCTTTTTTCCTGTTATTTAGGTGCAAAATAAGGACAAAAACAGAAAACCAAATATTTTAGATAACTTTTTTTTTCTTTTTCCCGTTATTTAGGTGTAAAATAAGGACAAACCCAAAAAACCAAAATATTTTAGATAACTTTTTTCTTCTTTTTTCCCATTATTTAGGTGATAACTAGTGACAAAAACAGAAAACCAAAATATTTCAGATAACTTTTTTCTTCTTCTTTCCCATTATTTAGGTGTAAAATAAGGACAAAAACAGAAAACCTAAATATTTCAGATAACTTTTTTTTTCTTTTTTCCATTTATTTAAATGAAAAATAAAGACAAAAACAGAAAACAAAAATATTTCAGATAACTTTTTTCTTCTTGTTTCCCGTTATTTAGGTGTAAAATAGGGACAAAAACAGAAAACCAAAATATTTCAGATAACTTTTTTTTTCTTTTTCCCGTTATTTAGGTGTAAAATAAGGACAAAACCAGAAAACCATAATATTTCAGATGACTTTTTTTTCTGTTTCCCGATATTTAAGTGCAAAATAAGGACAGAAACAGAAAACTAAAATATTTCAGATAACTTTTTTTTTCTTTTTTCCCGTTATTTAGGTGTAAAATAAGGACAAAAACAGAAAACCAACATATTTCAAATAACTTTTTTTTCTTTTTTCCTGTTATTTAGGTGCAAAATAATGACAAAAATAGAAAACCAAAATATTTCAAACTTTTTTTTTCTTTTTTCCCGTTATTTAGGTGGCAAAATAAGGACAAAAACAGAAAACCAAAATATTTCAGATAAAATTTTTTTTCTCTTTTCACGTTATTTAGGTGTAAAATAAGGACAAAACCAGAAAACCAACATATTTCAAATAACTTTTTTTTCTTTTTTCCTATTATTTAGGTGCAAAATAATGACAAAAACAGAAAACCAAAATATTTCAAACTTTTTTTTTCTTTTTTCCCGTTATTTAAGTGAAAAATAAAGACAAAAACAGAAAACCAAAATATTTCAAATAACTTTTTTTTTCCCCGTTATTTAGGTGCAAAATAAGGGCAAAACCAGAAAACCAAAATATTTCAGATAACATTTTTTTTCTTTTTTCACGTTATTTAGGTGTAAAATAAGGACAAAACCAGAAAACCATAATATTTCAGATGACTTTTTTTTCTGTTTCCCGATATTTAAGTGCAAAATAAGGACAGAAACAGAAAACTAAAATATTTCAGATAACTTTTTTTTTCTTTTTTCCCGTTATTTAGGTGTAAAATAAGGACAAAAACAGAAAACCAACATATTTCAAATAACTTTTTTTTCTTTTTTCCTCTTATTTAGGTGCAAAATAATGACAAAAACAGAAAACCAAAATATTTCAAACTTTTTTTTTCTTTTTTCCCGTTATTTAAGTGAAAAATAAAGACAAAAACAGAAAACCAAAATATTTCAAATAACTTTTTTTTTCCCCGTTATTTAGGTGCAAAATAAGGGCAAAAACAGAAAACCAAAATATTTCAGATAACTTTTTTTTTCTTTTTGCCGTTATTTAGGTGTAAAATAAGGACAAAAACAGAAAACCATAATATTTCAGATGACTTTTTTTTCTTTTTCCCGATATTTAAGTGCAAAATAAGGACAGAAACAGAAAACTAAAATATTTCAGATAACTTTTTTTTTCTTTTTTCCCGTTATTTAGGTGTAAAATAAGGACAAAAACAGAAAACCAACATATTTCAAATAACTTTTTTTTTCTTTTTTCCTGTTATTCAGGTGCAAAATAATGACAAAAACAGAAAACCAAAATATTTCAAACTTTTTTTTTCTTTTTTCCCGTTATTTAGGTGGCAAAATAAGGAGAAAAACAGAAAACCAAAATATTTCAGATAACATTTTTTTTCTTTTTTCACGTTATTTAGGTGTAAAATAAGGACAAAACCAGAAAACCAACATATTTCAAATAACTTTTTTTTCTTTTTTCCTGTTATTTAGGTGCAAAATAATGACAAATACAGAAAACCAAAATATTTCAAACTTTTTTTTTCTGTTTTCCCGTTATTTAAGTGAAAAATAAAGACAAAAACAGAAAACCAAAATATTTCAAATAACTTTTTTTTTCCCCGTTATTTAGGTGCAAAATAAGGGCAAAAACAGAAAACCAAAATATTTCAGATACAGTTTTTATTTTTCCGTTATTTAGGTGTAAAATAAGGACAAAAACAGAAAACCAAAATATTTCAAATAACTTTTTTTTCTTTTTTCCCGTTATTTAGGTGCAAAAGAAGGACAAAAACAAAAAACCAAAATATTTCAAATAACTTTTTTTTCTTTTTTCCCGTTATTTTGGTGCAAAATAAGGACAAAAACAGAAAACCAAATTATTTCAGATAACTTTTTTTTTCTTTTTCCCGTTATTTAGGTGCAATATAAGGACACAAAGAGAAAACCAAAATATTTCAAAAAACTTTTTTTTTTTTTCCCGTTATTTAGGTGCAAAATAAAGACAAAAACAGAAAATTAAAATATTTCAAATAACTTTTTTTTCTTTTGTCCTGTTATTTAGGCGGAAAATAAGGACAAAAACAGAAAACCAAAATATTTCAGATAACTTTTTTTTTCTTTTTTCCTGTTATTTAGGTGCAAAATAAGGACAAAAACAGAAAACCAAATATTTTAGATAACTTTTTTTTTCTTTTTCCCGTTATTTAGGTGTAAAATAAGGACAAACCCAAAAAAACCAAAATATTTTAGATAACTTTTTTCTTCTTTTTTCCCATTATTTAGGTGATAACTAGGGACAAAAACAGAAAACCAAAATATTTCAGATAACTTTTTTCTTCTTCTTTCCCATTATTTAGGTGTAAAATAAGGACAAAAACAGAAAACCTAAATATTTCAGATAACTTTTTTTTTCTTTTTTCCATTTATTTAAATGAAAAATAAAGACAAAAACAGAAAACAAAAATATTTCAGATAACTTTTTTCTTCTTGTTTCCCGTTATTTAGGTGTAAAATAGGGACAAAAACAGAAAACCAAAATATTTCAGATAACTTTTTTTTTCTTTTTCCCGTTATTTAGGTGTAAAATAAGGACAAAACCAGAAAACCATAATATTTCAGATGACTTTTTTTTGTGTTTCCCGATATTTAAGTGCAAAATAAGGACAGAAACAGAAAACTAAAATATTTCAGATAACTTTTTTTTTCTTTTTTCCCGTTATTTAGGTGTAAAATAAGGACAAAAACAGAAAACCAACATATTTCAAATAACTTTTTTTTCTTTTTTCCTGTTATTTAGGTGCAAAATAATGACAAAAATAGAAAACCAAAATATTTCAAACTTTTTTTTTCTTTTTTCCCGTTATTTAGGTGGCAAAATAAGGACAAAAACAGAAAACCAAAATATTTCAGATAAAATTTTTTTTCTCTTTTCACGTTATTTAGGTGTAAAATAAGGACAAAACCAGAAAACCAACATATTTCAAATAACTTTTTTTTCTTTTTTCCTATTATTTAGGTGCAAAATAATGACAAAAACAGAAAACCAAAATATTTCAAACTTTTTTTTTCTTTTTTCCCGTTATTTAAGTGAAAAATAAAGACAAAAACAGAAAACCAAAATATTTCCAATAACTTTTTTTTTCCCCGTTATTTAGGTGCAAAATAAGGGCAAAACCAGAAAACCAAAATATTTCAGATAACATTTTTTTTCTTTTTTTCACGTTATTTAGGTGTAAAATAAGGACAAAACCAGAAAACCATAATATTTCAGATGACTTTTTTTTCTGTTTCCCGATATTTAAGTGCAAAATAAGGACAGAAACAGAAAACTAAAATATTTCAGATAAGTTTTTTTTTCTTTTTTCCCGTTATTTAGGTGTAAAATAAGGACAAAAACAGAAAACCAACATATTTCAAATAACTTTTTTTTCTTTTTTCCTCTTATTTAGGTGCAAAATAATGACAAAAACAGAAAACCAAAATATTTCAAACTTTTTTTTTCTTTTTTCCCGTTATTTAAGTGAAAAATAAAGACAAAAACAGAAAACCAAAATATTTCAAATAACTTTTTTTTTCCCCGTTATTTAGGTGCAAAATAAGGGCAAAAACAGAAAACCAAAATATTTCAGATAACTTTTTTTTTCTTTTTGCCGTTATTTAGGTGTAAAATAAGGACAAAAACAGAAAACCATAATATTTCAGATGACTTTTTTTTCTTTTTCCCGATATTTAAGTGCAAAATAAGGACAGAAACAGAAAACTAAAATATTTCAGATAACTTTTTTTTTCTTTTTTCCCGTTATTTAGGTGTAAAATAAGGACAAAAACAGAAAACCAACATATTTCAAATAACTTTTTTTTTCTTTTTTCCTGTTATTCAGGTGCAAAATAATGACAAAAACAGAAAACCAAAATATTTCAAACTTTTTTTTTCTTTTTTCCCGTTATTTAGGTGGCAAAATAAGGACAAAAACGGAAAACCTAAATATTTCAGATAACTTTTTTTTTCTTTTGCCCGTTATTTAGGTGCAATATAAGGACACAAACAGAAAACCAAAATATTTCAGATAACTTTTTTTTTTCCTGTTATTTAGGTGCAAAATAAGGACAAAAACTGAAAACCAAAATATTTCAAATATCTTTTTTTTTCTTTTTCCCGTTATTTAGGTGTAAAATAAGGACAAAAAAAGAAAACCAAAATATTTTAAATAACTTTTTTTCTTTTTTCCTGTTATTTAGGTGCACAAAAATAGGGGCAAAACACAGAAGAGCATAATATTTTACATAACTTATTTTTCTTTTCTTCCGTTATTTAGGTGCAATATAAGGACATAAACAGAAAACCAAAATATTTCAGAAAATTTTTTTTTCTTTTTTCCCGTTATTTAGGTGCAAAATAAGGATAAAAACAGAAGCCAAAATATTTCAGTTAACTTTTTTTTTCTTTTTTCCCGCTATTTAAGTGAAAAATAGAGACAAAAACAGAAAACCATAATCTTTCAGATAAAAATTTTTTCTTCTTTTTTCCAATTATTTAGGTGTATACTAGAGACAAAAACAGAAAACCAAAATATTTCAGATAACTTTTTTTTTCTTTTTTCCCGCTATTTGAGTGAAAAATAAATACAAAAAAAGAAAACCAAAATATTTCAGATAACTTTTTTTTGCTTTTATCCCGTTATTTAAGTGAAAAATAAAGACAAAACCAGAAAACCAAAATATTTTAGATAACTTTTTTCTTCTTTTTTCCCAATATTTAGGTGATAACTAGGGACAAAATCAGAAAACCAAAATATTTCAGATAACTTTTTTCTTCTTGGTTCCCGTTATTTAGGTGTAAAATAAGGACAAAAACAGAAAACCTAAATATTTCAGATAACTTTTTTTTTCTTTTTTCCATTTATTTAAGTGAAAAATAAAGACAAAAACAGAAAACAAAAATATTTCAGATAACTTTTTTCTTCTTGTTTCCCGTTATTTAGGTGTAAAATAGGGACAAAAACAGAAAACCAAAATATTTCAGATAACTTTTTTTTTCTTTTTCCCGTTATTTAGGTGTAAAATAAGGACAAAAACAGAAAACCATAATATTTCAGATGACTTTTTTTTCTTTTTCCCGATATTTAAGTGCAAAATAAGGACAGAAACAGAAAACTAAAATATTTCAGATAACTATTTTGTCTTTTTTCCCGTTATTTAGGGAATATGTTGGTTTTCTGTTACAAAAACAGAAAACCAACATATTTCAAATAACTTTTCTTTTTTTTTCCTTTTATTTACGTGCAAAATAATGACAAAAATAGAAAACCAAAATATTTCAAACTTTTTTTTTCTTTTTTCCCGTTATTTAGGTGGCAAAATAAGGACCAAAACAGAAAACCAAAATATTTCAGATAACATTTTTTTTCTTTTTTCACGTTATTTAGGTGTAAAATAAGGACAAAACCAGAAAACCATAATATTTCAGATGACTTTTTTTCTGTTTCCCGATATTTAAGTGCAAAATAAGGACAGAAACAGAAAACTAAAATATTTCAGATAACTTTTTTTTTCTTTTTTCCCGTTATTTAGGTGTAAAATAAGGACAAAAACAGAAAACCAACATATTTCAAATAACTTTTTTTTCTTTTTTCCTGATATTTAGGTGCAAAATAATGACAAAAACAGAAAACCAAAATATTTCAAACTTTTTTTTTCTTTTTTCCCGTTATTTAAGTGAAAAATAAAGACAAAAACAGAAAACCAAAATATTTCAAATAACTTTTTTTTTTCCCCGTTATTTAGGTGCAAAATAAGGGCAAAAACAGAAAACCAAAATATTTCAGATAACTTTTTTTGTCTTTTTCCCGTTATTTAGGTGTAAAATAAGGACAAAAACAGAAAACCATAATATTTCAGATGACTTTTTTTTCTTTTTCCCGATATTTAAGTGCAAAATAAGGACAAAAACAGAAAACTAAAATATTTCAGATAACTTTTTTTTTCTTTTTTCCCGTTATTTAGGTGTAAAATAAGGACAAAAACAGAAAACCAACATATTTCAAATAACTTTTTTTTTCTTTTTTCCTGTTATTCAGGTGCAAAATAATGACAAAAACAGAAAACCAAAATATTTCAAACTTTTTTTTTCTTTTTTCCCGTTATTTAGGTGCAATAAGGACAAAAACAGAAAACCTAAATATTTCAGATAACTTTTTTTTTCTATTTCCCGTTATTTAGGTGCAATATAAGGACACAAACAGAAAACCAAAATATTTCAGATAACTTTTTTTCCTGTTATTGAGGTGCAAAATAAGGACAAAAACTGAAAACCAAAATATTTCAAATATATTTTTTTTTCTTTTTCCCGTTATTTAGGTGTAAAATAAGGACAAAAAGAGAAAACCAAAATATTTCAAATAACTTTTTTTCTTTTTTCCTGTTATTTAGGTTCACAATAAGGGCAAAACACAGAAAAGCATAATATTTTACATAACTTATTTTTCTTTTCTTCCGTTATTTAGGTGCAATATAAGGACAAAAACAGAAAACCAAAATATTTCAGATAATTTTTTTTTCTTTTTTCCCGTTATTTAGGTGCAAAATAAGGATAAAAACAGAAGCCAAAATATTTCAGTTAACTTTTTTTTTCTTTTTTCCCGCTATTTAAGTGAAAAATAGAGACAAAAACAGAAAACCATAATCTTTCAGATAAAAATTTTTTCTTCTTTTTTCCAATTATTTAGGTGTATACTAGAGACAAAAACAGAAAACCAAAATATTTCAGATAACTTTTTTTTTCTTTTTTCCCGCTATTTAAGTGAAAAATAAATACAAAAAAAGAAAACCAAAATATTTCAGATAACTTTTTTTTGCTTTTATCCCGTTATTTAAGTGAAAAATAAAGACAAAACCAGAAAACCAAAATATTTTAGATAACTTTTTTCTTCTTTTTTCCCATTATTTAGGTGATAACTAGGGACAAAATCAGAAAACCAAAATATATCAGATAACTTTTTTCTTCTTGGTTCCCGTTATTTAGGTGTAAAATAAGGACAAAAACAGAAAACCTAAATATTTCAGATAACTTTTTGTTTCTTTTTTCCATTTATTTAAGTGAAAAATAAAGACAAAAACAGAAAACCAAAATATTTCAGATAACTTTTTTTTGCTTTTATCCCGTTATTTAAGTGAAAAATAAAGACAAAACCAGAAAACCAAAATATTTTAGATAACTTTTTTCTTCTTTTTTCCCAATATTTAGGTGATAACTAGGGACAAAATCAGAAAACCAAAATATTTCAGATAACTTTTTTCTTCTTGGTTCCCGTTATTTAGGTGTAAAATAAGGACAAAAACAGAAAACCTAAATATTTCAGATAACTTTTTTTTTCTTTTTTCCATTTATTTAAGTGAAAAATAAAGACAAAAACAGAAAACAAAAATATTTCAGATAACTTTTTTCTTCTTGTTTCCCGTTATTTAGGTGTAAAATAGGGACAAAAACAGAAAACCAAAATATTTCAGATAACTTTTTTTTTCTTTTTCCCGTTATTTAGGTGTAAAATAAGGACAAAAACAGAAAACCATAATATTTCAGATGACTTTTTTTTCTTTTTCCCGATATTTAAGTGCAAAATAAGGACAGAAACAGAAAACTAAAATATTTCAGATAACTATTTTGTCTTTTTTCCCGTTATTTAGGGAATATGTTGGTTTTCTGTTACAAAAACAGAAAACCAACATATTTCAAATAACTTTTCTTTTTTTTTTCCTTTTATTTACGTGCAAAATAATGACAAAAATAGAAAACCAAAATATTTCAAACTTTTTTTTTCTTTTTTCCCGTTATTTAGGTGGCAAAATAAGGACAAAAACAGAAAACCAAAATATTTCAGATAACATTTTTTTTCTTTTTTCACGTTATTTAGGTGTAAAATAAGGACAAAACCAGAAAACCATAATATTTCAGATGACTTTTTTTTCTGTTTCCCGATATTTAAGTGCAAAATAAGGACAGAAACAGAAAACTAAAATATTTCAGATAACTTTTTTTTTCTTTTTTCCCGTTATTTAGGTGTAAAATAAGGACAAAAACAGAAAACCAACATATTTCAAATAACTTTTTTTTCTTTTTTCCTGATATTTAGGTGCAAAATAATGACAAAAACAGAAAACCAAAATATTTCAAACTTTTTTTTTCTTTTTTCCCGTTATTTAAGTGAAAAATAAAGACAAAAACAGAAAACCAAAATATTTCAAATAACTTTTTTTTTTCCCCGTTATTTAGGTGCAAAATACGGGCAAAAACAGAAAACCAAAATATTTCAGATAACTTTTTTTGTCTTTTTCCCGTTATTTAGGTGTAAAATAAGGACAAAAACAGAAAACCATAATATTTCAGATGACTTTTTTTTCTTTTTCCCGATATTTAAGTGCAAAATAAGGACAAAAACAGAAAACTAAAATATTTCAGATAACTTTTTTTTTCTTTTTTCCCGTTATTTAGGTGTAAAATAAGGACAAAAACAGAAAACCAACATATTTCAAATAACTTTTTTTTTCTTTTTTCCTGTTATTCAGGTGCAAAATAATGACAAAAACAGAAAACCAAAATATTTCAAACTTTTTTTTTCTTTTTTCCCGTTATTTAGGTGGCAAAATAAGGACAAAAACAGAAAACCTAAATATTTCAGATAACTTTTTTTTTCTATTTCCCGTTATTTAGGTGCAATATAAGGACACAAACAGAAAACCAAAATATTTCAGATAACTTTTTTTCCTGTTATTGAGGTGCAAAATAAGGACAAAAACTGAAAACCAAAATATTTCAAATATATTTTTTTTTCTTTTTCCCGTTATTTAGGTGTAAAATAAGGACAAAAAGAGAAAACCAAAATATTTCAAATAACTTTTTTTCTTTTTTCCTGTTATTTAGGTGCACAATAAGGGCAAAACACAGAAAAGCATAATATTTTACATAACTTATTTTTCTTTTCTTCCGTTATTTAGGTGCAATATAAGGACAAAAACAGAAAACCAAAATATTTCAGATAATTTTTTTTTCTTTTTTCCCGTTATTTAGGTGCAAAATAAGGATAAAAACAGAAGCCAAAATATTTCAGTTAACTTTTTTTTTCTTTTTTCCCGCTATTTAAGTGAAAAATAGAGACAAAAACAGAAAACCATAATCTTTCAGATAAAAATTTTTTCTTCTTTTTTCCAATTATTTAGGTGTATACTAGAGACAAAAACAGAAAACCAAAATATTTCAGATAACTTTTTTTTTCTTTTTTCCCGCTATTTAAGTGAAAAATAAATACAAAAAAAGAAAACCAAAATATTTCAGATAACTTTTTTTTGCTTTTATCCCGTTATTTAAGTGAAAAATAAAGACAAAACCAGAAAACCAAAATATTTTAGATAACTTTTTTCTTCTTTTTTCCCATTATTTCGGTGATAACTAGGGACAAAATCAGAAAACCAAAATATATCAGATAACTTTTTTCTTCTTGGTTCCCGTTATTTAGGTGTAAAATAAGGACAAAAACAGAAAACCTAAATATTTCAGATAACTTTTTGTTTCTTTTTTCCATTTATTTAAGTGAAAAATAAAGACAAAAACAGAAAACAAAAATATTTCAGATAACTTTTTTCTTCTTGTTTCCCGTTATTTAGGTGTAAAATAGGGACAAAAACAGAAAACCAAAATATTTCAGATAACTTTTTTTTTCTTTTTTCACGTGATTTAGGTGTAAAATAAGGACAAAACCAGAAAACCATAATATTTCAGATAACTTTTTTTTCTGTTTCCCGATATTTAAGTGTAAAATAAGGACAAAACCAGAAAACCATAATATTTCAGATAACTTTTTTTTCTGTTTCCCGATATTTAAGTGCAAAATAAGGACAGAAACAGAAAACCAACATATTTCATATAACTTTTTTTTCTTTTTCCTTTTATTTAGGTGCAAAATAATGACAAAAACAGAAAACCAAAATATATCAAACTTTTTTTTTCTTTTTTCCCGTTATTTAGGTGGCAAAATAAGGACAAAACCAGAAAACCTAAATATTTCAGAAAAACTTTTTTTTTCTTTTTCCCGTTATTTAGGTGCAATATAAGGACACAAACAGAAAACCAAAATATTTCAGATAACATTTTTTTTCTTTTTTCACGTGATTTAGGTGTAAAATAAGGACAAAACCAGAAAACCATAATATTTCAGATAACATTTTTTTTCTTTTTTCACGTGATTTAGGTGTAAAATAAGGACAAAACCAGAAAACCATAATATTTCAGATAACTTTTTTTTCTGTTTCCCGATATTTAAGTGTAAAATAAGGACAAAACCAGAAAACCATAATATTTCAGATAACTTTTTTCTTCTTGTTTCCCGTTATTTAGGTGTAAAATAGGGACAAAAACAGAAAACCAAAATATTTCAGATAACTTTTTTTTTCTTTTCACGTGATTTAGGTGTAAAATAAGGACAAAACCAGAAAACCATAATATTTCAGATAACTTTTTTTTCTGTTTCCCGATATTTAAGTGTAAAATAAGGACAAAAACAGAAAACCAAAATATTTCAGATAACTTTTTTTTCCTTTTCCTGTTATTTAGGTGCAAAATAAGGACAAAAAAAGAAAACCAAAATATTTCAAATAACTTTTTTTTTCTTTTTTCCTGTTATTTAGGTGCAAAATAAGGACAAAAACAGAAAACCAAATTACTTCAGATAACTTTTTATTTCTTTTTTCCTGTTATTCAGGTGCAAAATAATGACAAAAACAGAAAACCAAAATATTTCAAACTTTTTTTTTCTTTTTTCCCGTTATTTAGGTGGCAAAATAAGGACAAAAACAGAAAACCTAAATATTTCAGAAAAACTTTTTTTTTCTTTTTCCCGTTATTTAGGTGCAATATAAGGACACAAACAGAAAACCAAAAAATTTCAGATAACTTTTTTTTTTTTTCCTGTTATTTAGGTGCAAAATGAGGACAAAAACTGAAAACCAAAATATTTCAAATATCTTTTTTTTTCTTTTTCCCGTTATTTAGGTGTAAAATAAGCACAAAAAAAGAAAACCAAAATATTTCAAATAACTTTTTTTTTTTTTCCTGTTATTTAGGTGCACAATAAGGGCAAAACACAGAAAAGCATAATATTTTACATAACTTATTTTTCTTTTCTTCCGTTATTTAGGTGCAATATAAGGACAAAAACAGAAAACCAAAATATTTCAGATAATTTTTTTTTCTTTTTTCCCGTTATTTAGGTGCAAAATAAGGATAAAAACAGAAGCCAAAATATTTCAGTTAACTTCTTTTTTCTTTTTTCCCGCTATTTAAGTGAAAAATAAATACAAAAAAAGAAAACCAAAATATTTCAGATAACTTTCTTTTGCTTTTATCCCGTTATTTAAGTGAAAAATAAATACAAAAACAGAAAACCATAATCTTTCAGATAAAAATTTTTTCTTCTTTTTTCCAATTATTTAGGTGTATACTAGAGACAAAAACAGAAAACCAAAATATTTCAGATAACTATTTTTTTCTTTTTTCCCGCTATTTAAGTGAAAAATAAATACAAAAAAAGAAAACCAAAATATTTCAGATAACTTTTTTTTGCTTTTATCCCGTTATTTAAGTGAAAAATAAAGACAAAACCAGAAAACCTAAATATTTCAGATAACTTTTAGTTTCTTTTTTCCATTTATTTAAGTGAAAAATAAAGACAAAAACAGAAAACAAAAATATTTCAGATAACTTTTTTCTTCTTGTTTCCCGTTATTTAGGTGTAAAATAGGGACAAAAACAGAAAACCAAAATATTTCAGATAACTTTTTTTTTCTTTTTCCCGTTATTTAGGGAATATGTTGGTTTTCTATTACAAAAACAGAAAACCAATATATTTCAAATAACTTTTTTTTCTTTTTCCCTGTTATTTAGGTGCAAAATAATGACAAAAAAAGAAAACCAAAATATTTCAAACTTTTTTTTTCTTTTTTCCCGTTATTTAGGTGGCAAAATAAGGACAAAAACAGAAAACCAAAATATTTCAGATAACATTTTTTTTCTTTTTTCACGTGATTTAGGTGTAAAATAAGGACAAAACCAGAAAACCATAATATTTCAGATAACTTTTTTTTCTGTTTCCCGATATTTAAGTGCAAAATAAGGACAGAAACAGAAAACTAAAATATTTCAGATAACTTTTTTTTTCTTTTTTCCCGTTATTTAGGTGTAAAATAAGGACAAAAACAGAAAACCAACATATTTCATATAACTTTTTTTTCTTTTTCCTTTTATTTAGGTGCAAAATAATGACAAAAACAGAAAACCAAAATATTTCAAACTTTTTATAAAATAAGGACAAAAACAGAAAACCAAAATATTTCAGATAACTTTTTTTTCCTTTTTCCTGTTATTTAGGTGCAAAATAAGGACAAAAAAAGAAAACCAAAATATTTCAAATAACTTTTTTTTCTTTGTTCCTGTTATTTAGGTGCAAAATAAGGACAAAAACAGAAAACCAAATTACTTCAGATAACTTTTTATTTCTTTTGTCCCGTTATTTAGGTGGAAAATAAGGAGCAAAATAGAAAACCAAAATATTTTAGATAACTTTTTTTTTCTTTTTTCCCGTTATTTAAGTGAAAAGTAAAGACAAAAACAGAAAACCAAAATATTTCAGATAACTTTTTTTTTCCCCGTTATTTAGATGCAAAATAAGGACAAAAACAGAAATCCAAAATATTTCAGATAACTTTTTTTTTCTTTTTTCCCGTTATTTAGGTGCAAAATAAGGACAAAAACTGAAAACCAAAATATTTTAAATATCTTTTTTTCTCTTTTTCCCGTTATTTAGATGGCAAAATAATAACAAAAACAGAAAACAGGACAAAAACAGAAAACCAAAATATTTCAGATAACTTTTTTTTTTCTTTTTCCCGTTATTTAGGTGGCAAAATAAGGACAAAAACAGATAACCATAATATTTCAGATGACTTTTTTTTCTTTTTCCCGATATTTAAGTGCAAAATAAGGACAGAAACAGAAAACTAAAATATTTCAGATAACTTTTTTTTTCTTTTTTCCCGTAATTTGGGGAATATGTTGGTTTTCTGTTACAAAAACAGAAAACCAACATATTTCAAATAACTTTTTTTTTCTTTTTCCTTTTATTTAGGTGCAAAATAAAGACAAAAACAGAAAACCAAAATATTTCAAACTTTTTTTTTCTTTTTTCCCGTTATTTAGGTTAAAATAAGGACAAAAACAGAAAACTAACATATTTCAAATAACTTTTTTTTTCTTTTTCCTTTTATTTAGGTGCAAAATAATGACAAATACAGAAAACCAAAATATTTCAAACTTTTTTTTTCTTTTTTCCCGTTATTTAAGTGAAAAATAAAGACAAAAGAGAAAACCAAAATATTTCAAATAACATTTTTTTTCTTTTTTCACGTTATTTAGGTATAAAATAAGGACAAAAACAGAAAACCAAAATATTTCAGATAACTTTTTTTTCCTTTTTCCTGTTATTTAGGTGCAAAATAAGAACAAAAAAAGAAATCCAAAATATTTCAAATATCTTTTTTTTTCTTTGTTCCTGTTATTTAGGTGCAAAATAAGGACAAAAACAGAAAACCAAATTACTTCAGATAACTTTTTATTTCTTTTGTCCCGTTATTTAGGTGGAAAATAAGGACCAAAATAGAAAACCAAAATATTTTAGATAACTTTTTTTTTCTTTTTTCCCGTTATTTAAGTGAAAAGTAAAGACAAAAACAGAAAACCAAAATATTTCAGATAACTTTTTTTCCCCCGTTATTTAGGTGCAAAATAAGGACAAAAACAGAAAACCAAAATATTTCAGATAACTTTTTTTTTCTTTTTCCCGTTATTTAGGTGCAATATAAAGACACAAACAGAAAACCAAAATATTTCAGATACATTTTTTTTCTTTTTTCCTGTTATTTAGGTGCAAAATAAGGACAAAAACTGAAAACCAAAATATTTTAAATATCTTTTTTTCTCTTTTTCCCGTTATTTAGATGGCAAAATAATAACAAAAACAGAAAACAGGACAAAAACAGAAAACCAAAATATTTCAAATAACTTTTTTTTTCTTTTTTCCTGTTATTTAGGTGCAAAATAAGGACAAAAACAGAAAACCAAAATATTGCAGATAACTTTCTTTTTCTTTTTCCCGTTATTTAGGTGGCAAAATAAGGACAAAAACAGAAAACCAAAATATTTCAGATAACGTTTTTTTTTCTTTTTCCCGTTATTTAGGTGGCAAAATAAGGACAAAAACAGAAAACTAAAATATTTCAGATAACTTTTTTTTCTTTTTTCCTGTTATTTAGGTGCAAAATAAGGACAAAAACAGAATACCAAAATATTTCATTTAACTTTTTTTTTCTTTTTTCACCTCATTTAGGTGAAAATAAGGACGAAAACAGAAAACCAAAATATTTCAAATAACTTTTTTTTCTTTTTTCCCGTTATTTAGGTGCAAAATAAGGACAAAAAGAGAATACCAAAATATTACATACAACTTTTTTTTTTCTTTTTCTCGTTATTTAGGTGGCAAAATAAGGACCAGAATAGAAAACCAAAATATTTTAGACAACTTGTTTTTTCTTTTTTCCCGTTATTTAAGTGAAAAGTAAACACAAAAACAGAAAACCAAAATATTTCAGATAACTTTTTTTTTCTTTTTCCCCGTTATTTATGTGTAAAATAAGGACAAAAACAGAAAACCAATATATTTCAAATAACTTTTTTTTCTTTTTTCCTGTTATTTATTTAGGTGCAAAATAAGGACAAAAACCGAAAATCAAAATATTTCAGATAACTTTTTTTTTCTTTTTCCCGTTATTTGGGAGGCAAAATAAGGACAAAAACAGAAAATCAAAATATTTCAGATAACTTTTTTTTTATTTATTCCTGTTATTTAGGTGCAAAATAAGAAGAAAAACTGAAAACCAAAATATTTCAAATAACTTTTTTTTTTTCCTGTTATTCAGGTGAAAAATAAGAACAAAAACAGAATACCAAAATATTTCATA
Organism: Empis livida; assembly: GCA_963932195.1. NCBI lineage: Eukaryota > Metazoa > Arthropoda > Insecta > Diptera > Empididae > Empis > Empis livida. Next base: position 26,604,339 of record OZ010647.1, on the reverse strand, counting down.
TAACTTTTTTTTTTCTTTTTCTCGTTATTTAGGTGGCAAAATAAGGACCAAAATAGAAAACCAAAATATTTTAGACAACTTGTTTTTTCTTTTTTCCCGTTATTTAAGTGAAAAATAAAGACAAAAACAGAAAACCACAATATTTCAGATAACTTTTTTTTTCTTTTTTCCCGTTATTTAGGTGGCAATATAAGGACAAAAACAGAAAACCAAAATATTTCAGATAACTTTTTTTTTTTTTCCCCTCATTTAGTTGAAAATAAGGACAAAAACAGAAAACCAAAATATTTCAAAAAACTTTTTTTTTTTTTCCTGTTATTTAGGTGCAAAATAAGGACAAAAACAGAATACCAAAATATTTCATATAACTTTTTTTTTCTTTTCCTCGTTATTTAGGTGGCAAAATAAGACAAACACAGAAAACCAAAATATTTCAGATAACTTTTTTTTTCATTTTTCCCGTTATTTAGGTGTAAAATAAGAACAAAAACAGAAAACTAAAATATTTCAAATAACTTTTTTTTCTTTTTTTCCGTTTTTTAGGTGCAAAATAAGGACAAAAACAGAAAACCAAAATATTTCAGATAACTTTTTTTTTCTTTTTTCCCATTATTTAGGTGCAAAATAAGGACAAAAACAGAAAACCAAAATATTTCAGATAACTTTTTTTTTCTTTTTTCCCGTTATTTAAGTGGCAATATAAGGACAAAAACAGAAAACCAAAATATTTCAGATAACTTTTTTTTCTTTTTTCCCCTCATTTAGTTGAAAATAAGGATAAAATCAGAAAACCAAAATATTTCAGATAACTTTTTTTTTCTTTTTTCCCGTTATTTGGTGCAAAATAAGGACGAAAACAGAAAAACAAAATATTTCAGATAACTTTTTTTTTCCCCGTTATTTAGGTGTCAAATAAGGACAAAAACAGAAAACTCAAATATTTCAAATAACTTTTTTTTCTTTTTTTCCGTTTTTAAGGTGCAAAATAAGGACAAATACAGAAAACCAAAATATTTCAGATAACTTTTTTTTCCCGTTATTTAGGTTGCAAAATAAGGACAAAAACTGAAAACCAAAATATTTCAGATAACTTTTTTTTCTTTTTTCCCGTTATTTGGTGCAAAATAAGGACGAAAACAGAAAAACAAAATATTTCAGATAACTTTTTTTTTTCCCCATTATTTAGGTGTAAAATAAGGATAACAACAGAAAACCAAAATATTTCAAATAACTTATTTTTCTTTTTTCCTGTTATTTAGGTGCAAAATAAGGACAAAAACAGAAAACCAAAATATTTCAGATCATTTTTATTTTCTTTTTTCCCGTTATTTAGGTGCAAAATAAGGACAAAAAGAGAAAACCAAAATATTTCAGATAACTTTTTTTCTCTTTTTTCCCGCTATTTAAGTGAAAAATAAGGACAAAAACAGAAAACCAAAATATTTCAGATAACTTTGTTTTTCCTTTTTCCCGTTATTTAGGTGTAAAATAAGGACAAAAACAGAAAACCAAAATATTTCAGATAACTTTGTTCTCTTTTTCCCGCTATTTAAGTAAAAAATAAAGACAAAAACAGAAATATTTCAGATAACTTTTTTTTTCCTTTTTCCCGTTATTTAGGTGTAAAATAAGGACAAAAACAGAAAACTAAAATATTTCAAATAACTTTTTTTTCTTTTTTTCCGTTTTTTAGGTGCAAAATAAGGACAAAAACAGAAAACCAAAATATTTCAGATAACTTATTTTCCCCGTTATTTAGGTTGCAAAATAAGGACAAAAACTGAAAATCAAAATATTTCAGATAACTTTTTTTTTCTTTTTTCCCATTATTTAGGTGCAAAATAAGGACAAAAACAGAAAACCAAAATATTTCAGATAAATTTTTTTCTTTTTTCCCCTTATTTAGGTGCAAAATAAGCACAAAAACAGAAAACCAAAATATTTCAAATAATTTTTTTTTCTTTTTTCCTGTTATTTAAGTGCAAAATAAGGACAAAAACAAGGTAACCAGGGTAACACCCCTACCTTTGTCAATGCTATTCGGCAGGAAGTTCTAGACTTAACGATAGCTAGCCCCTGCCTCTCTCACAAATTGAGTAACTGGCATGTTTCAAAGGAAGCTTCGCTTTCGGACCATAATCATATATGTTTCGAACTGCAAACCACTCTAAACAATACCTTAAAATTTAGAAACCCAAAACGTACAAACTGGCAACAATACCAGCACTTCCTTCAGTACGAAATAAATAACTCAGAGGTAGAAATCAGCAGCCCAGACTGCATAGACCTCCAAGCCAACCAACTTGTAAGTAGCATTATAGATGCTTACGAACAAAGTTGTCCCATTTCCCAAAACAAAGGGAAAGAACAAGTTCCTTGGTGGAATGACGAACTAGCGGTAAAACGCTAGGAAACCAGGAAACTTTTCAACAGAGCGAAAGCCCTCGGTAACTGGGAAGCATATAGAACTTCCCTTACCGAATACAACAACTTACTTAAAAAGTCCAAAAGAGACTCATGGAAGAAATTCTGTGAAGAGATTAATGATCTTCCAGCGGCCTCCAGACTCCAGAAAGCCCTGGCTAAAGGTACAGCCGCAGACATTGGACTGTTAGAAAAACCAGACGGATCTCTAACAACCAGCAGCTCAGAAACTCTTGACGTGTTATTGGCAACACACTTTCCGGGTTGCAAAATAAAAAACCCTGAAGATACAGAGGAAGAGGAAAGGATTCAACGTCCTACTCCAAATCGCAGAAGCCTCGCTAACAAAATCTTCACTCCAGAAAAATTTAAATGGGCAATAAACAACTTTAAACTCTACAAATCCGCTGGAGTAGATAAAGTAGTCCCTGTACTACTTCAACAGGGATTAGAGATTCTAATGCCAAAAATGATAAGAATCTTTAAAGCAAGCTTTATATGGGGGTATATCCCAAAAATCTGGAGAAAAGCAAGGGTGGTTTTTATTCCAAAGGCAGGGAACCGTCCCTCTGAAAAGCCTAAATCATACCGCCCCATAAGTCTTACCTCCTTCTTCATTAAAACCATGGAAAAACTAGTGGACCTCCACATTAGAACAGGACCGAATAAGGTTCGACTGCACCCTAGGCAATATGCCTACCAAAAAGGGAAGTCAACAGAAACAGCGCTTCATGACCTTGTAAGATCAATTGAAAAGGCAATAGAATACAAGGAAATAGCGCTATGTGCATTTCTGGATATAGAAGGGGAGTTTGACAATACCCCCCATGAAGCAATAATATCAGCAGCCAGAAAAAAAGGTCTAGAACCGGCAACAACCAAATGGATACACGCCATGCTAAGAAGTCGTTTGACAACAGCCGACCTAGGAAATAGCTCAAAAACGGCACAACCCTACAGGGCGCTGCCCCCAAGGAGGAGTCTTATCTCCACTACTCTGGTCTGTCGTGGTTGATGAGTTATTACAACTACTAGTGGATCTCGGCTACGAAACCATAGGCTATGCTGATGACATAGTCATAATAATAAGGGGTAAATATGACAATGTCATATCAGAAAGGTTACAATTAGCCCTAAACGGGATAATCAATTGGTGTAAATCCAAAAACCTTAGTATAAACCCAGAAAAAACAGAAATAATACCATTCACAAACAGAAGGAAAGTTAAAATTACACCACCTTCACTAAATGGTATTACAATACCCTGCTCCAATGAGGTTAAATATCTAGGCGTCACACTGGATAGGAAACTAAGTTGGAACACACACATTTATAAGACTCACGCTAAGGCAACCAAGGCCTTTTGGGCATGCAAAAGTATGTTCGGCACGAAATGGGGGTTACATCCCAGAATGATCTATTGGTGTTATAGAACCATAATCTTACCGATAATAACATACGGATGCACAATGTGGTGGACAAAAACACTGCATCATAAAAACCAGGTCTTACTGGGTAAAATCCAAAGACTGGCTTGTCTTGGTATAACAGGCGCCATGAGAACCTGTCCTACTGCGGCAATGGAAATGTTCCTAAACCTCCCACCGCTACATCTCCATATTAAAAAAGAAGCGGCAAGAGGTATGCTAAGAATTCAGAGGGAAAGAAACTACCTTCCCGGAGATCTTAGGGGTCACCTTCAACTGTTAAATAACCCCAAATTAGAGGCCATTGCCTCACATCTATCGGACACTATGCCGACCCTTTATAACTTTGACATACCGTTCAAAATTATAATCAGCGAACGCAAAGACTGGCAATCTAAGCTTCCTGAACAATATACGGGTGCAGCAATATGGTACACAGATGGCTCCCGTACCAAAGATGGCACAGGTGCCGGAGTCAAAGGCCCAAACTTCTCGGCATCAGTATCACTCGGAAGTGAAGCAACTATCTTCCAAGCAGAAATGATTGCGATGGAAATGTGCATACAGGAAAACCTGAAAAGAGCATACCGCAATAAGAATATCACAATTTTATCGGACAGTCAAGCTGTACTCAAATCTCTATCTTCCCACAAACATGAGTCAAAACTTGTCTGGGACTGTCTTTAGAAGCTCATAATATTGGCCAAAAGGAATAATGTAACCTTAATGTGGGTACCAGGTCATATTGGAGTAGAAGGAAATGAAGATGCCGATAGCCTTGCAAAAAATGATGCACGCACCAGGTTTATTGGATCTGAACCTTTCTGTGGAAAACCTAAAGGTCAGAACAAGAGCACTCTAAGCTTATTTTAAAAAGGTGGATAGAACAAGAGCACAGAATCTATTGGAACTCACTTCCAAAAATCGTAATATCCAAAAAATTTATTAAACCACAAACCATAAAAGTGGAGGAAATACTAAAATTCAGCAAAAAGGATATTAGAACCTTAATAGGTCTCCTGACAGGCCACAGCCCTGTACGCTATCATCTAGAAAAAATGGGACTAGCTGAAGATAACAAATGTCGCCTCTGTCTATCTGACAAAGAGTATACAGAACATCTACTATGCTACTGTGAAGCAGCGGCACGTAGAAGATTAAATCATCTGGGAAAAGGCACCCTTACCCCAGATGAACTAGGCTATTCGGCTCCCGAAAACATATTAAGTTTCTTCAGATCTCTTAATATTGGTTAGGGAAAGGGGCAATAAATGCACAATAGATCTTTTAGGTCGCAGTATTCTCTCGTACTCCCCAAAAAAAAAAAAAAAAAAAAAAAAAAAAAAGGGACAATAACAGAAAACCAATATAATTCAGATACATTTTTTTTTCTTTTTTCCCGTTATTTAGGTGTAAAATAAGGACAAAAACAGAAAACCTAAATATTTCAGATCATTTTTTTTTTCTTTTTTCCCGTTACTTAAGTGACGGGAAAAATGAAGACAAAAACAGAAACCAAAATATTTCAGATAACTTTTTTTTTCTTTTTTCCTGTTATTTAGGTGCAACATAAGGACAAAAACAGAAAACCAAAATAATTCAAATAACTTTTTTTTCTTTTTTCCTGTTATTCAAGTGCAAAATAAGGACAAAAACAGAAAACCAAAATATTTCAGATAACTTTCTTTTTCTTTTTCCCGTTATTTCCTGTTATTTAGGTGGCAAAATAAGGACAAAAACAGAAAACCAAAATATGCCAAATAACTTTTTTTTTCTTTTTTCCCGTTATTTAGCTGCAAAATAAGGACAAAAACAGAAAACCAAAATATTTCAGATAACTTTTTTTTCTTTTTTACCGTTATTTGGTGCAAAATAAGGACAAAAATAGAAAACCAAACTATATCAGATAACTTTTTTTTTCTTTTTTCCCGTTATTTAAGTGAAAAATAAAGACAAAACAGAAAACCACAATATTTCAGATAACTTTTTTTTTCTTTTTTCCCGTTATTTAGGTGCAAAATATGGACAAAAACAGAAAACCAAAATATTTCAGATAACTTTCTTTTTCTTTTTCCCGTTATTTCCCGTTATTTAGGTGGCAAAATAAGGACAAAAACAGAAAACCAAAATATGCCAGATAACTTTTTTTTTCTTTTTTCCCGTTATTTAGCTGCAAAATAAGGACAAAATCAGAAAACCAAAATATTTCAGATAACTTTTTTTTTCTTTTTTACCGTTCTTTGGTGCAAAATAAGGACAAAAATAGAAAACCAAACTATATCAGATAACTTTTTTTTTCTTTTTTCCCGTTATCTAGGTGCAAAATAAGGACAAAAACAGAAAACCAAAATATTTCAGATAACTTTTTTTTTTCCCCGTTATTTAAGTGAAAAATAAAGACAAAAACAGAAAACCAAAATATTTCAGATACCTTTTTTTTTCTTTTGTCCCGTTATTTAGGTGCAAAATAAGGACAAAAACAGAAAACCAAAATATTTCAGATAACTTTCTTTTTCTTTTTCCCGTTATTTACGTGGCAAAATATGGACAAAAACAGAAAACCAAAATATTTCAGATAATTTTTTTTTTATTTTTTCCCGTTATTTTGGTGCAAAATAAGGATAAAATCAGAAAACCAAAATATTTCAGATAACTTTTTTTTTCTTTTTTCCCGTTATTTGGTGCAAAATAAGGACGAAAACAGAAAAACAAAATATTGCAGATAATTTTTTTTTCCCGTTATTTAGGTGTAAAATAAGGACAAAAACAGAAAACCAAAATATTTCAAATAACTTATTTTTCTTTTTTCCTGTTATTTAGGTGCAAAATAAGGACAAAAACAGAAAACCAAAATATTTCAGATCATTTTTTTTTTCTTTTTTCCCGTTATTTAGGTGCAAAATAAGGACAAAAACAGAAAACCAAAATATTTCAGATAACTTTTTTCTCTTTTTTCCCGCAATTTAAGTGAAAATAAGGACAAAAACAGAAAACCAAAATATTTCAGATAACTTTGTTTTTCCTTTTTCCCGTTATTTAGGTGTAAAATAAGGACAAAAACAGAAATCCAAAATATTACAGATAACTTTGTTCTCTTTTTTCCCGCTATTTAAGTAAAAAATAAAGACAAAAACAGAAATATTTCAGATAACTTTTTTTTTCCTTTTTCCCGTTATTTAGGTGTAAAATAAGGACAAAAACATAAAACTAAAATATTTCAAATAACTTTTTTTTCTTTTTTTCCGTTTTTTAGGTGCAAAATAAGGACAAAAACAGAAAACCAAAATATTTCAGATAATTTTTTTTTCTTTTTTCCCGTTATTTAGGTGCAAAATATGGACAAAAACAGAAAACCAAAATATTTCAGATAAGTTTTTTTTTCTTTTTTCCCGTTATTTAGGTGCAAAATAAGGATAAAATCAGAAAACCAAAATATTTCAGATAACTTTTTTTTTCTTTTTTCCCGTTATTTGGTGCAAAATAAGGACGAAAACAGAAAAACAAAATATTTCAGATAACTTTTTTTTTCCCCGATATTTAGGTGTAAAATAAGGACAAAAACAGAAAACCAAAATATTTCAAATAACTTATTTTTCTTTTTTCCTGTTATTTAGGTGCAAAATAAGGACAAAAACAGAAAACCAAAATATTTCAGATCATTTTTTTTTTTTTTTTCCCGTTATTTAGGTGCAAAATAAGGACAAAAACAGAAAACCAAAATATTTCAGATAACTTTTTTTATCTTTTTTCCCGCTATTTAAGTGAAAAATAAGGACAAAAACAGAAAACCAAAATATTTCAGATAACTTTGTTTTTCCTTTTTCCCGTTATTTAGGTGTAAAATAAGGACAAAAATAGAAAACCAAAATATTTCAAATAACTTTGTTCTCTTTTTTCCGCTATTTAAGTAAAAAATAAAGACAAAAACAGAAATATTTCAGATAACTTTTTTTTTCCTTTTTCCCGTTATTTAGGTGTAAAATAAGGACAAAAACAGAAAACTAAAATATTTCAAATAACTTTTTTTTCTTTTTTTCCGTTTTTTAGGTGCAAAATAAGGACAAGAACAGAAAACCAAAATATTTCAGGTAACTTTTTTTCCCCGTTATTTAGGTTGCAAAATAAGTAGAAATCCTACTCGGACTCGTCGAGTATTTGGGTAGTTACGCGGACTCGGGACTCGACTCTAATACTCGACGAGTCCCGAGTCCAAATTTTTAAAATTAAAAAAAAAAAAGTTAATCGATTTATTAAATTTCATTGTCGCTTACGCCTACCTCCAGCATAATTAATTCAGAAGAATTTCTTTTAAATTATATTTTTGTTTTGTAAATAATTTTAATTGTTAATTTAAAAAAAAACATAATAAAAATAAACAAAATCTCATACCTCCGCTAAGACATTAGTATACCTCACCAAGGGAGAAACCCAGTCCTATATTAATATTCATTCTACAATGTTGGTTTAGCGAGAAATTTTTTTGTACGAATTCGCAGAACAACGGCACTTTTATTTTTCAACGTAAAATAAAACGATCAGGAGACTGTAAAACTCAATAATGAATGAAATTAAAAATCAAAACACATTAGTATACCTCACCAAGGGAAAAACCTTTGTTGAGGTATACTAATATGTTTTGATTTTGAAATGAAAGAACGTTTTCAATTAGTGGCAACACTGCACTAAAATTAGAATTAATTGATAAATTTGAGTACATTTTCTATTTAATTTTTTGGCACGACCATTAAAGAACAAATTTCAGTTGAATTGAAAATCATATAATATTATTTTATCAGATTCTTGTAATATTTTTTGTTAAAGACACCGGACTCGGCCTCGACTCGAACTCGACGAGTTTTTTTAATTTTGGACTCGGACGAGTTATTTTGCACCTAAATAACGGGAAAAAAGAAATTTAATTTCCAGTTCATTTCCGAAGACCTTTTTCAAAAATAATTAAAATTGCCCGAGAAATTTCACAAAAACATAAGCTTTGTCAAAATCCATACCAACCATCATGATTTTTCCGAAAAAAATTAAAAAAGTTGAAAACAAAAGCAATCCCCACATATTTGGTATCTAGGTGTTTGAAATTTAATTTCCAGTTCATTACCGAAGACCTTTTTCAAAAATAATTAAAATTGCTGGAGAAATTTCACAAAAACATAAGCTTTGTCAAAATCCATACCAACCATCATGATTTTTCCGAAAAAAATTAAAAAAGTTTAAAACAAAAGTAATCCCCACATATTTGGTATCTACGTGTTCGAAATTTAATTTCCAGTTCATTTCCGAAGACCTTTTTCAAAAATAATTAAAATTGCCCGAGAAATTTCACAAAAACATAAGCTTTGTCAAAATCCATACCAAGAAGGACAAAAACTGAAAATCAAAATATTTCAGATAACTTTTTTTTTCTTTTTTCCCATTATTTAGGTGCAAAATAAGGACAAAAACAGAAAACCAAAATATTTCAGATAAATTTTTTTCTTTTTTCCCGTTATTTAGGTGCAAAATAAGCACAAAAACAGAAAACCAAAATGTTTCAAATAACTTTTTTTTCTTTTTTCCTGTTATTGAGGTGCACAATAAGGACAAAACAGAAAACCAAAATATTTCAGAGAACTTTTTTTCTTTTTCCCGTTATTTAGGTTAAAATAAGGACAAAAACAGAAAACCTAAATATTTCAGATCATTTTTTTTTCTTTTTTCCCGTTACTTAAGTGACGGGAAAAATGAAGACAAAAACAGAAAACCAAAATATTTCAGATAACTTTTTTTTTCTTTTTTCCTGTTATTTAGGTGCAACATAAGGACAAAAACAGAAAACCAAAATAATTCAAATAACTTTTTTTTCTTTTTTCCTGTTATTTAAGTGCAAAATAAGGACAAAAACAGAAAACCAAAATATTTCAGATAACTTTCTTTTTCTTTTTCCCGTTATTTAGGTGGCAAAATAAGGACAAAAACAGAAAACCAAAATATTTCAGATAATTTTTTTTTCTTTTTTCCCGTTATTTAGGTGCAAAATATGGACAAAAACAGAAAACCAAAATATTTCAGGTGGCAAAATAAGGACAAAAACAGAAAACCAAAATATTTCAGATAACTTTTTTTTTCTTTTTTACCGTTATTTGGTGCAAAATAAGGACCAAAATAGAAAACCAAACTATATCAGATAACTTTTTTTTTCTTTTTTCCGGTTATCTAGGTGCAAAATAAGGACAAAAACAGAAAACTAAAATATTTCAGATAACTTTATTTTTTTCCCTGTTATTTAAGTGAAAAATAAAGACAAAAAACAGAAAACCAAAATATTTCAGATACCTTTTTTTTTCTTTTGTCCCGTTATTTAGGTTCAAAATAAGGACAAAAACAGAAAACCAAAATATTTCAGATAACTTTTTTTTTCTTTTTTCCCGTTATTTATTTATTTCAGATAACTTTTTTTTTCTTTTTTCCCGTTATTTAATATTTCAGATAACTTTTTTTTTCTTTTTTCCCGTTATTTAAGTGAAAAATAAAGACAAAACAGAAAACCACAATATTTCAGATAAATTTTTTTTCTTTTTTCCCGTTATTTAGGTGCAAAAAACCGAAATAATTCAAATAACTTATTTTTCTTTTTTCCCGTTATTTAGGTGCAAAATAAGGACAAAAACAGAAAACTAAAATATTTCAGATAACTTTTTTTTTCTTTTTACCCGTTATTTAAATGAAAAATAAAGACAAAAATAGAAAACCACATTATTTCAGATAACTTTTTTTTTCAGTTTTCCCGTTATTTAGGTGCAAAAAACCGAAATATTTCAAATAACTTATTTTTCTTTTTTCCTGATATTTCGATGCAAAATAAGGACAAAAACAGAAAACTAAAATATTTCAGATAACTTGTTTTTTTCTTTTTCCCGTTATTGAGGTGGCAAAATAAGGACAAAAACAGAAAACCAAAATATTTCAGATAATTTTTTTTTTTCTTTTTTCCCCTCATTTAGGTGAAAATAATGACAAAAACAGAAAACCAAAATATTTCAAATAACTTCTTTTTCTTTTTTCCTGTTATTTAGGTGCAAAATAAGGGCAAAAACAGAATACCAAAATATTTCAGATAACTTTTTTTTTTCTTTTTCTCGTTATTTAGGTGGCAAAATAAGGACAAAAACAGAAAACCAAAATATTTCAGAAAACTTTTTTTTTCTTTTTCCCGTTATTTAGGTGACAAAATAAGGACAAAAACAGAAAACCAAAATATTTCAGATAACTTTTTTTTTCATTTTTCCCGTTATTTAGGTGCAAAAAACCGAATTATTTCAAATAACTTATTTTTCTTTTTTCCTGTTATTTAGGTGCAAAATAAGGACAAAAACAGAAAACCAAAATATTTCAGATAACTTGTTTTTTCTTTTTCCCGTTATTTAGGTGGCAAAATAAGGACAAAAACAGAAAACCAAAATATTTCAGATAACTTTTTTTTCATATTTTGCGTTATTTAGGTGCAAAATAAGGATAAAATCAGAAAACCAAAATATTTCAGATAACTTTTTTTTTCTTTTTTCCCGTTATTTGGTGCAAAATAAGGACGAAAACAGAAAACCAAAATATTTCAGATAACTTTTTTTCCCCCCGTTATTTAGGTGTAAAATGAGGACAAAAACAGAAAACCAAAATATTTCAAATAACTTTTTTTTTCCTTTTTCCTGTTATTTAGGTGCAAAATAAGGACAAAAACAGAAAACCAAAATATTTCAAATAACTTTTTTTTCTTTTTTTCCGTTTTTTAGGTGCAAAATAAGGA